>JAUTDX010007250.1:0-600000 GCA_030844895.1 Ambrosia x helenae
TTTTCTCCATCCTTCCTTTTGAGACGCGTTTGACCATGTTTTTGGTCAAGCAATCAAGACCTTCCATTTACGCGTATGTAGTATAAATAGAGACGTCCCGAAGCATCCCCTTGTGCCGAAAATAGAACCCCAAACTCTCCAATTCTCCTAATTCGTCCCTACAAGCTATAATTGTTCGCAGTTGACTTTTTCCGTTGACCTTTCTAATCAACGTTCAAACATTCAGTAAGTAAGAATTTTTGTTGTGTGTTTGTGTGTTTGTTGATCTCGGCCGAACAATAGCCCTGTATAATCAGGAGCTATCGTTTGTTATTTTAGTCGATTGAAAGGCTAGGGTTCTTAGGGTACTAATTGGGGAAGAAGGTCTCGCTGAGAATGTTCTTAAATACAAACAAACTCCACCTTTTTAATTAAAAAACGGCACAGACCATATGGTCAGCTGATCTGGGTTAAAGCTTAGGACCCGTCCCAGGTCCCTAGTTCGATCCCCACCAACAGCATACATTTTTTTAAAGCCTCTTTTTCTTTTATCTTTTGTTATTAACTTTAAAAATGGTTTTAAAATACTAATGCTACTTTATAAATTCTATAAAAATTATCTTATGATATTCTGATAATAAAATTTATCATACAATTTTAGTTTTTTAAAAATCATTTATTTATTAATATATAATAAATATTACAAGTTTATTCATTTAAAACTATAAATTCTATATAAATATCAAAACGACTTTGTAAAATTCCACAAAAATTATTCTAAGTTTATAAATCAATAACATTTCTGAAATAAATTTTATTTCAGAAAAATCGTTTATTTAATATTTTTAATCAATTTTTGTTAGTTTTGATGCATAAAATAAATCATAATAAATTCATTTTTCATGTTTTTTGCACCAAAATTTATATAAATTATTTTCTATTCATTTGGAACAGAAATACAATTTTTGATTTAAAAATTCTTTAATTTTAATATTTTTAAATATTAAAGTTATATTTTGAC
Organism: Ambrosia x helenae; assembly: GCA_030844895.1. Taxonomy (NCBI): domain Eukaryota; kingdom Viridiplantae; phylum Streptophyta; class Magnoliopsida; order Asterales; family Asteraceae; genus Ambrosia; species Ambrosia x helenae. The sequence goes on from JAUTDX010007250.1 coordinate 1,001, forward strand.
AATTTGAAATAAATAGATTTAATATTCTATTTATGAGAAAATAATTTATAAAAATTATTTTCACACTTAAAACTTTATATTGTGACCATTTTGATTTAAAATTTAAAAAAAGACTTTTGTTTATTATTTATCAAATTTCTCTATTTATTAAACGTTTAATTTATTAATCAAACGAATACTTATCCCCAATTCGAAACCCGAAATAACTTGTAGACTAGATAGACTTAGACTTATTTGTTACCTTATACATAGGGTGATACTTGGCAACGTTGGATTACACTTATTCAATTTCACAAGACTTAACACCTTGCTAAGGTGAGTATACTTATCCCCTTTTTCGCTTTTACAACTTTTGGGGTGATTCATGCACAAGTATACAAAACTTTCATATTCATTTATACATACATTTTTATTTATTTCATTCATATACGTGTCTTGTTTATCTTTGTGCTTATGTTTGAACATGAACGTAGCTTACATACAAAGTCATACATCTAGACATAACTTATGTTATGGTGCTCTTTACATATAGACGTAACTTATGTTACGTGCTCATTTAGACATAACTATGTTATGGTGCTCTTTTTAGACTTGACACGTGTTAGGTGCTCATTATCAATTCATCTTATCAACTTTACATTTGATCTTTGTCTTGTTTGGTTGCTTGCGTGTTTACATAATGCCTTGGTGATACTAGACACATGAATTGTACTACTTTTCAAACTTATACTATATGTACAAAGCTAAGTAGTACTCACCAACATCATGTGTTGACAAAATTTATTTTCGTGCATGTTTTCAGGATAAGCTGCTTGACGCTTCATATAGGAATTTGGACTTAGACTAAATAAATCAACTACCATCAATTTTGTTGTGTATTCATTTTCACATGTTGTAAAACAATATTCAATAATCAAGTATTTACATTTTAGTACCATGAGCTTTTGAACAATCGTCACTACGTGACACCTCGTGATTCCGCCATCGTTGGGGTGTTACAAAAACAATGTTTATTTGTTATATAATTTTTTCTTTGTACTTAAAATTGTATGGCTATTTACATTAGCGAAACTAATATAACTTTGATTGCAACAAGAAATTTTTTTTTCATATAATTTGTTACAAAAATACATATATAATTACAAAATATATTAAAAACTACAAAAAAAACACATGACAAAAAAAAAAATAATGTTGGTGAGTTTTATGAGAAAAGACAGAAAATTTAGTGTTTTTTAAGTACAAAAAATGTTGAGTGGCTTTGTAAGAAAAAAACTGAAAGTGTAGTGCTTTTTATATGCAAAAAAATGTTGAGTGACTTTAATGAGAAAAACTGAAAGTTAGTGTTTTTTATGATATTTCCCCTTTTTATGACTTCAATTTTTTATGTTTTAATAATATTAATAGATAATTCTAATTCTAATTTTAAAAATTGCAAAAATTATCTTTGTAATCAAATAAAGTTAATTACAAAGAATATCTAGTTATAATCATAGTTGTCAAAAGCGCGCCTAGGCTCGAGGCACACCAAGTGCGCTTTCGCCCTGTGAGGCGTGCGCATAGGCACTGAGGCACACTATCAGGGTTGTTTTCAGGCTGATTTCTGGCCAAATTCAGGCTAAAAGTTGCATAAACCTCTAAAACATCCTAAAGGAGTCATGAACAAGTCATAAACAACCATAAAACATCCTAAAGTGGCCCTAAACAAGCTTAAAACATCTCTAAAATCCCTAAAAATGTATTTTATACTATGCGCCTAATTATAAAAAGCCCTCGTTTTTTTATGCCCCTTGCGCCTAGGCTCCGGGCTCGGCCTGTAACGCCTTAAGTGCGCCTAGGCGCTTTGACAGCTATGGTTATAATAGGGCATTTTAGTCATTTTATCAAAACTTAACTAGAAAAAACTAACGAGTTGACCTTAGTACCCCCAACATGTTACAAAATTGAAACCATAAACCCTTAACATGTTAAAAAATAAAGTTATACCCTAAATGTTACTTCCTATAAACTATAGGACTATCCGGTAGTTCTTCTCTAGTGGCCTGGCCCAACGCGCTTGTGGCCTGCCCAAAGAAAATAAATGTTGTTTCTTGTTGCCTGGCCCACTCGAGTAGGGCTGTAAACGAACCAAACGAACACGAACAAGCTTTATTCGTGTTTGTTTGTTAAGGTTTTCTTGGACAAACGAACCGTTCACGAACACACTAACAAACATAATTCTATGTTTGTGTGTGTTTGTTAAGAAGTTCAGTTGTTTGCGAACTGTTCGTGAACACGGGTCTTGAACACAAACAAACAAAAACAAACATTTAATGTGCAACTAACTAAAAAAACATTGTTAATATTAACCGTTAGACAAAGTACATCCACTAAACGATAAGCCAAATTGTACTTAGACATAATTATCTAAAATTACTTACACACAAATACATGATATTTCTTTTTCAAAAGTTCATAATTATCTTAAAATTTTCTAGATTCGTCAATATCCAACTTTCCTAAACTCTACACATTATTCGATTTCTTGTGAGTTGTGACCATATAAAAACAAATATTAATTAGACAATGATACATAAATTTGCATTATAACTATGCAGTCAATAGTAGTAGCATCCTTAATTATCTACTAAGTAATCATAACAAAAGGTTGAGATTTTTCATTAGTATAGTAAAACCAACAGCTACAAAGATTGATGTTTTTTTAATGCGAGAATGATCAAAACATTACTTAAGAAATGGACACTATATCATCTAAAATATGAATTCATGAAAGGTGTGTGACGTGGACCAAGGTGTAATCATTCTGGGGATGTGACATCACATTCTAGGGTATGTGACAGCCTCCTATTGGTGTGTGAGGTGAGCCAAGGTGTATCATTCCTAATTAAAGGGTGTATGATTCCTAAATGCCTTCATGAAATACTATTTGGCATTTGATTTTCCATGATTAGTGGTAAAGCACTGAGACAAATAAATGAGAGTTAATAATATTAGTCAATACAAATTTAAAAGATAAAGTCCATTTACAGATATCAATGAATCAAAGAAGATGCATAAAGATACTCTTATTGACTACTATTGCTATCTTATGATAAACGTTAAATTTCTGCTAGAAAGTTTTGTTTTTATTTTTTATTCTTGTTTTACATTCAAACAATCTGATAACTTTTATATTGGTTAACAGTGAATAAACAAAGTCTGGATGTGTCAAAATTGGACGAGGCATTATCTGCTATCAATGGTTGATAAGAGTTATAATCTGTTTGGCATAATATGTTATTAATGTTGATTTGCTAATTTATTTATTATAGGTGCACGGGTTGATGGAACAAATAGTTAAGTTGGAACGAGATCAAGTAAAGAATCATATGCTATGATGGAGAAAGTTAAAAAAAAAAAAGTACGATGCTATAGATTGAATAAGAGATTTTGGTTTTAGTTTTGTTTTTAGATGCTTTGAATCTTTATTATATTACATCGGGATAAGTACTTGGATATATTTATTCTAACTAGTTTTTATCCCGGAAGCGTCCCGGGTTGAAATATCTAATATGATATAATAAATATATATTATTATTATTATTATTATTATTATTATTATTATTTTAAAACAAATCTCTACCATAAGTTATCATATTCAAAATAAAAAAAAAAACGAATAGTACCATTACAAATGAATTCGGAAGTTTGTAATCGATCATTCTAAAAAGAACTACATGAAATAAGAAAAAAAAAAAGTTAATTATTGAAATATCGAACGCATTATTCTAAGGGTTATGTGATGCGTTAAAAAAAATTCATGGGTATAATCGGGTATATAGTTCGAGTATTTGGGTATGTTGTTTCGGGTAATCGGGTCGGTATCACCTAATCCCAGACCCGACCCAAACCCACAATTTTTTTAAAACTAATCCCAAACCCGACACAATACCTGTCGGGTACAAAAAATAGTCATTTTTTTCTCCGTTTTTTATATAGCACTATGGTACTCGTTGGAAAGATAATAAAACGCTCGTTAATTTGGTGTAATTTTTTTCTTTAAAAAATCTCGTATATAAAATATTAACGTTTAGAAGTTATGGGAGGAAACATGAGAGAGATAATAATAAAGGTTTAATATTTAGATTTAGTAGATTAGGTATTTAATAGATTAGGTTAAAAATTATAATAGATTAGATTAAATCATATTTATTCCTTTTTTAATTGGCTTAGAGTTGCCACATCACATCCTATGTGCATCTAGGATTATAAGCTTTGCAATATATATAATATATACTAGTTTTAATCCCGGGAGCGTCCCAGGTTGAAATATTTAATATAACATAATAAAATATATTATTATTATATATTATTATTATTTTAAACAAATCTCTGCCATAAGTTATCATATTCAAATATAAAAAAACGAATCTCTGCCCAGGGTATAATTCTAGTGCCCTTACAAATGAATTCGGAAGTTTGTAATCGATCATTCTAAAAGAACTAACATGAAATAAGAAAACAAAAGTTAATTATTGAAATATCGAACGCATTAGTCTAAGGGTTATGTGATGCGTTAAAAAATTCATGGGTATATGATCGGGTATGTAGTTCGGGTATTTGGGTATGTTTTCGGGTAATCGGGTCGGGTATCACCTAATCCCAGACCCGACCCAAACCCACAATTTTTTTTAAATTACTCCCAAACCCGAACACAATACCTGTCAGGTTACAAAAATAGTCATTTTTTCTCTCGATTTTTATATAGCACTATAGTACTCGTTGGAAAGATAATAAAACGCTCGTTAATTTGGTGTAATTTTTTTCTCTAAAAAATCTCGTATATAAAAGATATTAACGTTTAAAAGTTAGGGGAGGAAACACGAGAGATAAAATAATAAAGTATTAATATTTAGATTTAGTAGATTAGGTATTTAATAGATTAGGTTAAAGATTATAATAGATTATGTTAAATCATATTTATTTCTTTTTTTTAATTGGTTATGAGTTGCCACATCACATCCTATGTGGCATCTCTCAAAGGAGAGATTGCATAAAGTATGACATGTAGGATTAATCCCTTTGTAATAATATATATATATATTATAATATATATATATATATATAGGGGAAAGTTATTTTGAGAACACCATATTTCGTGCGAACCGTGAGAACGGCATCTAAAACCATTCAAATTCAAAATTCTTTTAACACTTGTCTTTATTACTAAAATACAATCCCCAAAACACAATTTACCGCGTAAAAATTCAAACGTATACGGAAATAATTTGTTTTTACACATGTGTAAATTTGCTGTTTATACATGTGTAAACTGTTTCATTTACACATGTGTAAAAAGTTAATTTGAAAGTGTTTTTGCAAGAAAAGATGGATTATTTGAAGAAAATTCATTTATTAATGTTGTATTTTGATTATAATGGGATTTGTATTAAAAGAATTTGATTTTGATTGATTTTTGTACTTGTTCTCACGGTTCTCACAATATTTAGCGTTCACAATATATTACAAAGGGATTAATCCTACAATATGTAGCAAAAACCTTGGCAAATCCGTAGTTATACTCATAGCAAAAATTAACCAAATTTCATAGCAAGATCCACAACTAAATTTAGTAGCAAAACTACATAATTTAACTTTAATGTAGCTAAAATTCGTAGCAAAAACTCCATAGCAAACTTTCTAGCTAAAAATCCATATAAATTTTTTAGCTAAAAATACGTAGCAGAATACCGTAGCTAAAATTCCGTAGCAAATCCATGGTTAAAAATCTAAAATAGTGACATCCCTTTTTCTAGCTAAACCTGTTGCAAATATGATTTCCATAGCTAAAATTCGTAGCAACTAAATTAGGACGAGACTTGTAGCTACGACTCAAATCCGTAGCACAGTGGTGTCTACTACGGATTTTGCCATAGCAAATGCATGTTTCGCAGTAGTGTGTATGGCTACGTCAGGCCTTACGAAACCATGATGTTATTGTTTTAAGTCACGCATTGGTGATAAGGGTTACATATGCATGCATAGCTTTAGTTAAAATGGGGTAACCTAATGTTTGTAACGCTTCATTAAGCCTACAAACACTGAAATATTCTTCAAAAAGGAACACCACCACCGCTGCCTTAAACCCTCTGCTAGCCATCATCATTCTAACCTTTTCCACATCTTCCACACGACCCGCTTTGATGCTATGATTCCACCGATTCAAATGTTTTAGCCGTTGAAGACCCGACTGGAAATCCAACTTCAAAATGGATCAATATGATCCATGCAAATACCCACTAAAGTTACATGCAAATCACGTGGCCACTACATTGCAATTTTCTTTTCTTTTAGAGTTAATCTCCATTCCCTAAGTAGTGGGCTAAGTGGGTAGTTATTGTAATTTCACTCTATTTGTAATTCATATGCAATCAATAGAAGCAGAGTGATTTTACCCAAAATTTTGTTTCTTCTTGTTTTGAAGAACATTCCATTGCTATCTTAATTTTGGCCGATTAAGAGGTGTCTTTGGACCCTTATTTGTGTCTTGTGGTGATTATCTGTATCGAGACCCGTAAGGTTGCCCAACGAATAGATCGGGGTGAAACTATATCCCGATTTTATCCGTTGTATTCAAAATTTTGTTCCGAATTAATATCCGTTAAAGTTTATGTATATCACGCTTCACCATATATATCTGCATCAAAAGCTTGAAGTTATGGCTGTTATCTGGCTCCAACTCAAACAGATTTTCTGCAGCAATCTCCCCAATTTCTATATTCCCATGAACATAACAAGCATGTAACAATGCTCCCCAAACCGTCGGACCAGCTGCAAGCTGCATTTTACCTGTGATCACTTTGTAAGCTTCGGCTATCAATCCGACCCTTCCATAAAGATTCACCAGACATGCATAATGTTCCATACTTGGAATTATTCCATATTTATCCGTCATTGTAGCAAACAATCTTTCACCTTCGTTTACCAATCTTAAATGCGCACACGCTGTTAATACCGAAACAAATGTAATCGCGTCAGGGAAAGCATTCGCGTTTAACATAAGCTGGAAGTACATAAGTGCATTTGGATGTTTGTTATGTACTGATATTATACTGTTCCATGAAACCAAATCTCTGTCAGGCATTTGGTCAAACACCCATCTTGCTCTATCCAACTTGTCATTATTCGAGTAAACATAAATAAGCGAATTCGCAATCGGTAAATTCCATTCTGTTCCTTTACGAAATTTCAGGGGAGGGAAGAGCAAGTTTGAAATGCCAAATTCGTCCCTGACTTGTAAAAAGACAACCCTACCCCTGACACTAACGAGATTTTTTAAACTGGGTTAGTGAAAAGGACGAATTTGGCAAAAAAATCCAAACCACAGGTAAGGAATTGCAAAAAAAAAAAACTTTTGTACTGGAGTGGCAAACTGAACCAAACCACAGGGACGAAAATGGCTATTAACTCTAATCATAATAATAATAATATATCAATGAGAGAGATAGAGACAATTGTGATATCAATGAGAGGGAGTGATTTGATAGAAAGAGAAAAAAAGTCAGTGCCTACCGTCTCGTTAGATAGAACTATAAAAAAGGTCCATGAGACCCCTACCAACACTATCAGCGGTGGTGTTACCGTGCTGGTAGTAGGGTGCCTGTGACCAAATCTGGTGGTGCCCTGTCCCTCCTTAGAAAAAAAAAAAAAAAAGAAGAAATGACATAATGATAAAACATTAAATACTTTAATTAACTCTTCTCACAATAATTAGTCTCTCTAGTTAATTAGTTATAAGCGCTTTATCCTATAGATATCAAAATTTGTTCGACATATATTAAAATTCATCCTACATATATCGAAATTATCATATGTTTATTCTACACATATTGAAAATATAATACGTTTATTCTGCAAGTATAGAATTTCATCTTACATTTATTCTACACGTATTGAAATTATCCTTCACTGCAAACTAGGTTTACTTGAAAGAATATATTTTAAAAATAAATTATGAGATTCATGTATTTAACTAATTTGTGGGGTTATAATAAACTAATCATTTATTTAACATTAAATACAATTATTTAATAGAGAATTCTTAATGGTTTATTAAACGTATTTATTTCTTTTGAAAAGACATTTTTTCTTATTTGAATCTTCCACTATCTAGCTTTTTTTTTTTATTGAAAGGTTAACTTTATTAAAAAAGGCGTGCCCTCGAAGCAAGGGCCACCATCACAAACTTACATCATATACAAAGGAAACCACACTAGGGGTGAGCTCGGGACGGTATCGGTACCGAACCCGACAATACCGATACCGAAAAGTCCAAAAAAACCAATACTGATACTGAAAAGTTCAAAAAACCAATACCGATACCGATACCAAACACATACGTACGGTATCGGTTCGGTATCGGTACGGTACCGGTATGGTATCGGTATTTTACCTTAAAATACCGATACCATACCGATCCTGTACCGATACCGATAATACCGAAACCGAAAATCCATAAATATGGGTACCGATACCGATCCCGAAACTCCTCGGTTCGGTATCGATTCGGTACGGTATTGGAATCGGGACGGGACGGGATCATATTCGGCCTTGTATGCTCATCCCTAAACCACACCCACTCCTTCCACCATCTAGCTATCTATGTTAATAGGTGTATATGTGTAACTCCTAAACTGTTCATCGACTTTGTAACTATGAAATGTGAATTACAAATGGGGTTTGTAATAACCTTAAGGTAGCGTTTGGTATGATGGAATGGAAGGGAGAATGGAATGGACTATTACGATGGAATGAAAAATAGTGTGTTTGGTTGGTTAAAGGAATGGAATCACCTATTCCACAAAGCATTCCATTCCCTCAAAACCATTCCATTCACCCCTCATTTTTTTTTCATTCCATCCCCCAATCCCCCTTTACTAACAACACCATAACCCACCACCACCCACCACCGTTATCGTCACCACCCACCACCGTTGTCGCCACCACCTACCACCGTCGCCCACCACCCACCACTGTTGCCGCCACCACCCACCACCTCCGTCAACACCCACCACCGCCGTCACCGCCCACCACCGTCCTGCCGCCTCCAACTACCGCCACCCACTACCTTCACCCACCACCACCGCGGCCACCAATCACCATCACCCACCTACCACCGCCATCCAACACAACCCACCGCCGCCCACCACCATCACCCACCCGTCGCCGCCTTTACCACCTGCCACCGTCACTCACCACAATTTGCTTTACCTACCGCCACCACCCACCACCACCTCTACTACTCACCATCGTCACCTGCCCACCACCACAGCACCGCCACACACCACCACCTACCACCACTACCCACCACTGTCACTACTCACCATCGTCGCCCACCCACCATCACGGCCATCCACCTTCTACCGTCGCTACCACCGTCGCCCGCCACCCACCGCCGCCGCTACCGTCACATATCACCACCCACCATCACCGCCACTGACCACCACCCACCACCGCCACTAACCACCGATTTTATTTCTTCGTCTTTTCCTTCCTATCCAACAACACAAAATAATGTTTTGGTTCATTCCCACATGGCAACCAAACAAGACATGGAATGGTAATGATTCATTCCATTACCTTGTCCATTCTATTACCTCATCCATTCCATTCCATCTTCTATTCCATTACCCAATATCAAACATACCCTAAGTTTTTATATACGCTAATTCTGCTTATGGTTTAAAATAAAAAAATTAGGGCCAGTTTTTGAGATGATTGTTAACATAATAAAATACGACTATAAGAGTAAATTAAAGGGTTGATAAAATTAAGAGAAAATTATTCGAATAGTCACTGTGGTTTGTACAATTTTCACCTATAGTCCCCAAGTTTTTAAAATTACAGGTATAGTCCTCAACTTTTGGTATTTTCTTAACTCGGATAGTCCTTCGAGTGGATAGGAAATTACTAAATTACCCTTTTGATGGATGGAGGTTAAATAATCCATTAAGTAGGTGTTAAATTACTAAACTACCCTAATTATTAAAAAATATAAAAAGAATTAATGTGGGACCCACCAACTTCATCTTCCCCAACCCATCACCTCCACAAACCACCATCACCACCACCCATCTCCACTTTCACCACCACCACCACCACTACCACTACCACTCCAATGGTCACCACCTCCACAAACCACATCTATTCCGACGACTAACCATCAGACCTGTAACCCTTCATCTTTCAAACACCAATAATCGATGTTATTCCTCTTAACCCAACACTCACCATGGTTACAGAGATGACATTGTGTAACGCCCCAAAAATTATGACGTAATTATAAACGAGATTAGTTTAATAAAATAATTAATTAATAGTTAATTAGAATTATGATTGGGCCACCTACGGTGTAGCCCAATAATAATCTTACCCGGATTACGAACCTAGGCCCAATAAGATAACGGACTCGGCCCGATAACTACTCTTGTGTGGGCCGAATAACTTAAGGACTTGAATAATCTTTTGGGCCTACCAATGGGCCTCCGTATGTTACATCTTTGGCCCAATAACCTTATATTAAAACCTATAATTACTTACTATTATAAAAGTTCCATTATTTGCAAGAAAAGCCTAATAATCTCTTGTAAATAATCGGCCCATATGCCTTGGAATCTTTTGGCCGCCAAAAACATATAACCAATCCACCTAAGCAATTGCCTAACACTCTAACTAAGTGAGAAGCCTCCACATGTGAACCTAGGACTAGAGCTCATCATGAGGATGCATGCACAAATCTTTTGTCTATAAAACACCTTTGATTAAGATTCCACAATCTTACAAACCATCGGCCCTTTTCCTATAAAAACTAAAACCACCATTCCAAGTCTTATACCTTAAACATGCAAAACCATTTTAGTTGCTCTTGAATAACACTCGGCCACCATAACCCAACCATTTTTAACCATCCAACATCTCTAGACCAACATGAAGAAATAGCTTAACCATAACCCAAAACCACTCGGCAACCATGACCCCTCCTTCAACCCATCTTATCTATCGTCTAGACTTACTCATCCAAGCCTAATATAACCTTTATCCCCAAAGAAAATCCAACCGAACCAAACCCAAAATAATCGGCTCACATATTATCTAACCAAGCATTTGAGGATCAAGTTGTTCTTTGAGTAAGTTGAGTCTAGAGTCCCTTAAGGTCGTGTGCCAAGCTGTAATGGCCAGCTTTTAGTTAGATCTTTACGCCTAAGCTGTAATGGCCAGCTATACGTATAATTATTTATGTGTGTAATAACTTGATTTGTGTTGTAACAGGAACTCGTGGAACATAGAAATCTCGCTTCTAGTGAAAACATAGATTCGGAAATAACCAACGTGAGTGCATGTACCCCATATATTTAAAATGATTTCGGGGTGAATGCATGTTAGTTTTTACGTGTGATTTGATAAAATATTGGTTCATGATCATGAAAGAGTTAATAGAATCGGTCGAATAGAAATCACGTAGAATGGATCCATTCGGTATCAACGGGATGTATTTTTCTAAACCAAGTAGAGGTTTGGAACCACATTAAGCATTTGTATGGTGCTCCATCGTTAAATATGTTCCACCTTAGAATGACCGAACCATATGAGAATTGTTGTTATTATTTATAAACGAGTCTAAATCTGGCATCACTCACTAGCTTTGTGGCTAACGTATTTTTAAACATGCATTTCAGGTTGATTAGATAATGGGGAACCCGAGCTCGATAATGTGCAAGTCCAAGTTAATAAGAATAGTTAAGGAAACGGCCTTTGGGCCGGCTTATTAAATAAATGGGCTTCGGCCCAAGTGTGTAACAAATGATGGTGTTTAAAGTTTGTGTTTTAGTCTTAATGGGCTTCGGCCCAAGTGGTTAAAAACTCGGAACAATGAAAGGAAGTGTAACGGGCTTGGCCCGTTAAGAAACCATGTAATGGGCTCGGCCCAGTTATCGTTATTTTGGGCTCGGCCCAATGTGAAATAAATAAGAAAGTGTTTTATTAAGTATAAAGAATTGTTAGAATAAATAAATTGGTTATTAATAATACGTGTCACGATTACCAATCCGTAATGACTCGTTAATTTTCGGGTCGTTACAGGTTGGTATCAGAGCTCGGGTTCGGGTATAGTGGGGAGTTTATAGAACTAACTTGATAATATTTGTTGTGATTATTTGTAATAGAATGACTCGTGGGGAAGAACGAAATCAAGAAGGACAAGATGCCCGGGGAAAGGCCCCAATGGAGTACGAAGAAGGAGAAATAAGAAGCGAAGAAGTAGTGGAAGACAACGAAAATTTACGCTTCCCCGACATAGAAGCGCTCGTAAATGAGATCCCGGGTCTAACATGGGGAAACAATGGGGTGGAGCTAAATCTAGGAGAGGTTGGCGTGATCGGTCCTCTCCCCGAGCCTATCCTCACCAACTCCGAACCCAATCCATTTATACCCGATATGCCATTTTACGGGCCCTCTCCTTACTACTACTCGAACTCGCCATTTCAAGACTTTACAAGTGCATCGAGTAATTTATCCATGGAAGGGTCGAGTAATTTGAGCCCATATCTCTCGCCATTTGTGGGTCCATATCACACGGCCCAACAAGGCCCATATCCCACGGCCCCATATCCAATGGCTCAACCTACGCCCGTGGTAGACCCCTATTATGAAGCCGTCATGTTCAACCACAATAATATTCCATTTCCACCCAACGAATTTGTGCCAAGGAAAGACTATTTAGAGCTTGTGGAAAATTATTATCGTATGAAAACGCAAAGAGACCAAGCGCTAAACACGGCGGAGGATTTAAGGAGGTTGATCAAACGATTCGGATATCAATCCCGACAATTGATCGACGATTCGAAGTATCCACCTCCTTAGAAGGGGTCGAAGGGTGGTATGGTAGGGGAGGGGCAAGAGAAGTGGCGGGAGTTAAATAAATGGGTTAGGCGTGTATGTGTGAATGTGTTAACTTAAGTCTTTGTGGTAGTAGTATGTATGGTAATTTAAGTATGTAGTTGTGATGGTAGTATGTTTGATGTGATAATTGGTATGATAACATGTAACATCCAAAAGTTTTGGTATGAAATAGTTATATTTGGATGAAGAAATTGTGTGTTTAATCAAAAATAAAATTAGTGTAAAGATCATGAAATAATATGGGACATGACTATAAAAATTTCGACGATAAAATGATGGACTAAACATATATATATAAGATAATAAGCGATAATTGTAAAAGATTCAAGCTAATAAATAGTAGCAATTTGTTATAATAATAATACTAACCTAAGTAAAATGTATTATTATAGAAAATGCCGCGAAGATCCGAGAGAGGCAAAGAACCAGAGACCCCAAAAAGAAATAACGCTTCTTCGTCCAAACAACCCACGGCCGAGGAACCCTTGACCGAAGAAACCCCGGTAACCCCGGAAACTAGTGAACTAGAAGAGAAAATGAGAAAGTTAGTTCTAGAAAGTTTGCAAGATTCAATTCCTACCCTCATAAGTATGATAGAAAAATCACCCGGTTCAAGAACTTTAGAGAAAAACCCGGAAAATGTTGTAGTAAATGTCGAGGATGAACAGTCAAGGCCTCGACCCTGTGATTACAAAACCTTTATGGCTTGTAAACCAGAACCTTTTGACGGTAGCACGGGAGCTGCCGGAGCCACCCGTTGGCTAGAAGAGATGGAGGCTATCTTAGAAATAAGTAATTGTGCCCCTAGAGACCAAGTGAAGTTTGCTACTCACTCTTTACGAGCTGAGGCGCTAAACTGGTGGAATATGATTTGACAAGTTAGAGGTAGAGAAATAGTAGCCACTATGACTTGGATAGAATTCCGAACCCTCATGACCGAAAAATACTGTCCTATGAACGAAATCGAAAAGATTGAAATGGAATTTCTAGGACTCGAAATGAGGAGTTTAGACTGTGTAGGCTACATAAATCGTTTCAACCAACTTGCTCGATTAGTACCCCACCAAGTGTCACACCCTCAAATTTCCACTGCGGGGTTTATACCGCGAGGCGCGTGACATACCAGGATCCCATAGCCATAAGTCACAGGAACGAACTCTAAATGCCCAAACCATTTAGTTCGTTTTCAAGAAAACCAAGTTTAGTTAAGCTGCGGAAGCGTAAACCAAATTTAAACCTTTTAAAACCATGCGCAAAACAACGCACCCAAATTAAAACCATACGAAAGCATAATATATATAATTTATATGTATGCCCGAGAGCCCAAATGCAGTGAAGTGTACAGTGCTTTCTAATCCTGGCACCGGAAGCTAACTACCTGCAAAAGCATGTAAATCGTGGGTCAACAAACAATGTTGGAGAGTTCACTGAGAAAAGTAGGTGAGTAAGTAAAAGCGTAGGTTTCCCAAACCATGTAACCAAATGAAAACGTCGGTCTCCCAGACCACATAACAGTACGTAAGAACGTCGGCCTCCTTGGCCACAAGTAAATAGCTAATTCAAATGTCAGGGGTAGCTAGCCCACTCATGATAACTAAAACCGGCGAATACCGAACTACTAATGAACAAGTTCCCATAACCGGGATAAGGATGCCTTGCATCATTGTCCACCGACAATGATTATGTTTGAAGCTAATAGTTCACATCCGTGCTCCCAGCACGATGTGAGGTTTGTTAGACCTAATAGCGCTATCAACTAATTAACCCGCTTGCCCAACCGGCAATTGATTCGGTATTTTGAAGGACTTAAACGGTGTGTTTGGTTTAGTTCATCAAGGACATATATATGAATTAGTAAAAATAGATTCACCACGTGAACCATGCACCCCAACCCGGGATGTGTAAAAGTAGTCCCGAACCGGACTGGAAACGTTAAGTAGTTGTCTCAACCCGAGACGCATGCTTTTGAGAAAAGTGTAGTGAAACTCACCTTATCGCGTAAGCAAAGAATCCGAACAGCAAGTATTATATGCTACCGACACCCTAATAACAGTGTCACTACGTGAGTATAGGCGTAACATCATTACACCATATAACTCGTTTGTCCAAGGCGTTTTAATGTTCAAAAGTGTGTATGCGACGCCTAGTGATTCTACATGCAATAGTAAACCCTACGGACTCGTTGGTGAATGAGTTGGTTATAATTAGTTTCTACAGCCCGTATGTGTCATAAACATGTGTACTTCCGTTATATGTCAATTTTAGATCACCTAAGACCTCAAGTAATCACATAAGCACATAATACACAATCTGTGTTTTCAGGACAGATTGTGCGCCATCAAAACGAATTTATTTAAAATAGTAAACCAGTGAGTTATCCTCCCAAATTTTTACTGAATTTTCTTTGGGATTCACTTGGCAATACCTATTTTTGTTTAGTCTTAACTACAAACACAAAAATTATGAAAATTTGTACAACACAGCAGTGTTCAGAAAATTTCCTCAACAGGTCAGTTTAGTAGGAAAATTCTTAAAAATTGTGTATTCATCCAAACGAGATGAATCCACTTGGAAAAGCTCTATTTTTCCAGTATTGACCTACTGTAAAAATTTCATAACCTAACTCCTTGTAAATCTCAAGTTATGACCATTTAAAGTTAGCCCAATTTACAAATCCGAAAATCTGATATGACCTCTAATCAATTAAAATTCCAAAAATGACTCAAACGATGTCCAAATTCGATGGTTTTGCCCATTATGAAAAGCTAAGACCTTGTACGTTACAATCATGCAAAGAATCGATCAAACCAATTATTTTCAAGCCACGAAACAGACCCTACAAGTCGACATTCAGAATCTGTCCAGATTCTGATCGTGCAATATTATCAATTATATCAAACCCTAGTTGCATATTATCAATCAATAACACCTAATAATCATCATACAACTTTCCTAATACCTATTCCCATCAGATCCTATTATCAAACATGTCAAGATCAAAGCTTTTAGGATCAAAACACCAATAACTTGCGCAACAAGCATCCTATGATGTTACTACGCGTTTATTAATAGGTTTAATCCGTTTAATCTTCAAAAAGACTCATGTTTTAATGTTTATTAAACCCATTCAGACCTGGACAAACTTGTTATATGATTTTTACAATAAAACATAAAGTAAAAAGCGTAAGAAATCATGAGTTATACCCTTAGCTCTTCAAATCAATCAATCGCGCGCCTTGGAGCCTCCCAATTGATGATCTTGAGCCTTAGCAGGAGTTTTTGGAGTGAAATATTCGTGTGGGGCAGTAAGGGGGCGATTAGGGTTGAGTATGAGGGCTGCATGGGGGTTAAGGATGCTTATATACGAGTTTGAGGCGGTTTAAACCCGTCAGATAGGTTCGAGCGGCCGCTCGGAGCCTGTGAGCGGCCGCTCACAGGTCCGGGTGGCGCGCTTTTGCCTCGTTTCGCCTCCCGACGCGTTATCCTTCGACGTTTTCGTTATTTCGGACCGTAACAAGTGTAACCCCATGCATTAAGACCCTAATCAACCTCATGCTCCACTTTTAATGATGTCTATTAACGTGTTCGGTTTAGGTTCACATAATCACGTATGGTTTTCACATAAGTTTGTCAGGTATCACCGAGACACATAAGTTTATTATTCACCAACGTCCGAGGTTCACTAATCATGCAATCACACCTTGACTCATAACCATGCACGTATGTCTTATCTAACTAACCCTAGTTAAGTATAATGCAAGGAATGTAACTAGAGTTTAGTTAAAGTGAGAACCTGAATTTTCGGGGTATCACACCAAGTTACCCCCGAACCAAAAAGAATTAGGAGGTTTATTTGGGGATTAATCCCTCAAATTCAAGGAATAGTTAGGGGAGCTAAACCGACCAGGTATGATACTGCTTGTGAATTAGCTTTAAGCTTGACCGATGACATAGTCAGACACAGGGAAAGGGATAAAGTGTCGGTAGGCAGTAAAAGGGGATGGAATGAAATCTTTAGGTCTACAAATTATAATACCTCAGGAAAGAGCCAAGAAAACCCCAGAGAACAGGGAAATCCTGGAAAAAGACCCTACCGAGGAAATAATCCCTATTGTTCCACGTGTAAGTACTATCATGTTGGTGAGTGCAAGCAGAAATGTGATACTTGTGGCCGTACCAATTTGGTGAGTGTAGGGGATCCCATTGTCAAAAATGCAAGAAGGTAGGACACTCCACGGCAGAATGTCGATACAATCCAGACCGTCCTCGAGTCTGTTATGAGTGCAAGGAACCGGGGCATTACAAGAACGAATGCCCAAAACTCAAAAGTCAGCCCAAGAAAGACCAAGCAAGGGGAAGAGCGTTTGTAATCAATGCAGCAGAAGCACGTGACGAACCTGATCTAGTCACGGGTATGTTCTATATCAATCAATTACCTGTTTATGTTTTGTTCGATACAGGTGCAAACCTTAACTTTATCTCTAAAAGGTTAGTCGAAAAGATAAACGTCCTTCCCGAACCTATGACACAAACCTATGAAATAGAGATAGCGGATGGTAAGATTTTGCAAGCTAATGAAGTCTTTAAAAATCTAACTTTAATTATGGAAGAACAAGAGTTTAACATAAATTTAATACCTATGAGTCTAGGAGAATTTGATGTGATTATAGAGATGGATTGGTTAGCTACAAACCAAGCAGAGATAGTCTGTAAGGAAAAACTTGTAAGAATTCCCTTAACCCATCAAGAAACCTTGGTAGTCCAGGGAGAAAAACCAAGAGGTATCTTAAGTTTAATCTCTAGCGCAAAAATGATGAAGTATTTAAGAAAGGGATATCAACTCTTTTTAATCCATGTGAATTTAGGAAATGAGGAAACAGAAGCAGAGATTAATGAAATTAAGGTAGTATCGGAATACAAAGATGTATTTCCAAACGAACTCCCAGGTTTACCACCATCCCGACAGGTGGAATTTGAAATTAACCTAGTTCCTGGAGCCGCACCTGTTGCTAGAGCCCCATATAGGTTAGCCACCACAGAAATGAAAAAAAAACTCACGAACCAATTAGAAGAATTGATAGAAAGAGGTTTTATAAGGCCAAGTACCTCCCCTTGGGGAGCACCAGTACTGTTTGTCAAAAAGAAAGATGGTTCTATGAGGATGTGTATAGACTACAGGGAATTAAATAAGTTGACAATCAAAAATAGGTACCCATTACCTAGAATAGACGACCTGTTTGATCAATTAAACGGAGCGAAATATTTTTCAAAAATCGATCTTAGGTCTGGATATCACCAATTGAAGATAAGAGATGAGGATGTTCCAAAAACCGCTTTTAGAACTAGGTATGGACACTATGAATTCCTAGTTATGCCATTTGGTTTAACCAACGCTCCTGCCGTTTTCATGGATTTAATGAATAGGATTTGTCGACCTTATTTGGATAAGTTTGTGATTGTATTTTTAGATGACATTCTGATTTACTCAAAAACCGAAAGTGAGCATGAAAAACACTTAAGAGAAATCCTAGAAACTTTAAGAAACGAAAAACTGTACGCCAAGTTTTCAAAATGTGAATTTTGGGTAAGAGAAATTAAGTTTTTAGGACATGTGATCAACGATCAAGAAATTCAAGTAGACCCAACCAAGATAGAAGCAATACAGATGTGGGAAGCTCCTAAAAACCCAAGTGAGATCCAACAATTTTTAGGGCTAGCTGGATACTATAGGCGATTTATAGAAAACTTTGCTAGACTAGCCTTACCACTCACCACTTTGACCAGGAAAAATTCTAAGTATGAGTGGAAAGAAAAACAAGAAAAAGCCTTTCAAGAACTTAAGGAAAGATTATGTAAAGCCCCAGTGTTGACATTACCAGTAGAAGGAAAAGCTTTTACTGTGTACTGTGACGCCTCTCAACAAGGGTTAGGATGTGTACTAATGCAGGAAGATCAGGTTATAGCATACGCTTCCCGACAGTTGAAAAGACATGAACAGAACTATGCTACGCATGATTTAGAGTTAGGAGCTATTATATTTGCTTTAAAAATTTGGAGACACTATTTATATGGAACCAAGTGTACCGTCTACACTGACCATAAGGGTCTTCAACATATTTTTGATCAAAAGCTTCTAAACATGCGTCAGAGAAGATGGATAGAGGTTCTAAGTGATTATGACTGTGATATTAAGTATCACCCGGGAAAGGCCAATATTGTAGCAGATGCCTTGAGTCGAAAAGAAAGACCCCTAAAAGATAGAGCCTTTAAGGTCACTTTGATTAACGAATTTCTAAATCAACTCCGGGAATGTCAAAGGAGAGCATTAGAACCTACCCAGTTAAGTGGAGAACTTTTGAATGGAGAAGAAGCAAGATTGGAGGAAGGAACGGATGGAATCTTTAGGTACAACCGAAGAATCTGGATACCCAGATATGGTGAACAAAGAGGGATAGTTTTGAGTGAAACCCATAACTCTAAGTATTCCATTCACCCAGGAAACCATAAGATGTATAAAGATTTGAGGAAAAACTTCTGGTG
This sequence comes from Ambrosia x helenae, assembly GCA_030844895.1. Taxonomy (NCBI): domain Eukaryota; kingdom Viridiplantae; phylum Streptophyta; class Magnoliopsida; order Asterales; family Asteraceae; genus Ambrosia; species Ambrosia x helenae. The sequence continues at coordinate 20,477 of JAUTDX010007250.1, forward strand.
GCCTGGTATGAAAAAGAGTGTGGGAGAATTTATAGCTCAGTGTGTGACTTGCTCGAAAGTGAAAGCCGAACACCAAAAGCCCAGTGGGTTATTGATCCAACCAGAGATTCCAGTCTGGAAATGGGATCAAATCACTATGGACTTTGTAACCAAATTACCAAGAACCCAAAGTGGTAACGATACCATCTGGGTTATCGTTGATAGATTAACCAAGTCTGCCCATTTCCTACCCATACAAGAGACCTTTGGAACAGAAAAATTAGCAAGAATCTATATAAAAGAAATTGTGTCCCGGCACGGGATACCTCTTTCAATTATATCAGATAGGGACAGTCATTTTACTTCCCGATTTTGGAAAACGTTCCAAGAAGCGTTAGGTTCCCAGATTAAGCTCAGCACCGCCTATCACCCTCAGACTGACGGGCAAAGTGAAAGAACGATTCAGACACTAGAAGACATGCTGAGAGCATGTGTCCTGGAATTTAGTGGGAGTTGGGATACACACCTGCCGTTAATAGAATTTTCATATAACAATAGTTACCACGCTTCCATTCAAGCTGCACCCTTTGAGGCGTTATACGGTAGAAGGTGTAGATCTCCGATCTGCTGGAACGAAATCGGAGAAAACCAACTCACGGGCCCGGAAATCATCCAAGAAACAACGGACAAGATCGTGCAAATCAAGAAAAGATTGGAAGAAGCGAGAAGCAGACAGAAAAGCTATGCGGATAAACGAAGGCGACCTTTGGAATTTCAAATAGGAGATTATGTCCTATTGAAAGTGTCACCCTGGAAAGGAGTGATAAGATTCCAAAGAAGAGGTAAATTGAATCCACGTTTCATAGGACCTTATCGAATTAAAGATAAGGTAGGACCGGTAGCCTATCGTTTAGAACTACCTCCCGAGTTAAGTGAAATTCATGATGTGTTCCACGTCTCAAATCTAAGAAAATGTATAATAGAAACCCAAACTATCATTCCATTAGATAATGTGAAAGTTAGTCCTCAACTCCATTTTACTGAGGAAACCATAGAGATTATGGCAAGACAAGAAAGAAAAATGAGAAGAGGAAAAATTCCAATTGTACAAGTGAAATGGAATGCTAGATTGGGGCCTGAAATTACTTTCGAAAGAGAAGACGTGATGAAAGCCAAATACCACCACCTATTTGAGAATCAGGTAGAGTAGATAAAAATTTCGGGGACGAAATTTCCTAAGGGGGGGAGAGTGTAACGCCCCAAAAATTATGACGTAATTATAAACGAGATTAGTTTAATAAAATAATTAATTAATAGTTAATTAGAATTATGATTGGGCCACCTACGGTGTAGCCCAATAATAATCTTACCCGGATTACGAACCTAGGCCCAATAAGATAACGGACTCGGCCCGATAACTACTCTTGTGTGGGCCGAATAACTTAAGGACTTGAATAATCTTTTGGGCCTACCAATGGGCCTCCGTATGTTACATCTTTGGCCCAATAACCTTATATTAAAACCTATAATTACTTACTATTATAAAAGTTCCATTATTTGCAAGAAAAGCCTAATAATCTCTTGTAAATAATCGGCCCATATGCCTTGGAATCTTTTTGGCCGCCAAAAACATATAACCAATCCACCTAAGCAATTGCCTAACACTCTAACTAAGTGAGAAGCCTCCACATGTGAACCTAGGACTAGAGCTCATCATGAGGATGCATGCACAAATCTTTTGTCTATAAAACACCTTTGATTAAGATTCCACAATCTTACAAACCATCGGCCCTTTTCCTATAAAAACTAAAACCACCATTCCAAGTCTTATACCTTAAACATGCAAAACCATTTTAGTTGCTCTTGAATAACACTCGGCCACCATAACCCAACCATTTTTAACCATCCAACATCTCTAGACCAACATGAAGAAATAGCTTAACCATAACCCAAAACCACTCGGCAACCATGACCCCTCCTTCAACCCATCTTATCTATCGTCTAGACTTACTCATCCAAGCCTAATATAACCTTTATCCCCAAAGAAAATCCAACCGAACCAAACCCAAAATAATCGGCTCACATATTATCTAACCAAGCATTTGAGGATCAAGTTGTTCTTTGAGTAAGTTGAGTCTAGAGTCCCTTAAGGTCGTGTGCCAAGCTGTAATGGCCAGCTTTTAGTTAGATCTTTACGCCTAAGCTGTAATGGCCAGCTATACGTATAATTATTTATGTGTGTAATAACTTGATTTGTGTTGTAACAGGAACTCGTGGAACATAGAAATCTCGCTTCTAGTGAAAACATAGATTCGGAAATAACCAACGTGAGTGCATGTACCCCATATATTTAAAATGATTTCGGGGTGAATGCATGTTAGTTTTTACGTGTGATTTGATAAAATATTGGTTCATGATCATGAAAGAGTTAATAGAATCGGTCGAATAGAAATCACGTAGAATGGATCCATTCGGTATCAACGGGATGTATTTTTCTAAACCAAGTAGAGGTTTGGAACCACATTAAGCATTTGTATGGTGCTCCATCGTTAAATATGTTCCACCTTAGAATGACCGAACCATATGAGAATTGTTGTTATTATTTATAAACGAGTCTAAATCTGGCATCACTCACTAGCTTTGTGGCTAACGTATTTTTAACATGCATTTCAGGTTGATTAGATAATGGGGAACCCGAGCTCGATAATGTGCAAGTCCAAGTTAATAAGAATAGTTAAGGAAACGGCCTTTGGGCCGGCTTATTAAATAAATGGGCTTCGGCCCAAGTGTGTAACAAATGATGGTGTTTAAAGTTTGTGTTTTAGTCTTAATGGGCTTCGGCCCAAGTGGTTAAAAACTCGGAACAATGAAAGGAAGTGTAACGGGCTTGGCCCGGTTAAGAAACCATGTAATGGGCTCGGCCCAGTTATCGTTATTTTGGGCTCGGCCCAATGTGAAATAAATAAGAAAGTGTTTTATTAAGTATAAAGAATTGTTAGAATAAATAAATTGGTTATTAATAATACGTGTCACGATTACCAATCCGTAATGACTCGTTAATTTTCGGGTCGTTACACATTGCATCTCCTACCTTACAGATCGATAGAGAGAGAGGGGGGGGAGACAGAGAGAGAGTAGAAGAGAGAGAGACAGAGAGCGAGGAAGAAGAAAGGGAGTCAAGACAAAGAGCGAGGAAGAAGAAAGGGAGCCAAGACAGAGAGAGGAATGAAAACGGAGAAGGAAGAGGAGAAGCCCGACCGTCGGCCACCACTCGACGGCGGAGCACCACCGTGTACGGTGGTGCATCCCCTAATCTGGCGCGTTAACGATACCAGTTCAACAGTTAGAAGACGAGGAGTTCAACGGTAGTAACGATATGTCTGATCGAGCAGCAATGAAGCCGGTACTAGTCGACTGTTGTGCTTATTGGCGGTGGCAAGGGTTCGAGTTTGGGTTTACAGGTATCGTTATGATGTTTATACAGAAGTTAAAAGAGATGATGTTGATTTATAAATGTTGATCGGTGGGGGAGGTGCTGGTTGGTGGTGGTGGTGGGTGGTGGTGATAGGGTTGGGGAAGATGAAGTTGATGGGTCCCACATTAAATCTTTTTATATTTTTTAATAATAAGGGTAGTTTAGTAATTTAACACCTACTTAACTGGATTATTTAACCTCCATCCATCAAAAGGGTAATTTAGTAATTTCACAACCACTCCAAGGACTATCCGAGTTAAGAAACACCAAAAGTTGAGGACTATACCTGTAATTTTAAAAACTTGGGGGACTATAGGTGAAAATTGTGTAAACCACAAGAACTATTCGAGCAATTTTCTCTAAAATTAATGATCTTTCAGCTCTTATCAATCTTTATTTCATCCCTTTAGACCAGTTGTAGCAGTGAGAAAATATTCACCCATTTTTCAATGTGACTGGCTTAAAAAGAGGCTTCGCCATTGGGGTTGGTGGTCCAATGGTAAGGCAAAGCCTTTTAATACACTAAATAGTGTGAAGTCTTGAGTTCAAGTCTCACAAGAAACAAGAAATTCGCCTTAAAAAAAACATTCACGCCCAAATCTGACGTTTTGAAACAAAACGCCCAAGTCTGATTTTGAAGAAAAACGCTCCAGGCGGCGGTGTTCCATGCGTTTTGGGGCATTTTCACGCCTATTCCACTCACCACTACAGGTGATCTTGTATGTAAGAACTCGTGAACCTTTAATTTGAATAAACGGTTTATTTTAGAAAGCCAGTTTCATACTACGTTGTCAACTTCTTTTTCCCGTTTTTATGTATGTAACCCCATTATCTCACCACATTAACACTCATCATGAATAGTATTCAGTGGATTTCATTGGTTCGTGGAGGTGGTCTTGAGCTCTCATTGGCTTGGCTGAAATTAAAAATATTTTCATTTTCTTTCTCTATAGTATTATTAACTTTAAAATTTATTTCCTTCAAGTATTGTTAACTTTTAATTTCTTCTCAATCGAGTATTACTAAATATACAATGTAACCATTATCGTTATTGTTTATCGTTGGCTATAACGAGTAACGCTACCGTTGTGGTACCATGACGAATCCAGCCGCTTATGAGCGAACATCTTCTTTACCGGTATTATGGCATCAGAAAGCAAACTTTTGGTTTAAATTTTCTTTCATATGTATTGGTAAGTTTTAATTTCTTCTCATTCATAACCATTATGGTTTTGGCTATAGCGAGTAACATCATTATTAGGGCACCATGATGAATCCAACTGTCTATGTGCGAACATCATCTTTACTAGTATTATGGCATTATTAAGCAAACTTTTGGTTTAATTGTTCCAAGCAAGCCAACTTTTGGTTGAAACCAAGTGGTAAGGCAAACTATATATGATAACCCTTTTAGGTATTAGATTCCGCCACGAAGCGCGGCTAATCCACCTAGTTACAATGGACACACATTATCTAAGACTATGTGTAGTGAAATAATTAAATCACCTAGAAAGAGTTGACACGTCCATGCTATGTAGAAAGAGGTCAATACTAAACCACCCATTAATTATGGTGTAGTGAATTAACTAAAAATTAAATGAAAGAAAAAAATAAACAAATATGTGATTGGTTTATTGTGGACCCTATCTCTCAAACCCATTCACAATCGTTAACCGGGTGGCGGGAGGGCTGTTGACGCACCTTAATGGCTGGACGGTGTGGTGTTTAATGCCCCCATGTCACATGGTCTAAATATAGTGTTATCTTTCTTGGTTTCATCATTTTGTCTGATTTGTCTTATTGGATCATATTAGATCAGAATATATATGGAATATATGTTGTATGGGAAAGGATAATGTGGAAACCCTTGTTATATGATAAATTCTGGAAACTCTGACTTCCCAATTTTTTTTATTTTTGAAAAAAATAGGGCATGTAATATACATGATTTTAAGCATTTTGAGCCAAAAAAATCAAAAAAGCGCTGAGAAGTTTTTTTTTTAAAAAATAAATAAAGTTTTGACTAACACATGTTAAGCGAAACTAACACGTGTTAACCATTTGTTACCCGAAGACAGTTTTTTATTTTTTTAAAAAAATCGGCTCGGCGCTTTTTTGATTTTTTTGCACAAAATGCTTAAAATCATGTATATTACATACCCTAAAATTTTCATATAAAAAAAAAAGTCGAGAAGTTAGAGTTTCCAGAGTTTACCATATAACAAGGGTTTCCAATATAACCTTATACTATGTTGTATATATCAAGTATAGATATATATGTTTGATACGTGTATATCGCTAGTCGCAAATGTTAGAACAAATGAAAGAGTAGCACATGCACCGCGAAACAACGCCTATAGAACTCCATTAATAACTTTAGAGTCACCATCACTAATCATTTGTCACTGAAAATCCCTATGTAAATAGTCGCTAAAGCATTTTTTCCGATAGTATCCAAGAATATTATGACTATCTATATTAATGAAAATTTTCAAAAAATCTATATTAATGAAAGACAGATAAACAGTAACTAAATCTGATTGCCCACGTATTGTTTCTCTTTTTTAATAGTGACTTTATTTTTTATTTTAAGATACATAATATTTTGGCAGTTTCTTACTATATACCTCACTTTATTTTGGTTGTTTGTTACTATTTACCTCACATTGATTTTGACTTTTTTTTTATTTACCTTCAACTTTTTGTTTGATATTCTAAATCTAAAGGAACACTTTATTAACATCTCCTTACTAATGAGCACAACTCTTTTAGGCTAACGTACATCAATATTTATAAAACATTTTTTTTTATCATGCACTAACATTTAAAAATCTATTTTTTAATATAGTTGTAAGAGAACTTTCGGAACTCATAACGGTTCGGTACAGTATCGGATTTTTTGTTGATTTATCATTGAATATCGGCACTAAACCGTTACCGTACCGATCATTTTTGGCATACTTTTACCCATTATTGGCATTTTTCTGGACCGGTACTTTCATTAACAGTATCAGTTCGGTATATTGCTACCGTCGTCTCACAACAACGCACAAATGTAAACCGTGCCCCGCGGCAACGCGCGGGTAACTAGCACTCTAGTTAATATTATTAGCCAACATTGTACCTAGAAAAGTATTTATTCTAAAAGAAGCAAACTAGGTTTTTTCGAAGAAACAATTTTGTTTGATCCATCGATAATAGCCAGATAGATTACAGATGGAAGAACTAATCATCCTTCTCGTTGTGAACACAATTTGGAATGTCGTGTTTACAGAGTTTACAAGTTACGTTGACAGCTTGAAAGATAAGTTTAGAGATATGTATAAAATAATGTAATTAAGATGTATAATGTAAAATTAATATTTTAATTGACCAGAATTACAATAGGCCGGCAACGATACTTTCAAACATCAATCGACATGCATTACAATACAAGCAATGTTTTAAAAAACCGGTTTTTAAATCATACCGGATTTGGTTTAAAAATGGTTCAACCGGTTGAACCGGATTGTATCGGGTGGTTTAACCGAATTGACTTGTTAACTCTATGAATCCACAAATTACAACATGAACTCAAAATATAATCTAAAAGTGAATAATTACATATTAAAAGATAATCCAAAAGTTATTCCATATAAAAAAAAAATCATCCAAAAATATTCAATTTTTTTAACAATGTTCTTTTAAATGAAAGTGTAGGCGATGTATAAGCCATTGGAGTATTGAACACATCAAGTTCAAAATTGCTTAAAAGATTAAATTCCCTACTATCGCCTTCTTCAAACATTAGAGCATAACTATTTTTATCTCCTATATTATTATATAAGATGTTTTAGTAGAAATAACAATCATAATATACTTAAATTACCAAAGATAAGTAACATATATAGCAAGTAACAGTGTGTTAGAGGAGCCGGTTCGTGCTCTTCCTCACCAAACATGTTATCTATATCATTATTATGAAGTTCTCCTTCTTGTTTTTCTTGAACCACAAACAAATCAATAGTTCAAAACCCAAAAATTTACCTTGTGCCGGTACCGGTATAAAGGTTCAAACCGGTATGCCGTATTTTACCGGCGGTACGAACTTGATACCGTTTCGCCTTTATACCGGGGTGTTTCGTACCAGGCTACCCTCTGAAAAACGGTATTACCGGTATAACCGGCCGGTACGTACCGGTTTTTAAAACATTGAATACAAGTGGATCTAAATAGTGACCACTCTTTTCGTTCGTATATGCATTAATTAATCATTTTATAAAATAGAGAAATATGTGTTTTATGACAATGGATTAGAGCGGATGGGGCACTCCTTGACTATCTTCAATCAGCTACCATTGCCGATTAGCAACGCTGCCATCACCTTCGCAGTAACGGTTGTTTTTTTGGGTCTCGGCAAGAAGTAACCGAGGACGAAGAGTGTAATTTTCATTTATTTTCGACAGTTGTCAACCGTCAAAAAGTTGACAATGGTTAACTCTAAGGTCTGTTTAGTATGGGGTAATGAAATGGACGAGTGAATGGAATGGACAAAGGAATGGAATTGACAAGGGAATGGAATGGGCAAAGGAATGAAATTTTTCGACAGTTGTCAACCGTCAAAAAGTTGACAATGGTTAACTTTAAGGTCTGTTTATTATGGGGTAATGGAATGAACGAGTGAATGGAATGGACAAAGGAATGGAATTGACAAGGGAATGAAATGGACAAAGGAATGAAATGGATGATTACCATCCATGGTCTTCTTTGGTTACAATGTAAGAATGGAACGAATCGTTACTTTGTATTGTTTGGTAGGTAGGAAAAGACTTAGGAATAAAACCGGTGGTGGTGAGTGGTGGCGATGGCGGTTGAAAGTGGGTGCCGGCGACGATGGTTGGTGGTGGTGGATGTGGTGGTGGTGGTCAGTGGGTGATGGCGGTCGTGGTAGCGGCAACAGTGGTGGTCAATAACGGTTTAGTTTCACGAATTAAAGGTTCAATAAAGTTTTGCACTTGAAACATGTTCTTCAACCGTTATTTTTTTTGATATATTTTTTAATATCAAATTATGTGTGTGTATATACGTATTTTAACCATAGGAGCATCCATAATGATTTGATGGTCCGAAATTTCAAATATGTCACATCAGAATGTTACATCATTTTAAATCACAAAATATTTCAAATTCACTTTTTTCTACAACAATAAATCATTGCAAAACTCCACCACACATTTCACTTAAAAAAAACAAATAAAATCATTAATATGTGTGTATGTTTATTTATGGTGGGTCTCATTTGCATCTTTAGACTAGTCCGGACAACCAGATCAAACCCAACCAAACCAAACCAAACCAACGTCACATCATCTCCTCCAATGGTGTACATGTTTTGGAATTGAGGTACCAAATTCCGGACGGTCCACTTTGGACCTGTTGTGGGTGTTCTAAACATCTGTATCTTTTTTTTTTAACAAAACTAACGATTACCAAAAGAAAACGTATTAATAAACAGTTTGGTTTAAACTACCAAAATCAAATGGTAAACTACAGTACTAACCAGTTTGGTTTGTCATTCTCATAACCATAGTTAACAATTGAGTCCCAAACTTTAAAAAGGTCTTATGTAGAAATGAAATCACATACCTTCGTTCAATCTATTAGGTAGAGTTTGGTATGTCCTAGAATGAAAGGCGGAATAGAATAGATCATTATGAGGGATTGAAAAATAGAGTGTTTGGTTGGTTAATTGAATGGAATCAACTATAACATGAAAATACATTCCCTCAAATCATTCCATCTACCCCTTTATTTTTTTCATTCCATCCCCCTTTACACCCTTCATTAACAACAACAACAACCTACAACCCGCCACCACCACCTACCACCATCATGACCACCACACCGCCACCCACCGCTGCCACCTACCAACGCAACCCATTGCCGTCGTTGCCACTCACCACTGCCACCACCCACAACTACCGTCACTGCTACCCAACACTATCGTCGCCCCCAACCATCGGTACTCAACCGCCACCCATACCCTGGCAGCCATAATCACCACCTACTACTGTCGCCGCCACCCACCACTGCCACAAATCACCACCTCTAAGCACCACAAATTCTTGCATCTTTCCTACCTACTAAATAACACAAAGTAATAATTTATTTCATTTCTACATGGTAACTAAATAGGGCACGAAATGACAATGATCCATTTCATTACCTCGTTAATTTTATTACCTCATATAATGTTTTTATATTGATTTGTTTGGTATTATGTTTTTATTTATACAAACATAATAGTTGTAAAAATGATAATTGTTGTGCTTGTCATGCTAGTGTATTTTAATAGTAAAGTCTATTTTATGTTAAATTAATCCAAATTCTCTATTTACAACTATAAATATATAGGAAGAGGCCAGAGCAAGCAATGAAATGATCATGTTTATCACATCATCCATAAAAAACTCCAACAATCATTGATTTTGCCGGGACTAATTCTCAAACCAGGTATTATTATTGTCATGATGTAGTAGCTATTTAACCCCATAATAATGTTGGATGTCTCATATCTTTGTTATTTTTTAGTCATATATGTGTTGATATGTTACATGACCCAGTGTAAATGATGCGTAATAGCTCGAGAGCTACTCGGGATTAGATCGGTAAAAATCTCAAACGAGTCGAGTCTTAACGAGTCCGAGCTCGAGCTTGAAAATGACTCGTTTTGTTATTGAACCCGAGCTCGAGCTTTTCATACAAAGACCGTTTAAGCTCGCGAGCCTAAACTAGTCCCGACAAATTTTATATTATTATTATTATTTTATTTATAGTATACCTACTAATTAACATTGGCGAGCCGAGCATTGTGCATGACGAGCCGAGCTCGAGCCCAGTCAAGCTCAGGCTCAGCTCGTTTACACCCCTAAATTAACATGACTCATGTATGTATGTATGTGTTTCATACTTTCATTACTGTATATGCAAATAGGCATTCACGATCAAATTTTGCGGAAAAAAAGAGGATCGTAAATTTGTCTTGCTTGTATGTATTAGGGTCGCATTTTGAACATATTCATGAGTCTATTTGGATTGTATGGGTTAAATGAGTAAAATAAATTAAGGGGTCATGTTGGAAGTTATCGTAAGGTATTACAATGGTTAAAATCGTAAATCATTTTGTTTATAAGAAAGAAAAATTGTTGTTTCCATAATTTAACTTAACTGGTTACTAATCATGATATTTTTTTTTAACATGGCAAACACTCATCATGCTAACTTATTTATTCATGTATTGCACGGACATGCATGTTATAAAAACGTTAATATTGTGTTTCCGAGTTTCATTTAACAAAGGAAAAGAAGGAATTTAAAAGGATGTTAATGAAAATTCATGTTTCATAGTTTTTTTAAGGAGAGGAGGGGATGGGAAAGGAAGGAAAAGTTTGGTTTGTTTTCTTCATTTCTCATTCTCTTAGGGAGATTTAGAAGGAAATGGTTGTTTAAACATAAGATACTAATTTTTTTTTTATTTCTTTCAAAATTGAGAACGCAGTAGTTAATTAAATCTTTTCTTTACACTCTTTTTCTTTTCTGTTCTTAATTCTCTTTTTCTTTTTTTCCTTCGTTTATTAAACACAGGAACACAACATAAAACTCTACTCTAATGATGAAAAATTATTTTGTGATTATTAATATTTGTAAATAAAACATAAAATAGTTAGTTAATTTGGTAGATAGCTGTTTAATTGTGTATGTTATAAATATGCCAGTTAAATTTATATATATATATATATACTACATTATAAAGGAGGAGGCATGGGTAAATATGTTCAAATTGTCCAAAGTTAAGATGGCATACCAAGAATTTCTTTACAATTTCCTAAATCTTATCACTTTTCTACCATAAATGCCCCTAGAAGATAATCAACCTTTATATGAAAATGAAAGTTACCCAAACTAAATAAACACACGGATAACAATATTTTTGAACAAATTTCATATAATGGCGATGAAAGATAATAATTTATGTTACCACAATGAATAATCTTATCTCAGCTAAACTTGTATGAGTTTTAAAACTTTTCCATAATAATACTTATATTATAAACCCTTTTCATATATATTATGCGTCTACCCAGCGGCAAAGTGGACGAGATGGTTAGGCTCACTGGCTACATTAGGCAATTTTTAGCTGTTGGGTTAGGTTGGGCAAGTCTATTACAAAGTTGCAAATCACAACTTTAAATTTCTAAATGGATAGTGACCTTCATATGATAATGTATACAATATCATATTATTACTACATGCTTTTGTCATGTAAATGAACTTTATCATTTAGCAAGGTGTCTTCAATGGCACGGTTATGTAGATATGCAATGACCGGACAGCTTAAACAAGGGTGATATTTATGTTCATATTGGTCTGTTAAAGTAACATACCTTCAGTTTATTAAGATTTTTTAAATAATGAGCACATAGTTTTTGTGGTAAATTGCAATCAGTTGTAAGTGACGGTGCACATTTTTTTCTTTTCTTGGTACGAATACTTGTTAAAACATAGTGTGCACATTTCTATTCTTTTTGCGTAATTTGTGGCAAAAAAAAAAATTATTATCATAATGTTGTATTGCAATCCATTTATGGATCCCGTTGCAATCTACAGATAAACCCACTAGTGTGAAATAATAAGAGAGGTGAGACCACTTGCAAACCACTCATTCATTCACTCATTTTATATTTTCTTTATTTTTTCTTTAATTCAACTTTTAGATAAACAAATACACCCATGTGAAATGGTGTTTTAGTTATAGGTTCACTCTCTACGTAATAATGGTAATAACGATGTGACACTTAACATTGACATGTAGTTAAAACCGCTACACTTAGTCTTAGTATTTTGTTAAATCTGTAGTAACACCTTTAAAGTGATATTTATTAGCATCATAACATTAAATGTATTTGAAATTGTTTAATCATTGAAAAGAAATCAACGGAATACATATATATTTGGCAGTCTAATGCCAATGCTCTCTTGGTCTAGGGGTGGTATCGAGTGTTTACCCCATCAAAATGTTTTAACCTTTAGTAGTTTATTTTAGGGGTATGTGTTTGACGTTAAATAAAAATTAATAATAATAATAATCCGTCTAATTAAATCCTAATAATTCAAAGACTATTTATTATAAAGTCAATAAATTGAAGCATTATGCAAGTAACAAGCAAGCACCATTACATCAACGATCTTGTTTTGCAAGTAGCAAGCAAGCGTTATTACATTAACGATCTTGTGTTGTGGTTGTTCACTAAATTCCTGATGAGTTTTTGGGCAAATTATTCCAGAAATATTTGACCGTTTTGTATGTTTCTAATCATGCATCAAACATCATATCCATCTCAAGAAAAGAAAAAAATAAAACCCAACATATCATCTTATTTTCAATCAAGTTTCTTAATTGATTCACTACAAACAAAATGGCATTTAGTGGCACACACTCTTAATGGTGTTTAGATTTTGTGCCACTAATATAGGGCTTTAGTGGCACTTCACATGTGCTACAGTTGCTTGATCCATAGTTTTAGTGGCATTTTATCATTTATGCCATAAAATTAAGCTTTTAGTGGCACATGCTCTTAATGTCATTTATTTTTGAGGCAAACTTAAAGTTCGTTCATGCAGTTCAGGTATCTATATATCAACTTACATTCTCCTTTTCATTTTTCATAAGTATACACCTAAAAGAGAGAAGTCGATTCAAGTATAAATGAGTTTGCTAGTAGGTCCATAGGCTGGTTCGGCTTGCCTGGAGCTCGACCCTAGTTTAAGGTTAACTACCATATAAACAAGATATGCGACTTAAAGAAATGGTTGCAAATTTAGTGACGGGAAACATGTCATCCGCAATCTAGTTGCAAATGTGCGTCATGAAAATTGTTGATAAATTCGTCTGCATAATGATTTGGGTCGCAAAAACGGTCTCAATTTAGCAACAACTTAATTTCGTGATAATGGAGGTTGTCACCATAGATTTGATCCACATTTTCTATCATAAAGGTTTTCTGTCAATTCAATTCGGTCTTAAATTATTCTGATAAAAGGAATTTTTGACAGGAATTGTGGTCGCAAATGCCCAATCTTCATGTAGTGGTTGTATATACTAGAGTTTTGCTTCGGCTCATGTGTAGCCAGTGGTAGAACCAGAAATTTGTTTCATGGGTGCGGAAATATTTTGGGGTCGTGTGTCTATCGTTAAATATTAAAGAAAAATCAGCCTGCTTCAAGTTGGGTCGGTCGATTCGGGTCACCAACTAAAAAGATAAAATTAAATTACATTTTAAATTCATAATAAAAGATTTATCATTCTTCATTAGAAATACATTATGGAAGTACAATATACTATAATTCCTCTCTACGCATTTTTATTTTTTGAAAGACAAAATACAGAAAATGTCATTTACGTTTACCAAAATTATAGGTTTCAGTCTTATTGTTTAAAACTTGCATATTACAGCCTTTACCATGTTTTTTGTTGTAGAAAAAAAAATCAAAACAAATATTTTTTATAATTAAATTAAATACTTAAAAATAGGAAACTTCCACACATAATTCAATCATAAATGTTAATTATAATTAAACTAGGTTACAACCTCGTGTATTACACGAGTTGCATATAGGTAATATCATATACTAAGTAATAAAACAACTATATCTTTTAAAACCAAAAGTATTGCACGAGCTGAATAAACGGTCATGTCTTACATGAGTTGACTAACTTTAATGTAATTAGTTAACACAAAAAGTCATCAAGATATTAGATATGTATTTCAAGAATGCACCTTGAAAAACTATGTACTTATTATAACATTTTACTTTATTTTTTTTTATCAATTACATGTTAGAAACATGTGTAATACAGGCTTTTGATTAATAAAATATTAAATAGTTAGTAATATGTTGAAAATACAGAGTATTCACAAAAAAACATATTAAATAAATAAGAGAAATGAGAAATTATGATTCAGTTATTTATTTAGTAGAATAGAAAAACGAAAACTATAATTTAATAGTATTATTTATTTAGATAAAGAAACAAAAACAATTATTATTTAATATTTTTATTTATTACGAGAGATGAAAAATAAAAGATGTTCATTTGTTATACAGTACGCAAAGTTAAAGATAAAAATTATACATTAATATTATTAATAAACTAAAGGAGAGAATAATCTACATCTACATTTACACTTCTACACTATCTAATAAAAGAAAACATATGAGGGACATATGTCACTCCCTCATGAAGTCTTACATTAATTATTCAAACCAATAAATGTTATTCAATTAGTATTTAAATTATTTTCATAATTGTTTTTATTAATCAATATAAAAATATTAGAAGACAAACATTTTTTACATATTCAATCTCATCAAATATAGTTAATCATTTCTAAAAACTATTTATAATTATAAACCAACAAATATTTATCATACTTTAAAATTACAAAATTAAATTTTCAAACTTTAAAGTCAAACCAAATTTAAATAGTTCAAAATACCTCCATCAATTCATCTAATCAAAATATGACTGTTCAAAATTAAATAATTTTTAACTGCGAAGTAAAACAGAAACTTTGGGATAACAATTTAAAAATATAAATTTAATTTGTACATAGTTGAATACTTAGAGCATGTTTGGCTCTCCATTTCCTCACCTCCTTTTGACTTATAACTTCTTCAAGAAGTCAAAAGTTTAAGAAAAAAAGGTGTTTGGGTAATTGTTTGAAAATTAGCTTTTGGAAAAATTTGTGCTTTGAAAAGGAGAAAAGAGGAGAAAATTCATAAGATAGAAATTGTTACTTTTGAGATTAAGGAGAAAACAAGGTGGAAGAAAAAGAGAGGAGAAAAGAAAATGGAGAGCCAAACATGCTCTTAATTAACTTGATTCATTTTTAACATTCCTGTGAATTAAAAGTTATTGTTTTTAAATTTCAGATTACTAAAGTCTTTACATTTATGATTTAATAATTGCTAAAAGTTTAAGATATTTCCAATTAACTTTAGATTTTTTATATCTCTCTTAACTTTTAGTTATGATATTTTTATGTTGTTATATGTGTTACAGAGGGTTAGTTTGTAACAATTTACTTCTTTTTTTTTATCACTGACACAATAACAAAATGTTTTCAGATTTGACTTATTTCTTAGTTATGTTATAATTTTCAAACAAGTATTTATGTTTAGGTTATTTACCACATTTTATTATCACTTTCGAAAACTATAATTTTTTAACTAAATGTCTTATTTTTTGTTTAACTTTAATAAGAAAATTATGTACCAATTTCAAAAAAAAAAAAAAAAAAAAAAAAAAAAAACTTTATCCGTATGACTCACGATGACGATAAGCAAAAGACAAAGACAAAGACAATCGCTATCAAGAATTGCTTTGTATTTGAAATACCCTGTTTTCCCTTATGACCAATTGTGCATCACGTTATAAAGAGTAAAAAGCAAAGTCAGTGTTAAATTATTAATATTAGATAGATATAGCAATGTTAACAAATAGAACAACCAATGTTATATACAAAGAGATATTTAGAGATTTGTGATTTTTTTTAGGAAATATATTATATATTAAAAATTTCAATAATTTACATTAATATGTAATCTTAGTTACTGTATATTTAAATTTTATATAAATTTTATTTATTATACCCGTGTGTTACACGGGTAAATAACCTAGTACATGACAAACCAAATCGATATCAATCAAACCTAAATTCATGTTGCATTGCGCGTCGGTATACGAATTATTTATTAATATTTTTGTGTGTTTTTAGTCCTCCTGTTAGATATAGAATTAGTACTTTAGAAAATTCTTTGGAGATTTTCTCAATACTTAATTAATAGATTAATTTCTTCTTTACAAACCCCCCTCCAAAAAAAAGAAAAAAAGAATGAACATTTTAACTATTTCTTTTTAGCCCATGGCATTTTTTAAAGTGTAATAAGGCTTGGGGACCATTAAGGTTTGATTCCCGCAAAGCAAAGAGGCTTCGTCTAGATTTATTGGGTTTCTTCTTGAGTTGATGTATTGACATTATTGCCTAGTTATTGGAGATAATTCCTCCTCCTAATTTTCCTCCACCATGACTCAAGCTTCATGATTCAAGCTCCTTGTCTTGTGCCCAAAGCTTAGCCATTTCTTATTTTATGTATTGTCTTTCTTGTATTTATAGAGGAGGTTATCTCCTCATTTTATTGTACTAAGTATTAATCAATCAATACTATCTTTCTTATTTTATCCCTTTGCTTCTTGTACTAAAAACTACCTTGCAGTTTTGAGAGTCTCCCGCTAGAAACCTAGCGGCCTTTGGCCGCAAGGCCAAACAAATAAACTCAACCTAAATACAAAACGCTTCCGCTAGAATTTTATATAGTATCAGAGCAGTGTTCTGATCCTGCTCGAAAGAAAAAAAAAAAAAAAAGAGAAACCTGTGACCGCCGGAACCACTACCATTCTGTCAACCACCAACACAACAACTGACTATCCTCCACAGACCACAGTTGCCTCTTGCCCTCTTATTCATTTTCCAGGAATCCTTTCACCCTCTCTGTTAGAACCAGAAAGAAAAATTAAGATTCCAACAAAAAAGGGAGAAGACGGTGCTTGAAGACTTGAAGCATCGATTAGAAGAAGAAGGGAAAAAGATGGTTACTGATGACCAATCACCATAGTGAAAAGAGGAGGAGAAGCAATAAACATATTATGCCATAGGAAAGAAAGAAAAAAAGAAAATCAAAGTGATGGTAGCTTGTTCACGTGAGACGTCCATGAGAACATAAGCATCGGCAGGGGAATCTTGCAAGTTGTAGGAATGAAAGTAAGTTGGTGAATAACTTATTAAAGAAAAGGGGGTCTTGGGTTTCGGTAAAAAATAATAATAATAATAAAATAAAAAAATGCGAAGAAGGTGACGGGTCTTAAAAAAAAGGCAAAATATTTTTTAATTAAAAAAGGGGAGGGAAAAACTTAGTGGTGGAGTGATGGAGAAGATACAAGCATGAGAAAAGAGCAAGAAAATAACTTGAAAATCTAAAAAAAAAAAATCAAGTTTTTTTTTTCAAACTCGCAAAAAAAAAAGCCGGGTTCAAATTTTTGAACTCGCAAGAAAAGTCGAGTTCTTTTGGACTCGCAAGAAGAAAAGTCGGGCTCTTTGAGCTCGCAAGGAAAAGTCAGGTTCGTCGAACTCGCGAGAAAAGTCGGGTTCCTTAAACTCGCAAGAAGAAAAGTTGGGTCCTTTAAACCCGCAAGAAAAGGAAAGTCGGGTTCCTAAAACCTGCAAGAAAAAAGTCGGGTTCCTTTGAGCTCGCAAGAAAAGTCGGGTTTGCTGAGCCCTCGAGAAGAAAAGTCGGGTTCGTTGAGCTCGCAAGAAAAGAAAAGTGGGGTTCGTTGAGCTCGCAAGAAGAAAAGTTGGGTTCTCGCAAGAAGAAAAGTCGGGTCTAAATCTATGAGCCCGCAAGAAAAGCAAACACTCCAACTTGAAGGGGAGTGTTCGAAAAGAACGAAATATTACTTGGCAAGTTAGGCGTTCGTGATCTTCACGCTACAACTTGAGGGGGAGTATTAGAGATAATTTCTCCTCCACCATGCTCTTCCAAGATTTGTGTCTCCTTCCATTATGTCCAAGATATTTGTCTCCATGTATTATGCCCAAAGACTAGCACCTTGTCTTAGAGATAATTAGCTACTTCCTATTTTATGTTATTTCTTTATCTATTTATAGAGGAGGTTATCTCCTCATTTGAATGTACGAAACAAATCAATCAATATCTTTCATTCTCTCTACACTTCTTATATAAATAATCCATTTGCCGTTTTGAGAGTCTGTTACTTGAAACTGAGCCGCTCTTGGCGGCGGGGTTGAAATCAAAACCAACCCAAACACAAAAACGCTTCCGATTAGAATTTTACATGGTATCAGAGCAGGTTCTAAACCGCTCGACCAAAACCCAAACCAAATTGCTTCCGCTAAAATTCTATATGGGCACAGGTTGTTGCTTGTTCGGTGCGACCTCGATGACGAAGAAGAGGAACTGAAGCCAAAGATTGAAGTCAACCCAAAAGGTGATGTTGATGGTTATGTTGAAGTTATCGGTTCTAATCCTGGGAATGGGATTTTGAAACTAAAGGAAAATAATAATATTCCTTTTGTTAGGTTTTTGAAAAGTAAAATGAAAAAAAATGAGCCAGATAATATGGTCTTGGGTTTCGGTAAAAAAAAATATTAAATAAAAAAAGACAAGACGGTGACAGTTCTTTTCTTGGGCTACGAGTGAATATTTTTTTTAAAAACCTTTTAAAAGAGGTGATTAATTAAAAAAAAAAGAGGGAGTGACGGGCGAAAACAACATGGAGAAGAACGAATAAAAAATCGGGTTCATTGAACTCGCAAAAAAAAAACAAAAACAAAAAGTCGGGTCGTTGGACTCGCAAGAAAGAAAAGTCGGGTTTGTTGAACCCGTGAGAAAAAAAGTCGGTTTTTTTAAACCCGCAAGAAAAAAGAAAAGTCGGGTTTTTAAACTTGCGAGAAGAAAAGTCGGGTTCCTTTGAACTCGCAAAGAAGAAAAGTCGGGTTTATATCTTTGAACCCGCAAAAAGAAAAGTCGGGTTCTTTGAACCCGCAAGAAGAAAAAGTCGGGTTCCTTTGAGCCCGCAAAAAAAGTCGGGTTCCTTTGAACTTGCAAAGAAGAAAAGTCAGGTTCAAATCTTTGAACTCGTAAGAAGAAAAGTCGGGTCCTTCGCACTCGCAAAAAGAAAAGTCGGGCCCTTTTGAGCTCGCAAGAAAAGAAAGTCGGGTCCAAATCTATGAGCCCGCAAGAAAAGAAAACACTCCAACTTGTGTGGGAGTGTTCGAAAAAGAAGAAATATCACTTGGGGGGAGTATTGGAGATAATTCCTCCTCCTAATTTTCCTCCACCATGACTCAAGCTCCATGATTCAAGCTCCTTGTCTTGTGCCCAAAGCTTAGCCATTTCTTATTTTATGTATTGTCTTTCTTGTATTTATAGAGGAGGTTATCTCTTCATTTTATTGTACCAAGTATTAATGAATCAATACCATATTTCTTATTTTATCCCTTTACTTCTTGTACTAAAAACTACCTTGCAGTTTTGAGAGTCTCCCGCTAGAAACCTAGCGGCCTCTGGCCGCAAGGTCAAACAAATAAACTCAACCTAAACACAAAACGCTTCCGCTAGAATTTTACACTAGTAGAGATGGATATAATCAGGTGATTCCACTGGTGGTACGATGATACTTCAGTGGGCCTCTGTTATCCGAATTTCCTGTTGAAAAAGACATTTTAACTATTTTAGTTGGAAAGTGAAGACAATCTGTTATTAGTTCCTCTTGAGTTCTGACTAAACTTATTTGGATCTTATTAGGATTTCCCAATTATTCCCAAGATCATAATCATCACATTTTGGTTTACTTCAAAAGGGTAAAAAGGTAGGAAAGAAAGAAACCTTAATCATGACTGAGGCAATAGATCTGTCTTACAACAAAATTGAGGCAGAAGATGTGTACACTAAAGATGGCACACTTGATTACAAGAACAAACCTGCTAACAAGAACACCACAGGAACTTGGAAAGCTTGCCCTTACATACTTGGTACACTTGTAACTATGACCTAAAACTAAAAACTTTAACTTTGGTAAGTGTAACATGATCAAAAGAATCTAAAATCTTGATTCAATTCGCATGTTCGCAGGAAACGAATGCTGCGAACGACTAGCGTTTTACGGAATGAGCACGAATCTATTGCTTTATTTCAAGCACAACCTTCATCAACATAGTGCTACGGCTTCAAGAAACCTATCGAATTGGTCAGGAACGTGTTATATTACACCACTCATAGGTGCATTCATTGCTGATGCTTTTCTAGGCCGATACTGGACCATTGCTATCTTCTCTATCATCTATGTTATTGTAAGTGTTATATGTTACAAGATTATATGCACTTTATCTAACTTGTATTTTTATACGATATATATGGTGTCATGTTTATTATTCTCTGACACTAAATTAATGACACACAAAAAAATGCATGAAGTTACCATGTTTTACAAATCATGTCATTTTTTTATGACAAACGTTTCTTTACGTCACATGTTTTTTAACGTCATAAAATGGGTGTGTGTCATTGTCCGGGTTTCAAGAAAGGTATATTTTCTAGTAGTAGCGGTAGTCAAGTTTACATGTTTGTCTTTTCGGTAATCCGCTAGTTTAACTAGGGGATGTGAATATTGTTTATGAAGATCCGCTAGTACAACTAGCTTAACGGATCAATGTGAGTAGCGTTTACGAGGATCCACTAGCTGGTTCAATTAGCTTAGCGGATGCGAATAAAGTTTATGTTGAAATGCTAATACATGTTTAACAACTTATCACGAACTTTGAGAAACGCATAATTTACATCCGTTAGTTCAACCATAGTCACAGGATTCGCTAATCTACCTGCGTACCGCGAATCCAATCGTGCGTACCGGAATCGGGTACATTCGCGTACCGTTCGCATAGGATTCGCGATCCGATTCGTAAAATTGAGCGTACCCGATTGTGTAGAATTTCGAACCAAATATGACAGATTCGCGTACCGGATTGGCGAATTCGCTGTCTAGATTCAATGCGATTCGCGAATCGGAATTAAATGCTTCGAAATCTGTAGCAATTATGGTGACTATTCGCTTTCCATAGCTAGATGAAGAGTCTATTGTTTCCTTATAATTATGAACTTGGTTAGTTTGTTTTATGTTTTTGAACTTATAATTATGAACTTTGTTTTGGATTATGATTATGAAATGTTTATTGGAGTTATTTGAAAAAAAATATATATATTGTATAATGTTTAGACATGATACGGCGTACCAACTTATAGGGTACACCGTACCGCGTACCGAATTGGCGAACCGAATGAACCTACCCCCTCGTACCGAATTTTAGAAATGCGCGAACCGCGTACCCGATTTCGTACCACGAACCGGAGCGTACCGCGATCATGTGACTATGAGTTCAACTAACCAAACCCCGTAATAAACACAATTAACATATGCTAGTTCAACTAGCGGATCACATAGAAGCCAAACATGTTTTAGAACTTGACTACAAACCATGCTAAAAACTTCAAGCCACCTAAACCAAAACAAATATAAAAATATCTGTAGGATATTAATCGGTATGTTTGTTTATATGTTATAAAGATCATGTGATTTGAACATAAAACTTTCAGGTAACCAAGTAATGTTTAATTTTGTGTGATAATGTATGTATAGGGAATGACATTATTAACATTATCAGCAACCGTTTCGGGTTTAAAGCCATTTTGTGTATCAAAAGAGGAATGTTTTGCGACAAACACTCAAGTAGTAGTAACCTTTTTGGCACTCTATATAGTGGCTTTAGGAACAGGAGGGATCAAACCATGTGTGTCATCATATGGTGCAGACCAGTTCGATGACGCAGATGAAAAAGAGAAGAAGCACAAGGCTTCTTTCTTTAACTGGTTCTACTTCTCCATCAATATTGGCGCGTTGGTCGCGTCATCAGTTCTTGTTTGGATCCAAGATAATAAAGGTTGGGGATGGGGATTTGGGATCCCCGCTGTGGCCATGGCGATTGCGGTTGGATTATTCTTTTCTGGTACTCGTTTGTACCGGAACCAGAAGCCTGGTGGAAGCCCGTTGACCCGCATTTGTCAAGTCATCGTGGCTTCCTGGAAGAAACGTCGAGTTAATGTGCCTGCTGACACGTCTGGTTTGTATGAAATCGCGGACAATGAGTCTGCGATAGTAGGAAGCCGCAAGCTTGAACACACCAAAGATTTCAGGTAAATTTTTTTTTAAAAAGTTTATCTTAAATGTTTAGAACTGATTTGTTATGATAATATGATTACCAGTTTCTTGGACAAGGCGGCCGTGGATACAGAACCGGACCACGCAAAGGAATCAGTTGATCCGTGGCAACTTTGTACGGTGACCCAAGTGGAGGAGTTTAAGTCTATCATTAAACTCCTTCCTATATGGGCCACCGGCATCATTTTTGCCACGGTTTATGGCCAAATAAGCAACTTATTCGTGTTACAAGGCTCGTATATGGACATATTCCTAAAAGACTTCAAAATCCCACCAGCGGCTCTAAGCATTTTCGACACACTAAGTGTCATTTTCTGGGTTCCAGTCTATGACCGGATCCTTGTACCTGTTGCCCGTAGATATACAGGCAACAAGTCAGGAATAACCCAACTCCAAAGAATGGGAACAGGCCTAGTGATCTCGATTTTCGCAATGCTGGTAGCGGGGATTCTAGAAGTGGTTAGACTTGGTATTGTTAAAAGAAACAATTATTATGATTACGAAAATATGCCCATGTCGATTTTTTGGCAAGTCCCACAATACTTCTTAATCGGTTGCGCTGAGGTATTCACATTTATTGGACAACTCGAGTTTTTCTACGAGCAAGCTCCCGACTCAATGAGGAGTTTGTGTTCGGCGTTACAACTCACTACCGTTGCGCTTGGAAGCTATTTAAGCTCGTTGCTTGTGACGATCGTGACACATATTAGTACTAAAGGAGGTAAGCCAGGATGGATACCCGACAACTTGAATCGCGGTCAGTTACAAAACTTTTTCTGGCTCTTAGCGATTTTAAGCGTGTTAAATTTCGGGGTCTTTCTATTGATTTCGACATGGTACACGTACAAAAAGCCCGTTGGTACTATTTCTAGGAAACTTAAGGACGATGACATGTCTTCTGAACATCTTACAATCGAACTAAGTAGAACACAATAATGTTCTGTTGTGTATAGTATCTTTGCTTTGAATTTATTGTTTTAGTTTTTAATTTGGTGTTGTAAATGGAAGTTTAAACCTGTACTTCAAACTTCCAGGATGTGAAAAATGATTGTGCATTGAAACAAAAATGTTTGTATGAAAGGCTAGTAAAAATAATTATGTATAGTCATGAGAATGTACAGGTCGGTCCTGGAGATTCAGGTGTCCTAGCCAAGTCTAAAAAAAATGTGTCCCTCGTACTTATAAGTTGTGAGTTTTAAATGGGCATGTGCTTATAAGTTTTGGGTCTTTAAGTTTTAAAATGAACCTAAGTATAAGTTTTTTAAGTTTTAGATAGGCTTAAGTATAAATTTATTATTGCGCTGTATCGGTGCCAAGATACAGTAACATACATATAGGACTTTTCATGAAAAAATGTGCTCCGAAAAGCATGCCCTGACCAAGAGTCGTCCTCGCACCTCCTCAGAGAGACAGCCCTAAGAATGTATATAGTCTTAACACTTCAATAAATCTGACTAGACATGGTGAATATCGATGAGTGCCATAAATATAATTATATACAGTCATGAGAATGTTATGTTTGAAACGATCAAGCCTTTTGCTTCCAAACTAGTGAACTACAATGTTGATGAGTGCAGAAATATAATTTGAAAAATCAATAATCTGGAAAATGAAAAACGAAAATACGAGTCACTTTTGATTTAAAACGGTTTTAGTGAGTTTTGGTTCTAAGGTTTAGGGTTGGTTAACCCTTAAAATATTATAATCAATAATATGGGTTTTTTTTTTTTTTAACTTGTTTTAATAAACGAGTGATGTTCAGGGCGACTAGTTTTATTAAATGGGTCATGTTTGGGTTGACATGTTTAACCTGTTTAATTAAACATGTCCACATACCAATTCATTTAATTAAATAAGTTGACCCGCCAACTCATTTAACCCAATTCTTACAACCCGATTAACATACTTACAACTTAATTACTACTATCCAACACATTCGACACTCGACACATTTGGATAAATGGGTTAAACATGCTAAGTTCAGGTTACATGATTTTAAGTGTGTAGGTTAAAGTTAATGAATTTGATACAAATAAAAGTATGCGTGGTAGTTGACTAACAATTCAAATCGTCAACTCAACCCGTCAACCTAAACAATTGACACTCCTAATATCTAACGCTATTATTAAGTATTAATAATGAAAATTGGGAAGGATGTGGAATAACCTTAAACTTGAGGTATTAAAGTGTAAAACCTTAGAACATAAGTCGATAAAATAACGTTTTTTTTTTTTTTTTGAAGATTAACTTTCAATAAACACACGCGCACCTCCACAAGACAAGGAGGCTGCAAAAATTACAATATATACAAAGGATATTCAACCCAATCTTTCCATATAATTGTTTTCTCACTCGCTCTATTTTTACTCCAAAGAAAAGACATAGGCTTGATGCTCGCCACCGCCTCCATAGCACTAGTTTTCTTCCCATTAAAGCGTGCATCGTTTCTTGTCATCCAAATCACCCAACAAGTAACCAAAACAATCCCATAAATGATCTTTTACCCCTCTTGTTATCACTAGCATTCTTATAGATATTCAACAAATCCCGAACATGAAAAACAAAAATGGGATCTACTTTACACCAGCTACCGATTCGGTTCCATACCTCCGTCGCAAACCAACAAGACGTGAATAAATGAAGTGCACTTTCTGTGTCGTAATTGCATAAAACACAAACCTCGTCGTCAATTGTCAACACCTCTACTCTACGTTTGTAATGTGTTTGATTTTAATTTAATGAAGTCTATTCATTTCATCTTTTATTAGAATGGATGGATGGATATAGCTAATTGTTATAATTAATTCTATACAAATATGAGAGTCGTCAATCGTCAACACCTCATCTCTTTAGTGCATCAACTGTAGGAATCCGGTTCATATCCGCTCGCCATGCTAAAACATTACATTTCGATGGAACCCAAGACAGCCACTTAAGCTTTCCTTAACCGACTTGACAGTGAACTCCCCTTCTTTATTTGCTATCCATTTCCAACCATCTCTTTTTTCACTCACCTTAACCACCCGAAGTAAATTATTATTGTTCATTAGTTTCAAAGTCGTTCATCTGCTCCTTAAACAGTAGGAATAATCTCTCCTCTATGTGACAGAGCTAAAGAAACAGGTAATTCTATAATATTAATCCCTATGACAATATTATCTTCAGTTTCATAGTTCAAGAATATTGAATTGGGATTTTATATATGCGTTCCTTGATTTGAATGATTATGATATTGTGGGTTATATTGTTAATGAATTATATGCAGTGGCATTTAAATTCTGTGTTTATTGTTGTAAGCATTTTCGGTTTCCATGTATGCCTTCCAACTGTTTGATAAAATGCCTGACCCAAACTAATTATGTTCTGTAGTTCAAACATTGCATAAAATGACTTGCTTGATGATTGGTTTTTATTCAGGAGTTGATTCAGGGAAAAACTTATGTATGATATAAGCTTATTGATACGATACAATACAATTCAATACTAAACCAGACGGACCGAAAATCTACCATGAATGTCATGACCACCATTCCACAACCCATAATCTCCTCCACTGTCCACGTAAACCACTACAACCCCCTCTTGACCACTCTCTCGGCTGCGTCCTCACTCTCACACCTCAAGCAAATCCATGCCCGGATTATTCGTTTGGGCCTTGACCGCTCAAACTCCCTCCTCATCAAACTTGTTGTTTCGGCATGCGCATTATCTTCCCCGTCCTTTGACTATGCTTTATCGGTCTTTTACCAAATGCATAACCCGGAACCAAATTTATCTAACAAATTGTTGCGTGAACTTTCCCGAAGCATTAAACCTGAAAAGGCTCTTTTAGCTTATGCTAAGATGAGGGAAAAAGGATTTGTTGTTGACAGTTTTAGCCTCCCACCGCTTCTAAAAGCGTCAACGCGAATTCCAGCGTTAAGTGAGGGAATGGAGCTTCATGGGTTTGCTACAAAATTGGATTTTGTGTCAGACCCGTTTGTGCAGACTGGTTTGGTTGCAATGTACTCGGCTTGTGGACATATTGAAGATGCGCGTATGATGTTTGATAAAATGCCGGAAAGAGATGTTGTTGCTTGGAATATGATGATTGACGGGTATGGATTCTTTACACACGTGTTGGTTTCTTTTTTATTGGTAGCATAATTTTTTTTGGCTAAGTTTCTAAATTGTGGATAGGTATTGCGGGAATGGACGCTACAACGATGTTTTGCCTTTGATTGAGGAAATGAAGAGATCGGATGTAAAACCAGATGAGAAGATATTTTCAACTGTCGTTTCCGCTTGTGGTCGTGCTGGAAATTTAGAATTCGGGAAAGCATTTCACGAGTTTATTACCGAAAACAAAGTTGTGATTGACTATAACCTGCAGTGTTCACTCGTGATCATGTATGCAGGTTGTGGTTCCATGGACATGGCGGCTAATATATTTAAAAAGCTGTCCCCAAAAAACATTGTTGTATCTACCGCCATGATTACAGGGTATTCAAAAGCAGGACAGATTGATGCTGCACGCTTGATTTTCGATCAAATGATCGAAAAGGATTTGATTTGTTGGAGTGCAATGATTTCCGGGTATGCAGAGGGAGGTCAGCCTCAGAAAGCTCTCCAACTTTTTGACAAAATGCTATCCTCGGGAGTAAAACCTGATCAGGTCACTATGCTAAGTGTTATTTCTGCTTGTGCTAGTCTTGGTGCTGTACATAACGCGCTAAAAATCCAATCATATGTTGATGAAAATAGGTTTAGTGGAGTTTTGCCGGTAAATAACGCACTTATTGACATGTACGCAAAATGTGGGGAACTCGATAGGGCTAAACAAGTTTTCGCGAGAGTGCGTAGACGGAATGTTATTACATGGAGTAGCATGATCGGGGCATATGCGGTTCATGGAGATGCTATCAACGCACTTGACCTCTTTCATGAAATGAAAAATCAAAAAACCGCCCCGAACGAGGTAACATTTGTTGGTTTGTTGTATGCTTGTAGCCATGCAGGATTAGTTGAAGAGGGTCGAAAAATCTTTGCGTCGATGGTTAACGACTACAACTTAACACCCAAACGCGAGCATTATGGTTGCATGGTGGATCTCTATGGCAGAGCTAATTTGCTTAAAGAAGCTCTTGAGGTAATTGAACAGATGCCCATGGCACCAAATGTTGTCATTTGGGGATCCCTAATGGCTGCTTGTCGAATCTACAATGAGACTGAACTAGGTGAGTTTGCAGCAAAACGGGTTCTCGAGCTTGACCCGTATCATGATGGGGCCCACATTTTCCTATCAAACATTTATGCAAAAGGAAAAAAATGGGAAAATGTTGGGGAAATTCGGAAGCTGATGCAGAACAAAGGCGTGGTAAAGCAACGTGGATCTAGTAGAATTGAACTGGATGGTGAGATACATGAGTTCTTAACGGCAGATAAAAACCACGCTCGTGTGGATGAGATATATGAAAAGTTAGACGCAGTTGTAAGTGAGTTAGAGGTGGCGGGTTACACTCCAAACATGTCTTGTGTTTTGGTTGATCTGGACGAGGATGAAAAGACAAAGGCATTACTATGGCATAGTGAGAAGTTGGCACTGTGTTTTGGGTTGTTAAGGCGCAAAAGAGGATCTTGCATCCGTATAATCAAGAATCTTCGGGTCTGCGAAGACTGTCATAACTTTATGAAGCTGGCATCTAAGGTTTATGGGATTCAAATTGTTGTAAGGGATAGGACTCGGTTTCATCGGTACGAGGATGGTGTGTGTTCTTGCAAAGACTATTGGTGACTTTCATATTATGACAAAAAAAATCTGAGTATGTTAATGTGTAATCTTGCATATCAAAACTCCATAGTTTTTTTTTTTTTTTTAATTTATTTTTTAATATGAGTTGATTACTCTCCTTAAAAGTTAAAATCTATTTGCATAAACTGGTTGGTAAAGCAACCAATTTGAAGAAACTGAAGTTTAGTGAGTACATAGAGCTATTCTCTGATAAATTAAAATTAGTTATTTGAGTAAAAAAAATTGCATGTAAATGTGACTTCATTTGGTTAACTATAAAAAAAAAATATCAATTTGGACACAGTGAATCAAATTATGCGACTTAGTTGAAAGGGATCTATATAAGACTTGTTAATTTAAAACGAGTGTAAACGTGTTTAAAACCACCCATGATCATTGTTTTTCGCCCACCACCACTGTCTTCGCCACTTCCACTACTCCTGCCATTAACACCAACCCATCGCCAATTGCAAGTACCACCATGTCATCGCTGCCATAACCACCAACACCACTGTGCCATCACCACCTAGCCACCTAGGCACCACCACCATCATCAGTGCGACAGGTGAACTGTCGCGTCCACCCCTATCACCGCTATCACCCGCGATAAAAAAGGATATAAAAGGTGAACCTAGTTTATAACATTTTTTTTTCTAACACTAATCATAACCTTAGCTCATCTTGGTGAAAACATGTTTGGATACAAAACAAATTGATATTCTTTTAAAATGAACAATAAAAAAAAAAAAAAAACTATGTTAATGTGTAATCTTGCATATCAAACTATATTCTATAGAATATAGTTTGATTAAATCCTTATTAACATGATACCGAACCCAATCCTAATCGTCTCATCTTCTGTTTTGCCAAACTTTGTAGGACACCTAATTAGTTAGACTATGCTAGAACAACCCTTTAAGGTCTTTTGGTAACTTAGTGTATAATTTATTTTAAAATCGTTAGTTAATATTAAAAACTTTATATTATTAAAGATATTTCATTATTATCTTATTATAAACGTACAATACATATGCATAGCTATATAGATTAAAAAGAAAAAAAAAAGAAAATGATAATAAAAGTTATTCCTCGATCAAATTTTTAAGTCATTAAAATCGAGTTATACACCAGACGCCCTACCGAACTGTAAGGTTAATAAAAGTGATTAACCAATTATTTCCGTCTTGGTTGAGGCTAATAACGAAATTGAAACAAACCATGCTACCCGTAGAAGTGGTTGTGTTCTCCACTGGATCATGCGGGCACCCTGCCAAAAGACCAAAGGAATTGGAAAAATAATAAAAGATTATTCAATTTAGGGGAATTGGTTTCTAATAACATAAACTATTTGAAATTGGCCATTAGCACCCTCAACTAAAAAATTGGCCACATATAACCTGAACTATTAACTTATTGGAATTTAACACCCAATTAACTGACACCGTTAGTGGGTTGCTGACGTGGCACCAGTTGCTGATGTGGCATGCTGACGTGTCATGATGGTGTGTCAATCCATGTGGCACCAGTGCTGACGTGGCATGCTGACGTGGATTGACACGTCAGCATGCCACGTCAGCAACTGGTGCCACGTCAGCAACTCATTAACGACGTCAGTCAATTGGGTGTTAGATTCCAATAAGTTAATAGTTCAGGTTATATGTGGCCAATTTTTTAGTTGATGGTGTCAATGGCCAATTTCAAATAGTTTAGGTTATTAGAATCCAATTTCCCTTCAATTTAATAGAAGTTGAGGGGGTTATTGACTAAAAACATTGAACATAGAGGAGTAAAATTAAGGGGAAATGACCAAAATAGCCCGTTGACCGGGCGTTTTGCATAACTAGCCCTCTCCACCGTCTTTGGAGAGACGGGACACGGCTCCCAACCAGCCTGAACCGTCTCCGAGACCGTTTGGTTTTAGAGCCAATTGCCAACCAACACGTGGCGTCTCTGATCCCGAGGCTGTACCGTCTCTCTCCAGACGGGTCAGAACTCTCTCCCAGACGGTTCACGTTTCCCCATGTCGGCTGCCTTCGGTTCAACTCTCTCCCAGACGGTTCACGTTTCCCCATGCCGGCTGCCCCTTCGGTTCAACCGTCTCAAAAGACGGGTCACATTTCCCAAGTCGTCTTAAGCTGTTTTGTGCTACCGTCTGAACCGTCTGAACCGTCTCACGAGTGTATATAAATACCCCAATTCACTTAACGAAATTTGCACCCACCCCTCTCCTCTAAGCTTTCATCTTCCAAACCAATGACGTTTTTTTGCTTTCCCAGCCGAAGCCTACCGGCTTACGAAAATATTGTCCGATTACTTGGATTGTTGTTTCATCTGCGTACGGCTACTTGGATTGTTGTTCCATCTGCGCGTGGTTTACAACCCGTGTAATGGATCGATGATGTGGTGGTCTACATTTGAGGCAAGTTTGTTCGCTTTCCGAATTTATGTCTCGATGTTCGACGTGTGCTCACTGAGAACTATTGTTACATAAAACGAGGAAACGTCTCGGACTTGTCTGTGTAGAGCACATACACCATTCGAAACAACGTCTATGTAGACCACTGCTACTACCGCCGCTGTGGAGGACAAAACATCTAACACTAAGATGTAGTCTTCAATAGTTGGTTAGACACTACGATTACTTCAAACAAAGTTCTTAGTTCTGGAAGTAAATTTAGGAAGTTTGTTGTAATAGTGTAGTTTTTTTATTGTTGTTGTAATAGTATAGTTTGTTTATTTGTGATTGTAATAGTATAGTACGTTTAATGAAATATTTACCTTAATATAAAAAACAAAATTTAAACATTCATTGCATTAATAATAAAAATATAAACATTAATTGCATTAATAAAAAGTTAATAAATTACAAATTAATTAAGACGATCCCTCATCATTTGCCAAACAGACACGTGTTTAAATTCTTTACGCTCCCTGTTTTTATACTGTCTTTGACTGTGTCTAATTGCCACGTCTTCGGGAAAGTTAGAGGGTACGTCCTGAAGAGTCCGGTTGTGGTACCCGTTGAAGATTTGACACTTCGTGGTCAAATCGGTCAACTTCCGGCTTAGGGACTCGGTTGTACGGTCTGACCCTCCAACGAGCCGATTGTATTCGTGCAATATTCGGAACCATTTGTTGGTTTGGTGGGTGCTTTCTTCAACATGACGCCATGCTGCAATCAAGGCAATTTCCTGTTCTTCGGTCCATCTTTGCGGTGCCATTTTTGGATGAATTAGACGGTGTTGGACGGTGGTGGTGGGGTGGTAGATAGTGTTTAGACGGTGTTGGACGGTTGTGGATAGTGTTTAGACGGTGTTGGACGGTGTTGGACGGTGATGGATAGTGTTTAGACGGTGTTGGATGACGGGAATGGGACGGGAGAACGGTATTTATAGGGCTGAGCTGGACAACCGAAGCGTCGCCGGTCATCGGGACTCACCGGCGTTGGGAAATGTGAACCGTCTTGAGAGACGGTTGAACCGAAGGGCCAGCCGTCTTGGGAAATGTGACCGTCTTTTGAGACGGTTGAACCGAAGGGGCAGCCGGCATGGGAAAACGTGAACCGTCTGGGAGACGGTTGAACCGAAGGCAGCCGGCATGGGGAAACGTGAACCGTCTGGGAGAGAGTTCTGACCCGTCTGGAGAGAGACGGTACAGCCTCGGGATCAGAGACGCCACGTGTTGGTTGGCAATGGCTCTAAAACCAAACGGTCTCGGAGACGGTTCGGGCTGGTTGGGAGCCGTGTCCCGTCTCTCCAAAGACGGTGGAGAAGGCTAGTTATGCAAAACGCCCGATCAACGGGCTAGGTCATTTTCCCTAAAATTAACCAGATAATAAAATAACATCATTCATATTTTCTCCCTCAAGATCAAGAGACATTGCAAGAGGACTGTTCCTTGTGATCTTCCATGAACTAATATTACTCAAACTCATTGAAATCTCTAATCTTTGTCTTCTCAATGGTTCGCAAAAGTTATAGAGCTGCCGAAACAGGTAACCTTAAAACCCCTACGACTATTTGTTAAGCATCAAATTCATTGTATGTCGATTTCTTGATACAAGTTTTGTGATTTTGTGGGTCATGTTGTTAATATTGATATGATATGAATTTCTTAACCTGGGTTTTGAATTTTGATGGGTAAGCATGTTTCTTTATACTTATTTACGTATGCCCACCAACTCTTTGATAAAATGACTGACCTAAACTGTATCAGTATTATGTTCTTTAAGCGGATTATAAGATTGTAAAGATGATTAAAGTTTGATTTTTTTTGTTAACAGACTTTGAAGTATGATTAAGTTTTGACTTTTAAAGTCGTTAGTTGAAAAGTTTTGTTCTTTATTAATATGCCCACCAACTGTTTGATAAAATGACTGACCCGAAACGTATCGCTTTTTATGTTCTTTGAGCGGATTACAAGATTCTTAATGGGATTAACGTTTGGTTTTCTTGTTAATAAACTCTAAAGTGTGATCAAGTTTTGATTTTTAAGGTCTTTAGTTGAAAAGTTATGTTCTTTAATCATATGCATTGGCGGATCTTCCTACGGGCCAGACGAGGCCCCGGTCCGCCCAGTTTTTGCGCCTTGTAGTGTAAATGTTACTGAAAAATTTTATATGCATTGAGTCTGGCCCTACCAAGTTTTTCGTTCAAGATCTGCCATTGATCATATGCCCACCAACTGTTTAATAAAACGATTGACGTGTAACGTATCACTCTTTATGTTCTTTGAGCGGATTAGAAGCTTTGTAAAGTGATTAACATGTGATTTTCTTGTTAACAAACTTTGAAGTGTGATTAAGTTTTATTTTTAATATCCTTAATTGAAAAGAGTGTTTTTTTGGTTGTCATAGCAGTATGCAATTTCTATAGTTACTCTGTTGGATTGAATTTGATACTTTAGTTGTATCATTGACTATAGTGGCTAGATCTTTC
The DNA here is from genome assembly GCA_030844895.1 of Ambrosia x helenae. Taxonomy (NCBI): domain Eukaryota; kingdom Viridiplantae; phylum Streptophyta; class Magnoliopsida; order Asterales; family Asteraceae; genus Ambrosia; species Ambrosia x helenae. Next base: position 53,530 of record JAUTDX010007250.1, read on the forward strand.
ACTGCTGAGAAGTACCTAAAGAAAATAGGCCTTGGAAAAGAAGACTACTACTTCTGGAAACAAATAGGCAAAGCCCTTCTATGCACATATGCAGTGTTTGGTGCCATGTGGTTGTACAACGAAACATCCCCGCTTGGTTGGTGGACATTAAAACCGAAACCCAAAGAAGAGAAAGAACTGGCTCATCTTTATCAACGAATCAATTACCCGTACCCTGGTGACGAGGAGGCTATGACTGAGTTCATTGCAAAAGGCGGGATGATTGGGACAATGGTGAGTCCCAAAGGAACCATAGAAATGGACTCGGGTCCCATGAACTATCAGAAGCAGTTGCAGAAGGAGAAGTTTGATCAGGAGGCGCTTAAGTTGTGGTTGAGGATGAAGAATGAAGTTATTCAAGAACTTCAGGAGAAAGGGTATGATTTGGAGTGAGTATCAAGATTTAGGATTGATGTTATGAGTATAATAATGTTGGATCATGGATTAATATCTTGATTTTACTTTTCGCAAAGATGCATAGGCGATTATTATCTGAATTTTATATAGTGACCTGGTTATAAGGCGTGTATTATTATCTAACGTATGTGTTGAATCGTATAAAAGTTTATTTTGAAGTAGATGCGTATGCAAATGATATTTGTGAATGGTATGAATATTTGTGTACCATGTTCTACATTTTATGCTTCTGAAATGAATTCATAATATTACCGAACAAAAATGAGAAGTGTGAAAATATTGAGATAGTATTTAACGAGGGTCGTGGCAAATACATAGTGGAGTGTTGTATATGCCCTAGTCATCTTGCAAATGTCTTGTCCTTTTGTCTTCTCATCTAAACTGTTTAGGCTTTTGAAATTTATTATACAAATGTGTGGTTAGGTTATCTTACAAAGCTTCTACTTATAACTAGTCAGGTAGATCTGTAGATGTATGGAGGCGATGATCAATCTTTTTTTTTAGAGGTTTTCCAAAGAAATGATGAATTCGTTTGTTGGTCGGCAAATCTGGAAAATTATACCTGTGTACAGGAAATTGGTTTTCGTTGTTCTGTTATCGGAAGTAACCAATAACCATCTAGTGTCGTTCTTTTGAACTGTGAACGGTGAACCACAATTGTAATATCCCTACCTTTCTTCGGTTTCCTTAGAACGTTCCTACATTAGTACATTTCGCCATATTGCTATCGCCTTTCTTGTCTTTTTGTCTGGTTCTAACAATGTACATTCTTTCATGCTAGATCCAAACTTTCTATACGTTTCTAACCGTGTTTATTGTTTATTTGTTTCTTCCTATTGCTAGCATTGTTATTATTTCATGTTCGCCTCTTAACACTATCCTTTATGCATGTTTTTTAAGAATGTTTTTGGATTTTATTATTCTCAAAAAGCTTAGCAGTAAGGTTGTCAAGTGTGGCATGAACTACAACCAGCAATAGATAAGTAATAGGTTTGGATGATGCCTGATCCACAACCAATACTAGATTTAAATACCTCAACTCAGAACCTAAAAACTATCATATACTTTTTTACGTGTTGTTGGTCAGTACTTAAAGACATGATTTTCCTTACATGTCGACATATAATTATAGATAAAACATGTTGAAGAGTGTTTTGAATACAAAATATGAATGTATGATGGTTGTTTCTTTTGGATACATAAGTCGTAAATTGCATACCCGAATCGAGGTCACTGTGGCACTTATTAAAAGATGATGATTTAGATTTCAACCTTTTGCAGCATATAAGCATATACTTCAAAGTTCAAACATATATCGAATGCATGCGAGTATGCTAAAAATGTCATTGGATATAATCATTTAAATAAGTAAAACAAAAGGTAGTTTTGAAACATATAAGCGTACTTAAACGCTAGTGGGTAACCCGTGCGTTGCTGTGGGGGTGACAATTTGCATTGCGATGCCTGTTCTTTTAGCAAGTTATATAACTCTTGGCTATTTGAAGAGTACTTGAACTTCTCCCCTTATCTTTACCTAACTTTTGGTTATTCAAAAAGTACTTACACTTTTACCCACTCATCTCTATTCATACATTTCTGTAATTTCATTTTTGAACCAACAACACAATAGCACGTATCACACTCACAACTACAGATGAACATATTGCCCCGAATACCGAACTGATACCGATCTCGTACCCGTACTGAGGGTGTTAGGTATCGGTACCCACATTTAGAGGTTTTCGGTATTAACTGGTATTGGTACGGGGTCGGTATTTTAAGGTAAAATACCGATACCATACCGGAACTGTACCGATACCCTACCGTATGTTTTCGGTGTCGGTATTGGGTTTTGGGAGTTTTCGGTATCGGTATTATCGGGATCGCCGGTATAGGTACCATACCAATCTCGTCCCGAGCTCATCCCTACTCAGAACACTTTCTTTATTTTTGTTTACCATCTCTGTCTTTTAAAATATAATGTTTTAAAAAAATTCGAATATACCATTGCAGCGTGCATTTTTGTCAGTGTTTCGATGTAAATTTTATTAAGTATCGAGGTATGGATTCTATTGTATAAGCCATTCACGCATCAATGTTCAAGTTTAGAAAAATTGGGACAAAATTCTACACATTATTGTTAACAATAACTATGTTGGAAAGTCTTAGTGCAGATGAGGCAAGGGCCTCCGTCTAGGCAAGGTCCAGGCGAGGGCCTTGTCTGATATTCAAAGTTCTGCCCTATAAAGTTAGTATTGGTTTTATTTTAATCCTTTTCTGGCCTTTCTTTTTATTTGTCTAGACTTTCTTTGTTTTCTACTTTGCTTGGGCCTCTCTTCTTTTGTTTGGTTTTCTGGTATTTCTCTTTTGGACTTTATTCGCATGATTAGTGTTTAATTGGGTAGAATTAATCTAGTATACAATCAGTTATATTATATTTTGTTGTTGGATATCTATAATTGCTAATTATGAGTTGGATAATTTTAATTGCTAATCATATTAAACTTTTCTTTCTTTTTTTTTTTTTTTAAATTATACTTGGAGAGTCATATTAATTTTTTATATATGCCTGTTAATTTTTGTAATCTTTTTTTTATTATTGCGCTTCGTTTTGTCTTGGGCGTGCACTTTTTTTTGTGTGCCTAGGTGACATGCGAGCCCTTTGTGCGCTTAGTGCGCCTTGCGCTTTTGACTACCTAGCTATAGGAATTAGGGATATGGGTTCACCATTCACACATATACAACCGAGAACAAACACAAAGATTAGGTGGTTTGGTCGAGAAGTGTGACTTATGTCCAGGACCGCACTAGCGAGTCAAACTATTTATTTTGGATTAGAGTATTTAGTTACTAGGGGATAATATCTGTACATGAACATTCGGCCACAAAATTCATACAGGCTTGGCTGTTTGGGATCTGCAGTCATGGCTTAACAAAGGCGCTACAATATTAGTCTCCACAATTCCAACAATTTCCTACTTGTAGGCTTATTCTCTCAATTGCTTTTTATGCTTAAGGCAGTTGAAGTAAAAGTGTCAACTATTCCATAGCAGCTATGTTGGTTAACATATCATTGTGATTTGTTAAGGACGAAAATCAAATTGTCAGCTTTTCTATAGCTACTACCTTGGTTAAAATCATCATAATATTGTAGCGGCTATTTGACTTTGAAGATCACAAATTCACAATACAACTTTGAAACACAATACAACTTTGAAGATCACTTTTAAAGTATTGTAGCGGCTATTTGACTTATGTTGACCGTTGAAAAAGGTGCAAGCTAAGCATTTTCTGATTTATTTTGTTACTCCAAAATTGATGCGTTATCACATACTTCCAAATTTTATTACTTCGTGGCAAGCTATGCAACGCAACATGTCTCACTTTCAAGTTGGCGCAATGCTCAGCCGTGAGCATAATTACCATGGCATTGGCTTTGAGTGGGTATGTGTCATCATCAAATCACCTAACTCTCTAGTTTTGTGTGACGTGTGGGTTTCTCTTATACTTTACATGATTGGATGTAAATGTGTCATGTATCTATCCTATTTTCTCATCTACACAACATGGTTGGTTGATAATTTGTGCGCTTGTATGAATACGAGCTTCCTATATCTTTGAGATGACCGAAAAAAGATGAATAAAGGAAGAATCTACAAGTTTTTCGGTGCACTGAGGTTGCCAAAAATGAAGATAAATATAGATATTCTCTTTAGTTATTTGGAATTAACTTGTCTCATTTTGCAAATAATTGGTGCCATCCTCTAAGCATAATTCTTATTTTTTTTTAAATATTTCTTCATATTTTTACATAATTCTTTCGCTGTAAATATTTGTATCTATATATCCAACAAATTGTTCATTGTTGACTATACTCCCCTTCTGTTTTATGTTTTATTGCTTTCCAATATCATTAATCTACTGTCACATAGCTAAGCAGGCTCTATATATTATTCTGTTTGTATATTTATGTCATTTTGTCGATTTCTAAAACTGATAAATAGGTGGTGCTGCTATGGAGACGTTTTTGGTAAACTTTTTTTATATACAGTCAGGAGAGCGATATTGTCATTCGCTGATCCAAGATTATTGCGCTCTTTTATTACGAATTTCTGAACTTTCCAGCCATGAAGAAGCCAACACAGGTTGAGAAGACAGAGCGGTTAAGTTATGTGGTTGATGACCAAAAAAAGTACGCAGTCCCTATAGGACCGCGGTTTCAGGCTGATGTGGCAGAGTGGGATGGCCCACCTCAAAGGAAATACCCTCACAAAACTCTCAACTCTTCAAAATGGTTAGGCACTGTAACCTGGTCAAACAAAGATACAACCACCCGAGAAAGCGAAAGGGGTGTGATTGGGAGAGGGAGACCTGATGTTTGTGATTGTCACATCCATGGATCCATTCTTTGTGTCAAGCGCCACGCACGTCAATGAGAAAACCGCCCATCTTCAGAAAGATCTGGGACCCGCTTTCCAAATTTGGAAGTTTGACGAGATGGGCGAAGTTGTTGCAGCGTTATGGAAGCAATCAGAGCAGCAGAAGTTTGCACGCATTTTGAAAAAGAAACCGATATCAGAAGGTAATAATTTTATAAAACTTGCATCGGAATGTTTTCCATCAAAGTCGCTCAAAACCATAATCAGCTATTACTTCAACACTTACCTTCCTAGAAAAATAAGCATAAAAACCAGGTCAAGATGCACATCAGTAAACACAGACGATGAAGAAGAGAAAAGGACCACTTGTTTCAAAGGGTCACAAAAGAGGGCTCGGGTTGATGGTGCAGGAACCACTCCTAAAAGTGTGAAAGTCGGTTACTTAACAGGACGAAGATGACCTGGCATCCGGGGTCCTTTCTCAGCGAAATGCTCATCTGAGTATGTTAAGTTCAGTTCTTACCAGCGATGTTATTCGCTTGTTTCCTCTATATATTCCCTTAACTAAAATCATACAGGGGAATTCATATGGAAGCAATTGTTCCTAAGGTCCACAAATCCAGCTCCATGTGTTTTATATGTTCATAGGTAAGGCTGGCCATGCTTGGTGTATTGGCTAACTATGCCTCATAATGTGAGGTGTAGGGGTGTGCCATGATCACTAGTGCATATATTCTTCTTATTTCAATGTGCCTTTGTAGAATTTGCTTAATAGGATTAGAACCTGGCTGGCCAACCTAAAAACGTGAAACATTTGAGACAGGTAATGGGAAGAGTATGGAAAGTATAAGATTGCCGAATATATGAGATCGGTATGATGTTAGATATACCTACTTAATTACCCGAAGCCAATCCCATACTCATATCTTTGCAAGTTTGCATCATGCTAAATATATTAATATATTACTAGTGGAATGCCCGCGCGTTGCTGCGGGTATGTATTTTTATTCACATTTTAAATTGTTAAAACTTTATACACCATACTGTCATTTATCCAATCCGATCTGTGCTTGATTTTTATTTGCAACATTTAGTTACACACATGAACCAAAGAACCTTTAGCCTACTGGTTATAAAGTGTTAAATAAGGCTTAGCCTTTTCTTATGGTGATAATTCAAATTCCATTGGTAACAAAAAGTTAATCCATTAAAAAAAAGTTACATGAATTAATCTATTACTTGGTAATGGTTCTAGGTAACAAAAAGTTAATACATGAATTAAATGTATTGAATGGTGCAATTGATTTGTATTAGTGACTTGTACATAAGGGCATAGATGGAAGAAAATGGTAAAAATTAGAGATTTATGCATGAGACCTTTTGTATGCCATCTTAAAATGATGGTGAAATTACCTTCTTACCAATCTACTTTTACAGTTCTAGTATTAATTAAAAGATTTCGTGAATCATATTATTGGAGAATATTTTGTAAAATCATAATTTAGGAAATAGTACTGATTTTATAAGCCTTACCGAATATTGGGACTCCTGTTCAAATTTGGTACTACTACATATACTCTTGGATTTTCACCCAACATCCACCCTATAGTTAGAACCCATTTTTAAGTCAAATTTTGAGATATGAATATAATTGTCAAAACGGGCGGGTCAGGTCGGGTTGGGTGGCGGGTCAAAACGGGTTAATTCAGAAAAAGGGTTGTTTTGGTTCGGGTCAAAACGGGTCCATGTCAAAACGGGTTGCGGGTCGGGTTTATTATAAAAAGGGTGTTCTTTTTAAAAGAAGTGATAGTATCAATTTCACTTCTTCAAACATCCAAAAGACAACTTCAGTCAATCTTATCAAAGATGAAGAAAAAGAAATTTAATATCTAGTGGTATGGTGTCCCCCTTACAAATGTGAGGTTGTAAGTTTAAATTCATACAAATAATGTAAGATGAGGTGAAATAAATGTGTAATAAAAATTTGCTGACATAAAAAATAAAAATAAAACAAGCAATGTGTATGGTGGAGAGATCTACACTTCCCAAGCATATTATACATTTTAAATTTAATAATAATAATAACATAAATAAAAACTGGAGCATCCTTTTATTTACCGCACTGTTTGTTTCTATGTCCATTCAAGTATCCTTCAAGCTCTAACTGTACTATCTCACATAATCAAAAATGGTGATAAAAAATTGAAAACAAATTGTTGACGAAGGCGATAGGAGGTAATGGTACAAAACTGATCTGTTTCATGTTTTACTTTTAGAGATATTTGCCTCTCTCCCGTAAACTCTCCCTCTCTCTCCCTGAATGAAGCATGCTTGAAGGAATTTATAGGAGACTGGCTCCCCATCATAACCATTCATGACCGATCAATTCAGCTCCCCATCATAAACATGTATCAAAAATGGTGTTAAAAACTTGAGTTACAATGGGTACAAACTATTGAGTAAATTAAAATCAACATTAATTCTTGAACCATCATTGAATTCTTGTTAATTGATTTGGAAGAGGGATGTACAAGTTGTTTTTGCATTCAAGGGTAGCATTGGAAAAACTTTCATGACATGTAGAGTATAAAGCACAAAACCCTTCATATGCCATCTTAAAATGATGGTAAAATGACTACTTTGCCTATCTCTCCTCCTTAATAAGGTACTATAGATATCTATATTACTAGAGGGTGTTTGGAATTGAGTTGAAAAATAACTTATTAACTTATTAACTTTTTGAAAAAGCCAATAAGTCAATAAAATTGTTTGGTTTTGTCAACAAAAAAAAAAAAAAAATATTGTTTTGGCTTTTTGATGTGGGTGCAAAAGTTGTTTTGGAGAAGTTAGAAATCATGGCTTTTTGTTTTGGCTTTTGACAATTAGTACATATTACAGATCTACCTACCTACCCTTTACATTCATCACAACACATCTGCACTTTTTGGTTGTTTTACATAATAAGTTAAGTTAAACACTTTTTAAAAACCAACTTATTAACTTATTGACTTTTTCCACCACAAAGTTTAATACAAACACTTTTCAAAAACTTCTTTTGAAAAAGTCAAGTCAATAAACACTTCAACTAAAAAACACTTTTAGAATTACAAAAGCAATTCCAAACACCCTCTAAATATAATGTATTTTATAAGGGTATTTTAAGATATCTAAAAGTCTAAGCTTTTTTTCTCTTTAATTCATAAGGTACAGCCCTAAAGTGATACACGTTAAGAGCATTCACATTTGGTCCTTCATAATTTTCTGAGAGAACCCTATATTTTTGTATTGGGTTGTGAATGGAGAAAACGGGAAACTTACTGTTTATCAGTATATTTGAGGATATTTGGGAATATTTTAGGGAAAATAGTTTTCCTGTATTTATTTTTTAATATTTGTTGAAAGTGGTTGTGAGTGGATGAGAAAGAAATTGTAATGATTTTTAGTGTAATATGTGGTTATGAGTGGATTAGGGATAGGGAACCTATTGTCCTGTCTTGGATGTTCTATATGGAACAGGGAGGACCAGCCAATTTAAATGATTTTTTATATAGGGGACCAATCAAATGGTTTGTTCTGGGTTGTCTTGGATGGAGCACACCACCCCATTGGGGTGTCTCCATTCTTGATATTTGGCCCCCCTGACAATATTTCCTACGTGGAGGGTTGTCCTCCCATCCCCATACCCAACAGCCTAATAACCTCATCTTAACTCCACTTTAATTCTCTAAACTTTTACTTATTTATTTTTTTTTAAACGGCAAGACACTTTATATATAAATATAAAGAGCTCAGCAAGGAGCTGAAAAGATACACCAGGAAAAAACAAAACAGGACAGCCCCAAAAGATCAATTATATGCCGTTAACAACATTAAAACTAACCCAATCCTCCCACTTGGGGGCCGGGATCTTCGCTCTATTCGACACCCATAAAAAAGAATCTTCTTTAATGAGCTCGACCGTCTTCTTAACCGGAATGAAATCCCCATCAAACACTTTCCGATTTCTTGCGTGCCAAATCCTCCAAACCGCGGCCATAGCAACCGTAAGCACCACCTTTTTCCAAGTTTTCGAACCCGGGGCTGCCCCCAAATCGCCAGAATCTGACTTAAGGAAACAAAATTACTCGGCACCGGAACTCTAATCCAAACAAAGACGTTCCACCAAACGCTTCTAGCGAACAAACACGAAGCGAAAATATGATCCGTGTCTTCATCAACGTAACCACACCTGTCGCAAACCAGACTTTGAAGGCTGACCCCCCTGGATGCAAGGCTCATCTTCGCCGCCACTTTCCCCAAACATGCACGCCAAGTAAGAAAATTACTTTTAGGAGTAGCCCACGAATTCCATGAAAAGGAAGACTCAATAGCCGGACCAAGCTCCGCTTTCAGCAGCTCAAGACGAACCTCCTTGACACTGAATTTAGACCCCGAGTTGTTGTCCCATGTCCAAGAGTCCGAACCACTACCGAAAGTCACCTTCTTCAAGACTGTTTTATTCTTTTTAATTTGAGTATATTATTATTCCATTTTAGTTTAAAGAATTCATGTGTTGTGTGATTAGCAATATCTAAGGGTGAGAAATGACCGAAAATAAACGAAACAAAAAAAGTACGAAACCAAACCAAATTAGTTGAAAGCTGAATTAACAAAAAACCAATTAACTTGAAATCGGTTATCATAGGTTGTCGGTTTTTTTTGTACCTTTAATTAATCGAAATTATCAAACTGCAATCGAACAATTCATATATTCAAATATTTCTTAGCTTTTACACCTTCATTTCATGTACTTCTAAGCAAAAATTTTAGCTGAAGTTGGGTTTCGGTTGTTAACGAAAATTAATTGAACTAAACTAGAAAAATGACAACCTTATAAAATGAACTGAACCAATTAACAGATTGGTTAATAAAGTTGATTAACTAATGAATTTGTTTTCAGTTGGGATTAATAACCGAACTGAACCAAAACCAATCTTCCTCGTCACACCACACAGGCACCCTGCTAGTAATTATAAATGGGGCTGCAAACAAACCGAACAAACACGAACAAGGCTTTGTTCATGTTCGTTTGTTAAAGATATTATGTGTTCACGAACGGTTCATGAACACTTTTCGAATGAGATTTTTTGTTTGTGTTTGTTTTGTTAATTTTGTTCATGAACACACACGAACACAAACGAAAACGAACACAAGTGTTTTTCTTAAGACACGAACACAAAGAAGTGTTCATAAACGGAAACAAACACAAAAGGACATATATTAACTTTCGCATAAGATCGAATTCACATACATTAAGACATTAGTTAGATCCACCCAAAATATATCTTAATTATCCAAACATATATAGTACTTACTAGTAAGAAACCCGCGCGATGCGGCGCCAGCAACAATTTGCAACACGATACTCGTTTTCGTTTAGTTAATCAATTGGCTCATAATATATTGTATAGTACTTAAGTTCGTTTTCTTATTTGTCGGAATAAAACTGAAGAGAAGTTTGAATAGCCTGCAAACATCAAATACTGTTTTATGGCACCAGCAAAAGTCAAGCTGAGTTCTCCTTAACAGCAAAAGGAGTCCACCAGGTTGCTGGTTGGTCAGATTTCACCAAAAGAGTCATGAGTCAGAAACAGGAAAAGTATGTAGGAGGTTTGACCACCCTAGTTATAATTCACCAAAATAGAAAAAGTGAAAAATGATTCAGAAATTTCACCAAAACAGAAAGCAGTCAAAAGGATGAGAATTGAGAGCACCACTTTAGCCTGGTATGATTTATAAAACCTTAAAATGCATAAAACTACACTTGGGCAACTTCTGACCCATTTTTGTTTCGGCTTAATGGGTTAAAACTAACCCATTCATAAGTAAAACAGTTAAAACTAACAACTTTAGGCTATACGAACAATAATATGTACCCGAGTATACAGAGGGATTCTAATTCAGCTTCAAAAATCGTATTTGAATCAAGAATTGAGAGCGTCATTGTAGCCTGGTATTTGATGCAAGGTTTGTCGGGTGAAAACGGCTTCATCCGGCTAAAAAAACACTAGCGACGCATTTAATATCAACTCCTTTGCATCTGGCTAAAAAGGCACTGTTTTATTATTCTTATTTAGGTATTTAAGGATTGAAAATAATGGTATATACTATTTATAGCTAATATATAAACATTATATAATACTTAAAAATCGTTTTCATATATTAATAATTAACTAGTAAATTACCCCGCGCGTTGCGGCGGTTTTAAACGTGACTAAGTACGTAAAGGTAACCCAAGTTAAAATATATATATATATATAATATATTTTACCAAAATGGTAATTTTAAATTAAAAGTATTTGATACATAAATCAGGATATTAAGTTTTCTTTTAGTTAGTTGTAATACACAGAGAGAAGGAGATAAATTATTGGCAACAAATACATATATTATATGAGGTTAGACATCATGCTTTAAAGAGTTATACAATTCAACAAACAAAAAAAAAGACAAAAATGTCCAATTACTACAATGTTTATAAGCTCCAACAAAGCCTAATAGAATCATCACAAACATTGCTTGTTATTATTAAATAGATAGATGTGTAGAAGGATTCAATGAAAAGCTTGGGTTTTATTGAAATTGAATTGGGGTTTAATTAGTTGTTATGAAGGGGTTACATGTTGAAATGGATATGAAGTATGCATTACACATATATACAATAAGCATTATAGGTTGTACACAAGGGCATAAAGGGAACAAAATGACCAAATATTGGAAATTTGTGAAGTGACTCTTCAACTCCCATCTTAAAAATTGTGTAAAATTACATTCTTAGCTATCTCTCCTCCTTAATAAGGTAGTAGAGATAAGTTAGGTGTAATTGTGGAGAGCAAAAGATAGGGAAATTCCCACAGCAACGACATTAATGGAAAGGGACTTGCAATTACAATCAAAACCTGCTCTGTGGTGCAGCGGATGAAGATGCGAACCATGCCTTGGTTCAGAGTTATTAATAGCGTCCGCTATAGCGAATAGCGTAGCGTAGCGCTCATGTGTCGCTATATGGTTGATAGCGACAAATAGCGAGGAAATAGCGAGATTTTTCTATTTTTAGCATTTTTTTTTATTTTTTGGTAAAATATACATATAAAACATCTCTAAAAAGTTCTTCTAGTGTATCGCTAAACATGAAATAGTGTCTGCTATTTCATCGCTATCGCTATGTAGCGTATCGGTAGCTTGCCGCTACCGTCCGCTATTTGCTATTAACAACTATGCCTTGGTTCCTTGTGACATTGCAAACTCCTTGGCAGCAACATTTCGGTTGGCTAAAATCCAACACGTGTGAGTCGGTGAGTGACAGAGTGTAACAGGTCAGTAATTGGGCACTTGCATAGGAAAAAAGATGGCTATACATGTTATGTTTCTGCTCACTCTATGGAAGATGTGAGAACTCGGAAGTGGAAAAGTTTTGAAGGGTGAAAATTAATGAGTATACAAGGCACTTGAGAAGATAAAGGCTATTTCATATGAATTGATTATGCATAGAGCAAAGACAATAAAACCAACATGGGAGGAATGAGATAGATTTGAATTAATGGTTTAAATGTATAATGTGCTGATGGTTGTTATTGTTTTTAAGTTGTAATAGGATCATGATAGCATCTTGCTATGACTAGGACTAGGCGGCGCCTAGGCGACCGCCTAGCCCGCCTTTTACAACCTTGCTATCCATTAACCTTTGTTTATCAAAATCATGCATCTACAAATGTGTATCTTTATGAGACGGGCTTGAGCTACATCATCATCTTCAACATTGATAATTTTATGCATCCAATGATGAGTGACTAATGCACATGATAGTCTTTCTTTCTCTTGTATAAATGCACGTGTGTTTAAGTTCAAACTGAGGGATAATTTCATTTGTATCTCTACAAGTTCTTAAAGTATGATACATACCCAAACTTTATGTATATCTAATTTAAATGAATTTTTAGTTAATTGTCATTTTCTCTCTCTCAAATGTATTATTTTGTAACCATATTATACTAATTAGGATTATGTTTCTTCAGCTTCAATCACAGTATTACACCCACCGGTTTTACTTCTCCCACTCAATCAAACCCACCAGTTATGCTTCTCTCATTGCTTCAATCATGGGTTCGAATGGGGTTCCCTTGAATAGCCAGTTGGAAACTAGGATCGTTGCTTGCTTCAATTGTAGTTCCATTAGGCCGAGTGGACCTTGGAGAGGATAGAGTGCAGGTATACCCAGTTACAAAACTTATTAGTTTTCAAAAAAATTTTATTGCGATCACACCTTCTTATGTCTCGTACAAAATTACAGCTTTACAGGACCTTGTTTAGAGATATGATTTCTGAATATGATGTACATAAGATATCGGTTAGGTTATTTCAATTATCACAAGAATAAAAATCAAAACCGAACAAAAATCAGTTATGAAAGAAATATATATAACGAAACGCTTGGATTTATATCAGTTTCTTTAATTATGGTTCAATTAATCAGTTTTTTTTTCTGCACAGCCCTCATACCTACATTGATTAGAAGACATGGGATTTCACCCAGTTTTGGAATCCATATTGTCTTGATAATTCAACTAAGATAACGGGTCAAAACAAATTTGGGTCAAACTGGGTTTGACAGGTATGAGACATAATGTACACACTTGGCATACAGAGTTGTCGGGCGCGCATTTCCTAGTTTAACTTTGAAATTTGAATTAATGATACCTTGACGGCAAGTTTATCTTCAAAAGGTTACTGCTTCATTGCAACTAATTTAACTTATCATGTATCCCTGAAAGTGGACACTTATACCTTATTGTGAAAGTGTACAACTCTCGAAATCAATACTGGTTTCAATATTGTTTTTAAGATGGTGCGCAGGTTACGAGAGCAGCTAACTAACCATCATGCAACAGGTACACTATATCCTTCACAAGCTTAGAATGGAACATAAATAGTGAAATTTGCAATAATAAAATATCGATGGGAGTCTGTATATTTCATATCAATAATTCCAAATTTATAAGCAAAAAATAATCATACATGACAATTTGATATATATCAAATGTTAAACTTAAAGTTTCACACATTATCTAAGCAACAAAAAGGACTTACATGTCAAAAGCAGCCATAAAAGCAGATCCATAGCTTCACGCAGCCAATGTAGAAAGGTTAGAGCTTTAAGTTTGCGACAAACTAATCAAAGCACAAATGGAATAATTTTAGTTTTATCACTTCACGAATGGAATCCCAGAAGGAACCCGTTTAGCAAACTCCTCGTATTCCCCAAAAAACTGTCTCAAGAAATACTCTTCATACGGTATTCTTCTATTGAAAAAGTTCCAAACGACTACTGTAAACGCAACAGTCGAAAGAGGGTTACACAACATAATTTGAGTACCAACTGACCAAATCAAGAAACCAGTGTACCCAGGATGACGAACGATACTATAAACCCCATGAGTTACTAACTTATGATGTTCCTCATGATATCTCTGAATAAGATGAGTAAAAGCCCGTCCGGCTGTTATAATAGCTAGCTTTCGTATGATTTCCCCAACGACAACCATTAAAAGCCCCAAATTGCTTATCCACCAATGCTCCTTTAACTCCGGGAAAAAGTAAAGCTCGAGTAAATATTCAAGAACGGATAGGATCATCGCCAAGATGTATTGCTGACTGATTAAAAGTGATTTAAGAGTCACGTTGGATTTCCCATGAAATATGATTGCTAAAAGATATTCAGAACCATGAAAGAAGACTACTGCAAAGAACATCTGGGATAACTGTCTGGAAGCAGTATGGCTGAAGAACTCTGTCATTTTCCCAGATTGATTCAGTGGAATATTTCGGATTTAGGGTTCTATTCTGTCGAGACGGTAGGAAAATTTGATTAAGTAATAAGGTGTGTTTTACACTAGACCTGAAAGCGAAAATCTGTCCATAAGTTTGAATGCAACCTCGCTCTTTATGTCACCCAAAATATGCTTCAATAATGACATTTCTGCAAACAAAATGATCCATGATTCAGCAAAAACAAACTTGGAAACACTTAAATCTCTGTGTAACGTGTTTGATATCGTTCAATTTTTGAATTTTACTAACTTCAGTACTCAATTCTAGAGTTATTTGCTTAAAACAAATAGTCAAACCCTCTGTTGTAAAAACTCACCCAGGTACGCATATCTAGGCCCACTTTTCAGAGCTAGCGCACTTTTCTCGCTTCGCTTTAAAAGCCCTACTTTTAATCCCTTAGACGCATTTTTCAAGTCAGGTTCGGACGTCGGCCAATAATCGTCTAAACAGGTATGAAACAATTATACCAAGTCCAACCTTAAACAAGAACGGAATCAACCTAACATCCTAAACTAGCCCTAAAAAACAGATGGTGAATCTGATGAAATGAAAGTATAATTTCGTAATATGATCAATGTACACTAAACCACTAACTAAAAGATTTGAGTAATTAGAATGAAGCTTACACAAAAATAGGTCAAAGTTGATCGGCGCCGTTGATCGGAGCGCAGTCGGTGGGAACGTGAGTCCTGGCCGTTTGATCTGGGGTTTGGCAGGGGGAAGCGTTGGATGCTTGGGTTTTATGCTTAGCCGCCAGACCATATATATGGTTTTAGGTTTTTAGACCAGACATACACTAGTGACAAAATGTTTAGGTTTGTGACACATTTTTGACCACCTGCGATATTAAAATACAAAATAAAATTAAAATCTAGATTTATTAGTAGGATAATCCCTGAAGAAACTAAACAAAACCTGTTTACAGAATTGACCGACATAAAATTCAAAACCGTATACTTTTTCTGATCGGCGAATAACTGTGTGGCAACCATCCTTGCGGGGCGCCGTGCCCAATAATCGACTACTCGACCTCCAGCAGCCCCCGCTTTCTCCCGATGCGCGGAAACCCGAGCCCCACCCACCCGAAGGCACGACAGTGTTATAGAACTCGGTAAAACCTCGCCGCCCGTTAGATTCAAACCGACGCCACCCGTATTCGATCTTCACCCGGATACCAAACCATAAATGATGGAAGTGGGGATTGAACCTTTGATCACATAGGTGAAACAAAAGCCACTCCACCACTATGGATGGATTAAATAATCTCAACTATTCACTATTGGCCAATAACAGTCCCAACTACGAAAATCATCAATATTGGTCCCAACTTTCGAAAAATTGGAACATAATGGACCTTCACTAACGGAAGCTTAACACCGTTAACTCCTGCTTACGTGGCATGCTGAGGTGTTAAAAAACTTGATTATGTGGCAAAACAATTATTAAAAATTATATTAATATTTCCAGCCATCATTTATAACAAACAAAAAAAACCCTAATTTCATATTCTTTGAAGCAAACACATGGAAGGCAAGAAAAACCCTAAAATGTTTAAAGTCCTTTTCGAGGGAAATGTGTACTGCCATCATGATATCCAAGCAATTTTGAGGGTTGCTGGATGAAGAAGTCTTCGAGTTGGGGACGAATTCTATGGCTGCCCTTTATGGCCGGTAAGTGATGTGTTAAATTAGTATGTTTTGGTTGTAATTTCAACTCTAAATTAGTTAATTATTTTCTGAGTAGGACCAAGACTGCAAATTCTTCATGTGGAAACGAGACCTTTATGCATTCCTAAGTGAACATGGAAGAATTGAACAAGAATCTGATGCTTTGAAGATTGAGAATCTGAAGTTGCAGAACATGATCTTGCAAGAAGAGAATAAGAATCTGAGAAAATAGCTTTCAAAGAAAAAATCATTTTCAATGATTATATTATGTTTGGTTATTGTAGTCATTGGAATATGGTGGGCTATCAGTATTTGAAAATGGTGTCATTGTCAATGTATGCAATGTAATGGAAGAAATGTGTAATAAAACTTTCTTTTGTATGAAAATTTGTATTAAAATTGTTTGGACTATTGTTCAATGGTTGCAAAGTGAACCATATTGACCCATATTGAAACAAATCTAAGTGTATTGAAACCATATTGACCCATATTGAAACAAATCTAATTGTATTGAAAACAAGTGACCCATATTGACCCATATTGACCCATATTGAAACAAATCTAAGTGTATTAAAAAAAAGTCACCCATATTGACCCATATTGAAACAAGGCTGCAATGGTTGCAGCCATTTTGTAGCCACTGCCAATGCATCCATTTTGCAGCCATATTGACCCATAACCAAGACTGCAAACTGCAGTTTAATGAAATAACAACATTCATCAACAACATTACTAAGTTTCAGGAAAATAGTGCAATCATAACAGCATACATAATCATCATCATATTATATCATTTGCAGCAAAACAAATAACAAGGTTCCATATTATACCATAATCATCATCAAGTGATGTACAAAAGCGTATTACTTGTTCAAAAGCATACAAGGTTTCATTAAATACATAAAGTTAAACTAACATCCCAAAGGATGTTCAAAAGCAGACAACTTGATCATGCAGAAGTCCCACTAAGCAACTGACTTGAGTTTCTTCAACTGGCTTGGTCTTTTAGAAGCAGTTGTAGTTGACTGTTGATGTTTCTTTGACTTGGATTTTTTAACCCTTGGCCTATTTGATCCAATTGTTGCTCCAGTAGACTGTTGTGTTGATTGGCTGGCATTGTTTGTTTTACTTCCTTTTGGCCTTCCCTTAGACCTTGAAGCAGCTGCTGATGTACCTTCACCCCCTTTGGCTGTGAACATTTTCTGATATTGTGTCCACTTTGTTTGCAATTGCTACAAGTCATCGGAACTCCATGTTTTGGCAACTTACCTGGGAACAAACATACATAAACAAACATACATAAACCATCAGAAAACATTAACAAACATTACCTGCTTTTTTAGAGGTCTCATGTGGATATTTCTTTATGTTTTTCTTTGGTCTTCCAGGTTGTATTTTGATAGGAGGTGGGTCCAAAGGAAGATCAACAGTTGGCCAGAACCTTTCACTATGTAGAGGTGGAATTGTGTATTGATATGTCTTTAGGTATGTTTCTTTATGGAAGCACACAATTACAATTTCTTCAGCATTCCTACCAAGAAACCCAGCCACTACACACACATGCTTACATGGAATACCTGATAAATCCCACTTCCTACAAGTACATGTTGCCCTGTGCAAATCCACTGACACATCATCTAAATCCCTGACCTGGAACACATTATGTGATGAAGGGTAGACTTCACTTCTAAAAGCCCAATCTTTTTCTTGATCAAGTTTCTCTTGTATATTAGGGCAGACAACCACATCTTGGGCTAACATCCAAGCATTCTTTGTTGTTAGCCTAGTCATTATTGCTACCCTAATATCTTCTAACATGTTTATGATATGCTTAGACCTAGATTGCACTATGGTTCCATTGAAGGTTTCAGCCATGTTATTGACTATCACATCACAACATGTATGATTCTGAAGAAAGCACCTTACAAAACAGTTTCTGTCTTGCTTCAAGAAATCAGCTGTTGCCTTGTCATCAATTTCTTTCATTTCCCTGATAGCATCCTTGAAGTCAGCTTCATTGTATGATCTACATGCCTTCCAAAACACTTCCTTTAAGTAATCACCCCTATGATTCTTATTCCAGTTGGCATAAATGTGCCTTGCATAGTTTCTGTGCTCAGCATTTTCCAACCACCTTGCAACACCATTCAGTAATCCCTGTTACAGTTAGATTATATATAAGAAATAATAAACTTATGAAAGGTCACAGGGTTACCTTTTGTTGATCAGATATGAGGGTCCAATGTTTGCCACCATCATTGACCTCAAGAGCTTTTCTTAATTCATACATAAACCAATCCCATCAATCATTGTTCTCACCTTCCACTACTGTCCAGGCCACGGGGTACATTTGATTATTAGCATCTCTTCCAATGGCAGCTAACAACATGCCACCTAGAAAGGTTTTAAGGAAACAACCATCCAAGCATAATACCTTCCTACAACCTGCCAGTAATCCCTTCTTAACCCCATCAAAAAAAAAAAAAAAGCCTAAAAAAAGTTTCCAAGTTAGATTCTGGATCCATGTTATGGTACCCAGGTGGGGCAGTTACCAACTCAAATTTTGATGTTGGATTTGCAGCTTTTAAAGCTTCCAAGTAGACCCAATTTTGCTGTAATGCTCCCTCATTGACCCATGAAGCTTCCTATGGACATATTCTTTGGCCTTGTAGGCCAGCCACTTAGTAATGAGGACCTTATACTTCTGTATAACTGCAAACTGGATATCCTTAGCACCCCACTATGGATTAGTTTTAAAGATTGGTAAGAACTCTTTACTTAAAAAAGTGGCAGTTAGTTGTCTATTCTTGTTCATGTTTCTCTGGCAATTATGTTTGTCCATCACAGTGTTAACCATATAGCAACTTTTCCCCTTATGATATGAACACCAAAGCTTAAAAGGACAATCCTTTACATAATTCACACCTACACGCCCTCCTCTGTTATTGTTACTTGTTGAAATCACAAGATTTCTACCATTTGCTACTACATACCTTTTAACAGCATCCTTAAAAGCATCTCTAGTAGGAAACCTTATCCCAACAACCCATGTAAGTTTACTCCAGTCAGTCTTGTCATTTACAACTAGAACACGTTCTCTGTACTTCTTCCCTCTGATATCATCATCTTCACTTTCCCCAGGGGTTTGCATATCACCATCTGAATCATCATAGCTGCTATCTGCTTCCACAAGATCTTTACATACTGCATCAGCAGGTTGTTTTAGACACTGCTCAAGTATAAACTTATTTTTTTCAGCATCTTTTTCATTAGCCCTCTTTAACTTAGCTACTGAAGATCTCCACTCATCATCATCTTGGTCAGAACCATTAGCATCACCTAACAAATCAACTTTATAAGTTTCATCATTTGAATCATCATCTTCTGAACCCTCTAAATCAGAACCCTCATTTGACCCAACAATATTTACCTCCTCATCTGACCCAACAATATTTACCTCCTCATCTAACCCAAAAATATTTATCTCCTCATCAGAACATTCTTCATTAACCTTTTCTACAGTTGGTGGTGGTAGTGGAACAGTTGATGGTGGTGGTGGAACAGTTGGTGGTGGTGGTGTTGGTGGTCTAACTGGTGATGCAACTCTTCCAGCTGCTGTAGACTTAGTATACCCTCTTGATGGTGATCTAATTGGTGATTCAATTATTGTAGCTAAAGGCCCACTAACTGGTGACCTAACTTGTTTCCTAGTTGTAAGCTTTGTGTACCTAACATGTGAACTACCAGGAGGACTCAAACAACCTGGGGATGAAGAGCAACCAACCAAGTGGGAGCTATTGGGCTTCATATTGGGTTGGGCCTCATTCTCATCAATGGGCTGTTTGCTAGACTCTCCTACAGGGTTATCTGGTTTCTTAATCAGACATATCTTTATTACTAACCAAAAGTTTCAAACCACCATAATGTGGTATACGACAGTACATGTGAAAATCTTTGGATTCATATGAACCATATTCTTGTGCATAATCTACTAGCTCAAAAAACGAAAGTTTATTAACGTCTAACCCTAATATTTTTTATTTCCCCCTAACATACCTTCCAATCGGAGTACCAAGTTCAAGTGTGCCATTAGTCCAGAGGTGGACGTTGATGGTATCTTCCCCCATTTGATTTTGATCGACGATCAGCTTCTTCTTCGTTGCAGAGGATTAGGGTTTGTTAGGTTGTGAGAGTCTGATTTGAGAGTGAGAGTGTGTGAGTGATGTTTGAATGTTATGAACTGATCATCGATGTCCTTGTTTTTAAATACAAATTTTCCACGTCATCAGTCTTATAAACAAACTTATGCCACGTATGAAAGCCAGCTCATCAGCCACGTAAGCAGGGTTAACGGTGTTAAGCTTCCGTTAGTGAAAGTCCATTATATTCCAATTTTTCGAAAGTTAGGACCAATATTGGTGATTTTCGTAGTTGGGACTGTTATTAGCCAATAGTGAATAGTTGAGATTATTAATTTCCATTTTTCCTACAATTTATTGAGAAGGGGAAAAAATTGGTATTGGCTTGAATAAGTTAATATTTATCTTTTTTTTTTTAAAGTATAATTCATTAAAAACGTCAAAAACCCACGAACTGGACAGGCACAACCAACAAACAAGAAAGGAAAAAACTACATAATTACAAGATTACAAATCTACACCATTTATCCCAATCGAGATCCACAGCTTTCGCTTTCTGTTTCGCCCAAAGAAAACCCAACGCCTTGGTTTCACCAATGATGTTCTCAACACGCACCGAAGCCCCTTCAAAAGCCCACTTGTTCCTAGCTCACCAAATACACCAAAAAGCAATAAGAACTATGCCTTGCAGCCCAATGTGATGGTGAATCTCGAACAGGTCCCTAACCGAGAAGACGAAGAAACCGGCCAGCTTACACCAGCTCGTAATACTGTCCCAGACCACCGAAACATAGAAAAAAGTGGTCAACAGTTTTGGAGCCACACTTACACATTGGACACTCAACCTCCTGGACCTGAATGTGACGATCCCTAAGCGCCGACAACGTAGGGAGCTTCCCCATCTCAACCCTCCAGCAGAATATATTGCATTTAGCCAGAACCCACTTACACCAATCAAACACGTGATTGGTACTAAAATCGCACCCACTATAAAGGAGATTTTTAACATCCTTCACCGAAAAAGACCCAGGGCTGTTACCTGCCAAACTCCAAGTATCTGACCTGTTGCAAAGGATCATCGACTCCAAAACAGAAGACAAAAATTGCAGCTCTTCGATTTCGCAGCCGACGACGGACTGCGACCCCATTCCCACACCAGCCCATTACTATTAACCTGATCCCTGACCCTGCACTTTTTCATCTTATCAAACCTGAAAAGGGACAGACATAAATCCTTTAAAGGAGTTGGACATACCCACGGATCAACCCAGAAACCAATAGCATTCCCATCCCAAACCACCCCTTTAAAGAACTTGCGTAAAAGGACCCCTGCGATCAAAGTTCTATTGAGCACTTTCACAATATTACCCCAAACCCCATTGACAGCTTTCTGAATTGGCAGGAACTCCCACGAGCGCCTACCCGAGTAAGTGGCTTCGACAACCGACTTCCACAAACAGTTCGCATCAGATTTAAACCTCCAGGCCCACTTGCACAGCAACAAATTATTCATAAAGGACAGCTTCGAGAGCCCAGACCACCAACTTTTCCCGGACAAGCCACCCTATCCCAATTGACCCAATGCATTCTATGCCTATCACCCTAACCACCCCATAAGAACCTTTTGATCAGCTTCTCAAGATCGTTCAACACTTTACACGGCGCCTGGTAGAGCGAAAAGTAGTACACCGGCAAACTCTCAAGAACGGACTGAATGAGAGTCACCCTACCACCAATCGACAGACACGAAGCTTTCCAAGCGCTAAAGCGACTTTCGAACACCTCATACACTGGCCTCCAATTGTTAACGTGATTCATATTAGCACCTACCATCAATCCGAGGTACTTAAATGGCTGCACATCCGGCTTACAACCCACGACCTCCACAAACGAAGCCATTTCCGAAGATGAAACTCCAATACCATACAACATAATATTTATCTGTTTTAGACTTTTCTCCACTGATCCTTTATTTTGTTTCCTAACATACTTTTCCTATCAACAAATAGTGTCAAGACTCAAGATGGACACCAAAACACATTCAAGTTGGAACGGAATCTTGTACTATTACTTCTTACGACAAGAGGCGGCAAACACACACTCGGCTAGTAAAATTATGTCACAACAAAGAGTGGTAACAGATGTTGAGTTTGTCCCTGTTTAGATACAAATATTCATGGATGGAAAAGTAGAAGTACGTATTTTAGGCTTTGAGCATCTCCAAATAATCAACCGCTGCCCATAAGGTACATCTTAAATGGGCCTTACCCGCTATAATCACCTAACACTTTTAAGTCTTTAACTTATTAGTAACTACACCCTTATGGCCCAAACTCATTTTTTAGGAGTTTATGGGAATTTAAGATCGCACATTTTTCACAACCTTAATTTATTCTCAAATCCCCACCTTAACCATAGTATATCATTAACTTAGCAAGTGATTGACCATTTTAAAACCAGGATATAGAAGTACAAAAGAGACATCATCATCATCATCATCATACTCAGTTAATCCCACCTATAGCAAAGCTAAGGTAGGGTCTGAGGAGGGTAAGATGTAGACAGCCTTACCTCTACCCCTAAGAATAGAGAGGCTGCTTCCATTGAGACCCCCGGCTCGACGTGGTTTGGTATCAAGCCTTGGACATAAGGCACAGAAGACTTAGCAATCGGGACAAACCCGATCAGTGCATGTACTCCCTTGTCTTTTGGCTATCCACGCCACCACATGACGCATGTTAACCGTCCGTCGTTTTTAACGTTATTTTCACAAAATTAGTAAAATAACGTTAAAACTAGTGCAACTTCACTTTTGCCCCCCAAGGGCCACACATATATACATTATATGCGCACACCGTAAGTATAAAAGAGTATACTACAATAATTGTAATTTGCACTGCATTTGGCTATGTTTTATACCGGGGTTATGGGTAGTGGGGTGTTTATTGTTGGGTCTATTGAAGCAAAGAAGAATAGCTAAAGTAAAAAGCCAAAACAGTTGAGGCCAACAACACTTAAGCTTCAACAGATGATGATGCAACAGAGGTTCTCCAACAAATGATGATTCAACAGAGTTTGATTAATGTAACAGTACTTGTAATATGGCAGATGTTTATATTATTAGTAGTCTGTTAGTTGTCACTTTCTTAGGTGACGTCAGCTTCGGTCATTAGAGTTTTGCTTCGTCTATAAATAGAACAATGTCTGTACTGTTCTATTCTTCACTTTTCATAAACATTCTCTGTACGAACAAACTGTGAGTGATCAGTCTGGGGGGGGGGGAGAGTTGTATAACTTTGTAGTATTGTGTGATGATTTATAAAAGTACTTGTGGAAAACAATACTTTTGTTTTGTTATGATTTAAAGTTTACTTTCCGCTTCACTTTCTATAATTGTTCTATCATTCATTTACTGTTTCATTAATGAAACTTCATAACAATTCAAACTAAGACCCTAACAATTGTATCAGAGCTTGGTTAATTATATTCGATCTAACCAATCAAATTAGTATAAATATATCAACTCAAATTTATTGATATCGTTTGTTTGTTTTATTGAGAACGGAGTAAGAATTTAATTGCACTAAATTTTTTTAAAACACACTTTGTTTCTACAAACAATTAGAGAATGTCTTTAATCAATCACGATCCACACAACACTGGCACGAACAACAAGCTACCGATGCTTGTCAGATCTGAATACAATAGCTGGCAACGTCGGATGAGCCATGTTCTAGCTCAACAGAACACAGGATTCTAGAATTCGGTTATCTTTGGACCACATGTTTTGATGGTGCCGAGTACTGAAGATCCTAAGGTTCAGGAGCCTAAGAAGCTTGAAAATTACTGCGACTTAGATTTTCAGAAAATTGAGCTAGATGCTAAAGCCTTTAGTATTGTGGCTATGGCTCTACCAAATGATATCTATGTTGGACTGTGTTGTGGATGCTTTGAAGGAATAATTTGGTGGAATTGAGGAAGTTATTGAGAACAACAGTGAAATACTTAACCAACAATATGAAACATTCAGTCATGTTAAGGGTGAATGATTAACTCAATAATTTGAGAGGTTTAAGTGTTTAATTAGTGAACTAAAACTGGTTAGTCTAACATAACTAAACTTAACATTGAATCATAGATTCTTAAGGTCTTTACCAGATAAATAGGACACTATTGCAATAGTTATGAGAAACTCAATTGGTTTTAAGGACTTATCTCTAACCTAACTTCATGGTAAGCTCTTGACTTATGAAAGAGAGCTTAACCAGAAAAAGAAGTTTCAGGACTCTAGAAAAGTATCAGATGACTATGTGTTTGGAAGTACTTCACTTTTGGGTCAAGATGAGGTGTCTGGTAACAGTAAGGAACAGAGTTATGATCACTTCAATAACATAACTTCTGGATTTAACTGTGATGCTTATTCACCTAACTATTCTTTTGCAGCAAGTGGTGATATCCAGGTATCTAATAACATGTCCTTTGAGTATAATGATCTTCATTACTTTGACCCTGTGAACTTGGAAGAAATGGACATTTTACACCAACTAGCGATCTACTCAGTGTTAGAACTAATAAGTTTCATAAGAAAACTGGTAGAAAATACCCTGGGTTGCATGGAGGATCTAAGGTGGGGTTGGATAAATCAAAGATTAAGTGTTATAAATGTCATAGAATGGGTCATTTTGCTAGGGAATGTAGGTGATGTGCCGAGAATTGCACACGATTTACATATACATTTTCACCCATTTTTCACCCGAAACAAGGATTTTATCTTAGTTTTATTATGATTTATCCTTCTTTATTGATAATTGCAGGTTTTGAGCTCAATGAGCGAAAAGAGGAGAAAAACGACACAAAAGGCAAGGAATTGGAGACTTAAAGAGCTGTTTCAAATGCAGCATGGTCGCGCTCTCAAGTCAACGCGTGTCCAAGAATGTCCCAAAACTAACCAAATTGACAAGACGATTTCCTGAACAGACATGCACGGGCGTGCCCCATATTGGGCACGGGCATGCTTGCCAACAACCCCAACAGCATATGTGCGCAAGGACTCTGCAACAGTACCAGGTGTCAAGCACGACTGTGCCACACCTTAAAACATGGGTGTAGTCCTGCTGGAAGGCCTGTAAATAGAGACCTCCACTCCTCACTTTGGCATCTCGTAACCCATCAAATTCTCCACCTTCTAAACGATGTTTCAGCCATCTTTAGGACTTGTAGGTGTCCTTTGGATCTTGGGATCACACCATAAACACAACATTCGAGAGAGAAACAACCCAAAATCACCCATAACCACTAAGAAATTTCCCTACAAGCCTCACCATGTTTTGTACACAAAACCAACCTTGTGAGCTTATTGTATCAACCATGCTAGGCTAGATTTCTCTTGGTGTTGCTAGGGTGATGATGGAACTTGGTATGAAATAAATCGTTTATTTTTGTTTAAAGTGGTGTTTTGTGTTCTTAACAAATTTTTCTACTACTTCATTGTTTGATGAACTAGTTAACCAATCAACTTAGTATTTGGTCTTGTGGGTGTTTTGATAGGAAGTGGATGGACTTATGAGTGTACCCGTGGTGTGTAAAAACCCGCGCACTTGTAAGCTAACCTAACTCCACATGTAGAGATTAGCCCATTTGTGGATAGAAATATACACACTTTGTGGCTTAATACTCGACTATCAAAATATCACTTAGGGTCGGTACGATCTTTATACTTGGTCCTAGTTATAAGCCAAGACTTGGTTATGTGACTTAGTTTCATGGTCTATGTGTTAGCTTTGGCGCAAACCAAGAATTGGTGAACCCGTGTGGAAGCAAACGGTCTATATTTTCTTCCATTACTATATTGTTGCACAATTAGTAATAGGCCAATCACTTTTTGAAAAGTTAACTAATTCAAGTAGGGGATGAGTGTGAGCGGGAAAGCCACGAATCCTCTACCATGTCAAGTGGTAGCTTGTTCGGCCATGCTCCGGCGGCCGGCAACTTATTCATAAAAGAAACTAGTAGTTAAATGACAATATCACAACCTTTGGTGGTGGGTTCTTTAGGGTTGGATGCATACAATCTTGGAGTGACCTGCTCCTCACTGTTGAAAGGTGAGCTCACCGGGGTAGGGAGACCCTCACAATAACTAAGAACATAAATTGTTTAGAGTTTAGTGTGGCTATGCCTAGTTTTTAAACACACCACTTAAGCAAGAGTTTACTATTACGGATCAACACCTTTGTTTTGATATTGATTTCTCTTACAGTTTACATCTGTTTTCTACTTTTCTTCTCGCAATTTAAAAAAGCCTCTTAGTAATTTTAGGAAGCTGAGTAGTAAAAATCGTGTCCTTGGATTCGATACTCGGTACTTGCACATTTCTATTCTACTTGCGATAGCTACAATTGCCTATTGTGTGGGGTTTAGAACATTAAGCAACTATCGTTTTAGATTATATATTTAGGACTTAAAAGTGTCACACACCAAATTTTTTGACTTAATTTCCTTTTTCATCAAGTTTTTGGTACTTCCACCGGAACTTGCTGCTTTTAAAGAAAAGAAGTTTAAGTCTTTAAAACTACACACATCACTAGGAGTCAAAATGGAACACCTATGATAACCTACCCAAGTCAAAGACCTTAGACCAACACTTATCAATATTCCCAAAATACCCTCGGACTAAATGTGCAAAACACTGCTCATTTTGCACATTCTTCAACCACTGGCCCAGTTCAATATGTCCAAACCACTATTCCTTAGATCCAGTATGTCCAAGCCCATGTTGCTCAGGTTCAGATGCTACAAGCTGTTATTCCACTATCTGCTCCAGTAGAAACTAGTCAACAAAGTTTCTTCACTCAAGGATTTATTGACGGGAGCAACTTGCCTGATGAGCTAACTGATGAGAACTTTGCTCTTATAGCCAAACCTGGAAATGAACGAGAAAACTTCTGTTTCATGGCTCTTGAGACCATTGTTAAAGGGGTTGAGTCTGAGGAGGTGGTGTCTGAGTTTGAAAATTTGACTAATGAGATTGTTGAGACAATTGTTTCAGATGAAAAGGTTGTTGAGAAGGAAGAAGTTAATTTCAAAGATCTATGGAATGCAAATGATTGTGAGTGCAAGTGTGATTGTGCATTGATGGCTACTGGTAAGGTATCTCCTCAAATCCTTAAGGATTTATGTTCAAATAAATGTGTAATAGCTTTTGCAAACACTAAGAGGTGAATGAAAACCTTAGGAAGAAAATTTTGGAAGACGAAAATCAATTTGAAAAACTCGCAAAAGAGTTAAAATCAAAATTAACTGAAAATAATTTGAAATCAGCAGCTTAAAACATGAAGCTAGCATAACCAAAGACTAATTCCAAACTATGATAACTAAATATCAAAGTTGTAAAGAGGAGCATGAGGACACCCGAGTCACTTGTGAAAAATGGGTGGAATCATGTAAAGGTTATGAGATGCTTATCAACCAACAGTCCAAAAACCAACATCATGTTTAGAATTGGTTTTCCTGAGTCTAATGACCAGGATTCACAAACTGCTGCTGAAAAGGAAACCAAGTTGGTTAAGGTTATCCCCAAATATCTGGAAGGTCAAGTCATTAAAATCACTAAACCAAATGGTAAGAAAATTGTTCTTGAAAAACCTGAAGGTTCTTTATCATTTGCTAAAATTGATAAATAGCAGTTTAAACCTACATGGTTAGATGAGTGTGATGTTCTTGATAATTTTAAACCAGTTAATTTTGAAACCACTGAAGGTGTCAAAGCACCTAAGGCAAAAATAATTCCCATGAAGGACCTTCCAACAGATGCTCAAACATCTATTGAAAAGAAGAAAAAGAAAGGGAAGAAGAAATAAAGGGAGTTAAACTTGTTCTCTGATTTATGTGAAAAGAAGAATTATGTCACCAAAAACTATTTTCTTCTGAAAGCTTATGATATCAATAAAGGAACAAGTATATGCGAGTCTAAATCAAACTGTGCTATATGTGGTTAAAAGAATCACAAAACTCAAGAGTATCTTTATCTCAAAAATTTTGATGTCAAAATACAAGAGTATAAGGCTAAAACTAAAGCTGGTCAAGGGATTAGTACTTCAAAAGGAAAATGCAAACATGCCTTTCAACCTGTTCAAATATCTGTTACCAAAACCTTAAATGAAACCTGTGAGCGTTGGATTTTATCTAAAACAGGATTACACGATCATACAAGTCACAAATCTAGGTGCGGAAACCCTAGATCTGAACAAATTGATAAGATACAAATCACGACACAATCAAGATCATTTTCAATATCATTTTCATAGATTAACTTCAATCAATAAGCATTTACAACTGTTTATGTTAATCTAGAATCACACAGATAATCTCTCAAAAACACCTATTAACCTGATCTGAACCTGGACACAAATGACAACTCTCTTACATAATCAAAAACTCAAAAACTATATATAGGCACTGCACATTCGCCCCTTACAGATGGTCGAATGTGAGCTTTTTCCACATTCGCCCACTGCAAGTGGTCGAATGTGTTCTTCTGTTCTTGTCCATTCTACCTTCGTCCAGTTCAAGTTCACCTTCGCCCATTCTTTTCTTCCTTCGCCCAGATTAGTCTACATTCGCCCAGTCTGAATCACCTTCGGCTATCTACTAACATATGTTAATCAAGTATATCCAATCCTTAGTCGCAAAACGCATCAACAAACTCCCCCTCGACTATTGATTGGATAGTTTTCTTTGATAGTCCATCGTCTTGTTCATCAGTTTTATTCTGAGCTGCTTCTTCTGCTCAGAAGTCATTGGCGGCTCGAATGTTTTCTTCACAGGCTTTGACACATTAGCAATCTTCACAGTCTTGCCAAGTTTACCCTCCAAGTTGCTTCCTGCATTTATGTCATATGCAAAACAAACTCCCACAACTTGAGTATACTTTCTCGCTTGAGCAAAGTCGTTAGGTTCATAGTATATCGGATTGTAGAACAACATGATGATGTCTTCAAATGTGCAATTGATCAGCCACATAGGATCAAATACATGAACATGCTTGTATTTATCCTTTCCATCCCTCAACACAATCACTGCTTCTGCCTTCCTCCAATCGTAATACCAAAAGATGAAATCAGCACTGAAATGCTGTGGCATTGGCATCAACGGTATCTTTCTCATCACATTAGGTGCTTTATATATCAAAGTCACACGCTTCATATTGGTTTGAGGATCAATATCCCTATGAACTTTTCTACGGGGATATTGAGGCTTGAACCTGTTCCATTTCGTGCGACTTTCCCAAACCAATTTGTCTGCGCACCAACCGACATGCGATCCATTTACCTCGGCACCTGACATTGGGAATCTGCATAAATCTCTCACCGCCCAATACGGTAGAGTAAGCAAATCACAGAATCTGTTGAAATACAGAATTCCGGTTTCCCATTTCGCAGCAATACACTTCAGTCTGCCTAGATAAGTCCACCCAAGAGCTCTGCCTTTGAACTTGGCATTATGAAATCGATAAAAATTACCTTGAGCTTCAGGTTTAGGTCGGTTCTCATCCATTTCCTTCAACTTCTTCATATAATTCTTCAACTCATCAGACTGGTTAGAAGAATCTTTCTTTTCAGTTCCAAACACCTTTTCAACAAACTCTTCGCTTCTTTTCTTTGCTTTCTGTTTCGCTGACTTATTTGGTATCTCTGTGAAGTCAGGAAATACTTCATTCTCATCTTCTTTTCTGAAATACTGGGGAAACTCTTCATGAGTAATATCTTCTATCTCAACTTCATTGTTCTCTGGAGTATGTACATCATCTGAATGACTTCCCATATCTTTTTCAGGAATATCAGGAATCGATTCATCCATCATAAACTCCTCAAATGTCTTTCCTACCCTCTGTGCAAGACCATCAAGTATTTCTTTCGCCACAGATGCAGGTAGTTCCCCTTCTTCAAGATCTGGATCTTCATATTCCAGCTCATATCTCAGATCATCAGTCTGGAATATTTCAGTGAAGCATCCTGTGAACTCAATGGTCCACTCTCTCTTCTCCAACATATTCTTGTATATCTGTTTAGCATCATCAGACAGAGATCTCACCTTTTCGTTCCAGAAGATACTTTCATCCGAATCTACATTCCCACCTTTCTTCTTGGAACTCGATTCTCCAGTATCTTTCTTCTTCTGCGGTGTTCTCTTCTCATAACTATATTTAGAAGTATCATCTCCTCCATCATGATCACTTCCACTGCTAAACTCATCACCCTTCTTTTTCCCTGTACCTTCAGCATCATCATCATCATCATTGTTGTCATCATCATCATCATTGTCATCATCACTTTTATCCGATCCATCATCATCCTCATCTTCATCATCTTCTTTCTCTGATTCAGAATACTCATAATCAACTTTCTGCTCATCTTCTTCTTCATCTTCTTCACCCTCTTTCAACTGGGGTGCTCTGCTATACAACTCTTCAATCAAACCACACAAGCGTTTGTTTTCCTTTTTCAATTCTTTGTTGTCAGCCTTGATCAGTTTGATTTTGCTCTTGTTTCTATCACATCTTCTTTCAAGCTTCTCATTCTTTGCTTCAATCAGTTTAATCTTATCATTAATATCATCCTGATTCGATTTCGAAGCAACTACAATTTGGAGCATCTTCTCCTCATTTTGCTTGAATTTAGTAATCTCAGCTTGTTGAGCAACCAACATCTTCATCATGTCCTCCATCTTCTTATTAACCTGTTTCATAACATCATCATCAACAGTCACTTTCTTTGACTTTGATCTGGAGGGCTCAACTTCAACAACTTTCTCCTTTTGAGGCTTCCTAAACATATCGAGCACTTTATCCAAATCGATATTGAACTGATCGATTGGTAAAGTCTCTGCCTCTTTCGCTTTCTTTTGCTTCTTGGCAACTGGTGAAGATAGCTTAGAAGGTGTACCAGCATCAGGTAATCTCTTTCCTTTCAACAACTGAGCCAACTCTTTTTCTCTCAGTTCTTTCACACTTGATTTCTTTGCCATAGTCTTTTGTTTCTTTGTCTTCTTAGGCAAATTAACAACTACAGTTTCACCAACACTCAGCTCAGCCAGGTCAACACCTAAACCTTCATCTTCAACCGATTTCTTTCTCCTCTCAGACTCTTCTATCGACTGATTCAAGGATTCAGACTCACCAACCATAGTGGCCTTACGTTTGGTGGTCCTCACGTTCTCGTCATCAGAATCCCACTGTTCATCAACCTCAGTCTCTTCCGAATCTACAGACTCTTCATCCACCAAACCCGATCCTTTCTTCGCCGTCGATTTCTTTCTAGCAACCTGTTGCTTCGTGCTTCCCTGATCTATAGCCTTTCCCTTGCCCTTCCCTTTGGCTCCAGGATTGACTACTTGACGTTTCCGCTTAGTGCTTGAATCAACATACACTAAGGGATCATCGTTATCTGAGTCAGTCTCATCATGTCTAGCTTTGTTCTTGCCTGGATCAATGTAATCCGGACGAGCCAAAGCGCCAAACAATCTCCTGTTAGGTGGCTTCTCACTGTCAGGCACACCCTTATAACCTTTCATCCTCATCAAGGTTCTAATATTCATGTGATCTTGGCCTAGGATCATTGTCGGATCCTTCTTTAACATTGGATACTTATAATCAAAGATCATCATTAGAAACCTCGGATACAACATAAACTTCTTAAACTTTATACCCTTCAGCATCTCCAGCATGTGGTCAAGAATCATCCCAGACACATTAAATGGTTTGTTGAGTGTCAACGCAACCATTAATGAACTCAAACTCCTTCTCATCACGTCATAACCACCACTCACACAACCAAAGACATGAATCAGAACATGTGCAAAGTACTTGTACTGCACTCCCAGCTTCCCCTTATACATCGATCCGTCAGTGATAGGACCTTTGTATTTCATCCTTAAGAAGCACGCCTTCTGTTCTGTCCAAGATAACTCCCTGGGATCCTCACTGTCTTCGAACTTAATCTGTAATGCCTCCCGAATGTCAGCTTCAGTCAAGAACATTTCCATCTCCTGAATCTTGCTCTTGATGATAGTCTGATTCTCCCAGTAATCATACTTAGCGTTCTGGTAAAAGTCTTCAATTATGTCTTTGTAAATGATGGTTGGTGTGGCTAGAGCATGTACAATCCTGCTCCTCTTCAGAAAATCAATAATCCCAGTAAACTCCGTGTTCTTCTCAACGTCTCCTAGATACGCGCAACAGTTGTGCGATCGTTCGAAAGGCCAACTGCTCGGAGTAGATGTTTCAGCTACGGGAACTGGATCTTGAACTGTGATCTCTGCTGGAGTCTCAACATTCACTGCTGGTGATTCAATATTCTCGGTTTGTTCAGCCATCTGCACATGAAAATCAATAAAACGCGTCAAAACACAAAAACGACAAAAATATAAAATTCTGGTCAAAACTGATCTGCACATTCGCCCGTTTAGAAGTGGCCGAATGTGAGATTTGGTGGTCGAAGGTAGATAATTATGGTCGAAAGTGAAAAAGTTTTAAATAAAAGTCACATTCGTCCACATTGTTCCTCCTTCGTCCACCTTATTCCACTTTCGCCCGGTTTTATCAACCGAATGTGGAAAGGTTTTTCCCCAAAAATTCAAAATTTTGCCATTGTATGTTTTAAACTGCAATTTTGATTCTAATGTATACTAAAAAGGCCGACTAACATTCGTCTATTTCCAATTTTGTCAAAACATCAGTTTTCATTGGTTTTTAAATGGAATTAGGGTTCGTCTGTGTTCAATTGATCAAACTAGCATCTAATCATGTTATTATCCTAATTCCTTCCACACTCTCCCCCTAAAACCTATGAAAAATGATCGACTATCAAAAACAAACATGAAACAACATCAAAAATTCCTAGAACAGAAACCCTAGGTCCCGTTCTTTTATCAGTCAATTCTGATCTGTTGTGTTATCCATTACCTGCAATATTGGTGTTAAAATGATGAGCAATGATCAGGGAACAAATCAAAGGAACTTAAAATGCACGAGCAACAAGGTCTGGTATGACACAAATTTTTGAAAAATTTCAGAATGAAGGGTTCGAAGGTGACAGACTTATATATAGGGATCCACGTTCGCCCGTATGAAATGGTCGAATGTGGGTTAAGGCCACATTCGCCCCTAGTTAAAGACCCGAATGTGAACCTGCTCCACCTTCGCCCCTATTTAAAGACCCGAAGGTGGAATGTGTACCCGGAAGTGGAAATTACACCCGGAAGTGGAAATTCCACATTCGTCCATTTGCAAACCGGTCGAATGAAATGATTTTTCCACATTCGACCCATTTAAGGGGCGAATGTGAAATGGAAAAATCTGAAAATTTCGCCAAATCACGAATTCGAATCCCGTTCAACATTTTTCAATCCGTTATACTTCCAAAACTCAAATTTTCACATTTTGAAAATTACAAAGTCCAGATGGTGTTATCAAATCTCAGAAATTGACCATCAAGCATCCCCGGATATCAAAAATAAAGCAGAAATGCAAATCTTTTGGATTTTCTGAAATTTATATCAAAACACACCTAAAATCTTTTTGGATTTTGTAACTTTTTGACAATAAAAGTAAAATGCGACAAAGTAAAATGCATTAAAGTAAATGAAAGCAGTAAACATTTTGTGATTTCCGGTAAGAGAATCATATCAGTTTTCTGAGAAATCTGAACACAGCGTTGATCTGGTTCAATATTATCATTAGAAACAATATGTGACCCGGCAATTGCTGATATTGTTGTCCACATAAGCTCACATGCAAACAATTACGCAATGCTTTGAAATGATACGAATTAGATGTATTAGACTAGCACATTGTGGTTCCCACACACACGACATACTCCCGTATCAAGAAGTAATTTGCACAAAGACTCATTGTAAAGCGTGATTATGCTTTCGTCGTCTGTAATTGTACAAGATATAATGCATAGAGGTATACAGGTCAGCAAATTAATGCAGCAAAGTAACATATGCACCATACCAGGTTGAGGACTGATATTAATCATGATTTGCGTCAATGATCAATACGATATTATAGATAATCTTTGATCATCATATAACATGGAAAGTTCCTCAATTCGGTAACTTTAGGTTTTGGCATAAAGCTCTTTTATAAAGACATCCTGTCTGATCTAGGTCCGTAATGACTTACAGCAGAAGATCAGATAGGCTATCCCCAGACAACTAATAACATAACGACCCTAAACCTTCGAGTTTTGTACAAACACCCTATCAAACGAAATTACGGTACTAAGACCATATGCCCATGAGGTGTTCATCCACAAACGCGTAGTTTGTTATGTTTGTATCACTAATGCACGCAATATAAAGTCTACGAAGCCTATCAGCATATCACACGTAATCAACATACGTCTCATTAAAACTATACAATTCTTTAGCCTGTGTCAGATCCCCACTGATGTACTATCATTTCCTCTTTTTATCCCGGAAATCATTTTTGGGTTTTTCTAATTTTTAGGTATTTTGAAAATTTTTCAATGTTTTTGGTTTTTCTGATAAAATGACTCCCCCTAAAATAAAGAACATATTTTTGGGTTTTTAATTTTTCTGAAAAACAAAACAAAACAAAATTTGAAAGAAACAATCCACTTGAAAGCATCAACTTCTTTGAGGATTAAACAACCCCCTCGAAAGCATCAACTTCTTTGAGGATTATGATAGTAAAGAGAAATTCCCAATTAGCAAAGAGAAATTCCCAATTAGCAAAAATTTAAAACTAAAACTAAAAACTAAAAATGATAAACCGAGGAGCCGATTAGTCCTGTTTTTCCTTTATATTATTTACTTTCAAAAGATATTCAAAGCGGGATCTGTCAAAAGCTTTTGTAAACAAATCTGCACGTTGGTAGTCAGTATGGATTTTGACCATGTCAATCAATTCCTTAGCATAACAGTCACGGATAAAATGATATTTAATCCGGATATGTTTAGCTTTAGAATGATTTTCAGTATTTTTAGTTAATGCAATTGCGGCTTCGTTGTCACAGTGTATAGGGGTTTTAAGAAACTGCAAACCGTAATCGACCATCTGTTGTTGGATCCAGAGCACTTGCGAACAGCAACTCGAGGCTGAAATGTACTCGGCTTCACATGTAGACAGTGCGACGGAAGTCTGTTTCTTGCATTGCCAGGTAATTAACCTGCTCCCTAAAAACTGGCAACCGGCTGTTGTTGATTTGCTGTCTTTGTCACAGCCGCCCCAATCTGCATCACTAAAAGCAATAAAATCAAAATCATCATCATTAGGGTACCAAAGTCCTTTTGATGGACAACCCTTCAGATATCGAAGGATACGCTTGACCGCCGTCAGATGACTTTGTTTCGGCTTCGATTGGTAGCGAGCACAGAGACACGTTGCATACATAATATCTGGTCGAGACGCTGTCAAATACATCAGAGATCCGATGATTGCTCTGTATGTAAATGGGTCTGTCAGCTCCCCCTTAGCATCCACTCCAATCCCGTGATTGGGTTGAATCGGGGTATCCATCGGCTTAGAGTCCTCCATCTGGAATCGGCTCAAGATGTCGGCTACGTATTTCGTCTGATGAATGAAGATCCCGTCGGGTCTTTGATCCACCTGTAAGCCGAGGAAAAACTGCATTTCTCCCATAGCGCTCATTTCGAACTTCTCCTGCATAACAGTTTCAAATTCCCTGCACAAAAGTTCGTTAGTTGAACCAAATATAATATCATCAACGTAAATCTGTACTAGAAGCAAGTCATCTCCCGTCTTCTTCGTAAAGAGGGTGCAATCGACGAGGCCGCGCTTGAATCCTTTGGAAATGAGGTATGTACTTAGCTCCTCGTACCACTGTCTTGGAGCCTGGTGCAAACCATATAAAGCTTTGTTTAGCACGTAGACCTTGTCCCGGTGGATTGGGTCCTCAAAGCCTGGTGGTTGCCCGACATAAACCTCCTCCTTGACTTTACCGTACAAAAATGCGCTCTTGACGTCCATTTGATAGACTTTGAATTTCTTATACGAAGCAAACGCAAGGAACATCCGAATAGCTTCCATTCGTGCTACTGGTGCATAGATTTCGTTGTAATCAATTCCTTCGATTTGATGGAAACCCTGCACAACCAATCTGGCTTTGTTCCTTACAATAACTCCACGATCATCCTTTTTGCACTTAAACACCCACTTAGTGCCAATTTTCTTTCTTCCCGGCGGCAAATCTGTGAGCGTCCAGACTCCCAATTTCTGGAATTGCAATAACTCTTCCTGCATTGCCTCAACCCAGGCATCTTCTTGCAAAGCGTCTTTGTATGTCCTTGGCTCTACCTGCGACACATAACATGCAAACGACCAATCATTTTGGTCACCAGATTTCTGAATTTTGGCATACAATGCTAAAGCACCAAAACTCTCTGGCGAATTAACGCTTTTAAGCTGCCCTCTGGTCATCACTCCACTACCAGGATCACCGATTACTTGCTCCAGCGGGTGAATACGATGAATCCGAGATTCCGGATTAACAGGTACAATCACTCCCGTCTGAGCAGTCAAGTTCTCTACAGCATCCTGATCATTACCCGTGTTAGATGATAAAGCAACATCTGGATTTGGGGTTGGGATCACAGTTTGCTCTTCTAAGTCTTCTGCATTTTCAAGAACAGCTTCTTCAAATTGTTCATCTTCAGATTCTGAAGTGTCTAATGAAGTTGAAGCTTCTTGAAACAACTCTTCTTCTTGTGTAGGAGCACTGGTATCACTAGAAGCTGGTGGGGGGTTTACGGTGATTGGACGCATCAATGGTGAAGTTGCCGCGTTTTCACACTCGTAAAGTAATCTGATCACAGCTTCTTCAACCAAGCTATCTAGGTTGAATGATTCAAAGAAATCTTTGTAATCAAACATCCAATCAGGGCCCGTGCCTTGCAAATTTTGTGTGTATCGTTGAACTTCCACGTTAGCCCAATCCTCCACTTGACGAGTTCTCTTGTTGAATACCCGTTTGAGCGGGGTTGCATATCCAACAAAATATCCCTCTTCAGCTTTAGGACTAAACTTCTCGCTTGGATTCAACATCGTACATGGCGCCCCAAATGGTTCTAGATACTCTAAATTGGGCTTTCGTCGGTGTAACAGCTCATAAGATGTTTTTCCAAACTTCTTCACTGTCAAGACCCGATTTAAAGTGTAGTTTTCTGCATAAATCGCCTCATTCCAGAACATTACTGGAAGATTTGAGTCAGCGAGCATTGTTCTTGCAGCCTCAATCAGAGTCCTATTCTTTCTTTCAGCAACACCATTCTGTTGCGGGGTATACGGAGCTGAATATTCATTATGAATCCCTTTGCTTTCACAAAGTTCATCCATCTTTGCATTTTTGAACTCCGTCCCGTTGTCACTCCTGATCCTTTTTATCTTCAAGTTGTATATATTCTCCAGCCGAGTGAACAGAACTTGTAAGTTGGTAAAAGTGTCGCTTTTGTTCTTCAAACACATCACCCATGAGAATCGTGAATAGTCATCAGTGACAACTAAACAATAAAGCTCTCCAAGATGACTTTTGCGCTTGACCGGTCCAAATAGGTCCATGTGCAATCGCTCAAGCGGCATCTCAACAGAGTTAACCTTCTTCACTTTATGGGATTGTTTGTGTTGTTTGCCTTTCATGCAGCTCACACACTTGTCGTTTAGATGGAAATGTTTCACGTTTACTCCATCGACAAGTCCATTTCTCACTAACTGATTCATTTTCCTCAGATGAATGTGCCCCATTCTTCGGTGCCACATTATCGATTCTTTTTCGGTCGCCTTGGATAGAAAGCATGTTATCTGTCCCTGTGGTGTCATCGCCTTGGACATATCAAGAATATAAAGATTGTTGACTCGAGGTGCCATCAACATAACCCACTCCTTTGGAATCTTGAAGCCCGGTTTAAGGATGTAGCAGGATTTGTCATCAAAATGCACAGAAAATTGTTTATCGCATATTTGACTGACGCTCAACAGATTATAATCTATCTGTTTGACATAAGAAATCCGCTCGAAAGTCACAATCCCGTTACTCACACTTCCTTCCATCGTTATATAACCTCCTTTATTTCCCGCGAACGCAACATATCCTCCATTAATATTCTTCACATCGAACAGCAACGCCAAATCCCCCGTCATGTGGCCTGAAGCTCCACTATCAACAATCCAGAGACTGCTAATAGGGCCAACTGAAGCTCCCTGCACACAAAAAGTAAACATTTAGTTCTTTCGGGGGACCCAAGCCTGAGTCTTGGGCCTTTGAACTTTGGCTTTCAAAGAATCATTCTCATTGACTTTCTCAACAACTTTCTGTTTTGAATCAACCGTTTTCTGATTTTTCAAAACAGATTCATTTTTATCACTCACCTTCGAAGTAGAAGCTCCTGGAGTACCATTAGGTGTCCAAGATTGTTCAGACCTTTTGAGAATACGAATTTGAGATTTTGGTTTCTCAATAGGTTTCTGAACATTGTTACTAAAAGTAACTTTCTTAGCAACCTTATCTGAATGAACAGACTTAGGTCCAACATTTGACTTGACAATTGGTTTTTGTGGAACCTTTTGTCTATCAGCTGTTGTGTTCACCACTGGTTTTCTCCAAGATTGTTCCATTGCAATCCGATTCCTTCGATCATAATGAAATGGACGGTTGTTTCTCATTTGAAAATTGTTTTGATTATAAAAATGTTGTTGTTGAGGAACAGTCCGTCTATGCGGTGGAACATAATGATCAATCGGCTTTTTCATGGAATTCTTAACCTCAACTTCGTGTCTCTTGTGCCTTACATATGGACACTGAGCAAGTAAATGCCCGCGTTCTCCACATTTAAAGCATTTTCTATATTCCTCAAACACATAATGAGCATTTGGTGAAGCAAATGATCTTACAGGAAATTGATCATTATATTGTTGATTTCTTAAACTCTCAGGAAGTGGTCCTTTCGAGTAAGAAGGTTCATGAAAACCATTTGCTTTATCATCTGGTCGAATGAACTCAGTGACATGAATTTTTGGCTCTTGAGGAACTTCTGAAAACAGTTTCTTTAAGATTTCTGGTGGAATTTCATTGGTTCTCTCATGTTTTGGAAACCATATTGTGCTTTCTTGCCAGATTTTATCAAGTTTAGAATAGTTAACATTTTTAATCGGAAATTCCTCATCAGCAATGATTTTATCGGATCCTTCCATCCGATAAAACACCTTTACAGGTTTGTCACTTGATTCATTCAGCTCATTCTTTTCAATCACATTCTTAACATCATTCTTTTTCTTAACATCAATCTTTTCAGACTTCTTATCACGATTAGCATTAGCCATCGGATGAACATGATCAGATGATGACACTGGTTCAGTAGTAATGATGTGATTTTCTTTTGGAATCTCACATTCATTAACAGATTGATCACTAACAGTATCATCATTATCTGAGTCTGAACTATCACTCTCAGCATAAACACCCTCATTGTTCAAGCCCAAAATCGGTCTCACATCGGAATATGGATCACCAATACTCGAGGTATTAGATTCCATCTCTGATGATGAATCTGATTTCACCGAACTCTCCGGTATCACTTGGTGATAGTTATGGTTTTCAAAAAGAACCGGAGATGGTACAGACTTGTAGTTGGTGGTGTTATCATCAATGATATGATCCACGACATAAGCAACATTCTTATAACTTTCCAGTTTCTTGTTAACTTTTTCAGCAAAGCATTTAATGGCAGCCATTTCCAACTTGGTGTTTTCAATTTCATTGATATAGTTGTTTATGGCCAATTGTTTCAATGACAAAGTGTTTTTCAAGTCAGAAATGTCCTTTTTATAGCCATCTAATACTTTGTTAAAAGCATTTAATTCTTTGCGAGTAGATTGACAGTTTTGAATAGCACTATCACGTGAAATTCGGAGTTGTTTATTCTCCTCTGTCAATCTATCACAAGTCCCACAGTATTTATCACTCATGACATCAGTGCTAGATTCAGAACTTACAGGTTTTGGCGGTTCGGTCATGGCCATCAAAGCAAAATGAGCTTCCTTTCCAGTGAAAAACTTTGAGTAGTCGATCTTGGTGAAAGCATCATCAGCTATGCAC
The DNA here is from genome assembly GCA_030844895.1 of Ambrosia x helenae. NCBI lineage: Eukaryota > Viridiplantae > Streptophyta > Magnoliopsida > Asterales > Asteraceae > Ambrosia > Ambrosia x helenae. The sequence continues at coordinate 94,170 of JAUTDX010007250.1, forward strand.
GACTTCCTCGTCATCAAAAAGTCTGCTTCTGCCAGCAACTGGTCAATATCATCATCCAAAGAATCAACACTTCCCTCTGTGTCTGATTCGCTCTCAGAATCTGAATACACCGATCTACTCTCTTCGGGAACATCAGAAACTGAATCAATTACCATCCCAGAACTCTTCTCCTCAGCCTTAACCTCAACAGGTTCACACTCCACTTCCATCTCTGTATCAGAATCATCACTTTCACTCTCCTCAGTTTCTTTCTTCTCATCAACTGCCACCGACTCTTCCAAATCAACCTGATAAGCAACGCATGCCACATTCCCACCAGTAGTCACTTCCTCAACTCCTATTTGCATACCCGACCAGTCAAACCTCTCATCCTGTTGAGTCACCAAAGCTTGGTTCTGACTCGCATTCTGTTGAGTCTCAGTAGGTGTAGTGATAGGTACAACTGTTCGGTTTGGGTGATTAGGAGATTGGTTTTGAATCTGGTGTTGAGTGTTTGGTTGTCTGTTTTGGTTGTTAAAGTTTCGGTTTTGGTAGTTGTTGTTATTTTGGTAAGAAACTTGGTTTTGTTGACGGTTCTGATAATTTGCATTGAAAGGGTTTCGATTACCTTGTTTAGGTGGCTGGGTGCATTCCCTTTTGAAGTGTCCTTTCTCTCCACAATTAAAACATGTAACCTTCTCCTTGTTGAAACCATAGGTTGTGTTGGGAGAAGTTGCCAAATCAGTTCTTCCAGTTTTCTCTATGAACTCTGTTGCTCTTCTCATTATACTCGCAAAAGCCCATTGAATGTCAATGAGTTCCATCTCTTCCTTGTCTATTTGTGCGTAGTCTTCGTTGGTCAAGTTGTTGTTCCCAATCTGACTAGCAACCAAACCATTGTAGGATGAAACCATTGCTGAGACTAATGCAATGTGTTGCTGAGCAACCTCCACAGTCACATTTCCTAAGTTGGATGTATCCAAAACCACCGGTTGTTTATGTTGAGTAACTTGGTTTGCTGGTTGTTGTGTTTGGTTAGCGGTGTAAAAACTTGCTTGTTGCATTGGAGAGATTGGTGAAATGTAGGAACTATATTGTGGTGGTGTGTATGATGGTTGTGAGTAGGAATTGTATTGTGGTGGTGTGTAGTTGGTGGTTGGTTTTGATGAATCCATGACATTGGAAATACATGCAACATGTGGTGCAACACTTCCAGAGCTCGAGTTTCCAGCTGAAACTGAAGTACCTCCAAAATACAGACTTGGATTCTGAGGAATCTGTGACCTCCTAGCTTTCCTCCTATCCTCCAGCTCTTTGTTCTCCAGCTTCTCAATAAACTCTGAAATGGTCCAAAATTGATAAGCATCCTTCTCTCTAAGTACCTCCACATGCTGATCCCACTGTGGTGGTAAAGCATCTGCAAACTTATCCACCTGCTTAGTCATTGGAATCTGTACACCATAGCTAGACAATTCAGACAATAAATGCATATATCTCGGAGTTAGTTCTTTCAAAGTTTCATTATTAATGAAAGAAAAATTATCAAACTCTTTAACCAATTCCTCCATTCTCAAACTCCTGGTCTTCTCGTTACCATCATGCTTCCTCTTCAGCTTATCCCAAAGCTGCTTTGACGTAGTACATGTCCCAAACTGATGCAACAGGTCACTTGTGATTGCCTGTGTCAGTTGAGAGAACGCCTTCTTCTCCACCACGTATTTCTTCTTTTCATCCTCAGTCAAGCTCTCCAGAGGAATCAACTCACCGGTATTCTCCAGAATCGGTGCTGTGTATCCTTTGACAATCATGCTCCATGCCTCAGCTCCTTCAACTCCCATGCCTTCCAGATGGATCTTGAACATGGTGTGCCACTGGTTATACTCTTGCATATCCATGAGCTTAGGTGGCCGAGTTCCACTACCTGTAGACAAATCCTTAATCAAGGTAGAGATAGCATTAGTGGTTTGAGTATTTACCGCCGCTGCAGCTACTCCCCAGTAATCTGATTGTAATGCCGGATGTGCTACATTCTGAGGCATCGTGCTCGTTGTTGTCATGTAGTTAAGTGGTTGTGAGGATTGCGTGTTCGTCTTTTGAGCTGCTACTGTCCATGGGTCCATTGTCTGCTGTTGTGGTTGTGTTGGTGCTGATCCCGAAGTAGTTTGAAAACGCCACATGATCACAATCTGAAAATCTCAACACTTAGAAAAAAATTTTTTCAGCAAAAATCCTAGGTTCGCCCAAAAACTAGTATGTTCGTCCAAATTCTTTCACTTTCGTCCAAACTGTCACACTCTCGTCCCTTTTGATCTTCTTTCGACCAAACAGTAACACCCGAAAGTGGAAATGACCAGAATGTAAACAAAGACTAAACACTATTCCACTTTCGCCCAAGTTATAACGGTCGAAGGTGGAATTTTCACCCGAATGTGAAAAATTTCAAGACAAATTTTCAGGTTCGACCACTTTTTCTTCAGGTTCGCCCACTTTTAGTCACTCTCGACCACAACTCTCAGTCCAGGTTCCAGGTTCGCCCAATATCAGCAGATCTCATTTTTGAAAAACGGTTATTGTTTGAAAAACGGTTATTTTGATCTCAGATTTTCAAAAGTTCATGGATTTGAATGATCTTAATCAGGTTATGTTTCGGAATTGATTTGGAACAACTTTAAGTCTTGGAAAACTTGAATTCGACCACAAATTCACCTTTAAATCGATCAAAAACTATGTTTTTAAGAGTTTTTGTAAAAACAGATGATTTTATGTCAAAAACATGTCCAAATCAGTTCTGATCTTATCGAATTTGTTGTTGTATGATCCTCTATGCTCTGATACCACTTTGTGAGCGTTGGATTTTATCTAAAACAGGATTACACGATCATACAAGTCACAAATCTAGGTGCGGAAACCCTAGATCTGAACAAATTGATAAGATACAAATCACGACACAATCAAGATCATTTTCAATATCATTTTCATAGATTAACTTCAATCAATAAGCATTTACAACTGTTTATGTTAATCTAGAATCACACAGATAATCTCTCAAAAACACCTATTAACCTGATCTGAACCTGGACACAAATGACAACTCTCTTACATAATCAAAAACTCAAAAACTATATATAGGCACTGCACATTCGCCCCTTACAGATGGTCGAATGTGAGCTTTTTCCACATTCGCCCACTGCAAGTGGTCGAATGTGTTCTTCTGTTCTTGTCCATTCTACCTTCGTCCAGTTCAAGTTCACCTTCGCCCATTCTTTTCTTCCTTCGCCCAGATTAGTCTACATTCGCCCAGTCTGAATCACCTTCGGCTATCTACTAACATATGTTAATCAAGTATATCCAATCCTTAGTCGCAAAACGCATCAACAAAACCTCTGCTCCACCCTCAAACAAGTATCCCAGAGGCGATGGACAGCCACCTTTTCATAGACTGCGACATGTTTATGAAGAGCCCAAAAGGCCTTCTAAAACTAAAGTGAACAGACATCCTCATGGGTAGTATCCTCTAATAGGTAATGGTCAAACATCTGTTGCACCAAGTTTTGACATACAAACACTGGAAAATGGTCAGCAATAATTGTTGATATGTTGAAGGATAATCCTATGGCAAATGTCTGTCTATTTTTTGCTGCCTGATCGGTTTGTTTTAGGTACACTCTATTGAATATTAGTGACTATAAAAATGTATTGATATTGGCATAAAAGACACCACATTGATTTGTTTTTATGTTAGCTGGGTTACAAAAGAAATTGAGCTTAAAGAACTAAACTAAAAGAAACTGAAATAAAAGAATGAAACATGATAATTATCACCTTTTAATAAATCACGTTCACAACTTCACATATTATTTATTACAACAAATGTATTTAATTGTGCTTTTGTAATTTGTGAACGATAATAAAAGCAAAGGGGAGAGGTCGCATATTTTTATAGAAAAAAGAGTTTTCGGAAGGCAAGAATTTTGGTGAAGTTCTTTGGGGTGTACTATGGTCAACAGAACAAAACAAAATATACTAATTTGAGTGGATACTTCAAATTAAATCTAGTGGATTGAGTGCAAAAATTAAGTGGGCTATATATTAAATAATATTGAGTCCAAGATTGTGAGTATATCACGAGGCCCAAAGTTGTGAAAGAAATTTGAAGAAGATGGCCCACAAGGAATGTCGGTTGTCAGGGTAATTAAAAGAGAACATATTACGACAACAACGGATAGCTTTTGTTGACGGCTGAGGGAGGTATCACAAGAAGAAAAGTGAAGAAGGAGGAAGCAATCACGGTGAACAAGATGCACAGTTAAATCCTTTGTAATCATATTCGGGTGCACTGTTTGTATGTGAAACTCTAAACTTGTTCAAGTTGGTATTTGGGATTGTTTTTCATTGTTTGAAGAATACTTATGGTTTTTATCATTTAAACAATTCATGTGTGTTGCACTTACTTGTCTTTTATCATTCGTATTCGGTTTTCTTGCATCGTGAGCAGTTTGATTATCGGGTGGGTAATTGATACATGTAGTTTGGTAATTAGATTGTACAGGTTATTACTAAAAACTTGTGTTTGATTATCACTTGATTTAAAACTAATTAACAAGGCCATGTCTATGTGGTATCCTATCATTTGACTAGGTTTAGGTGAATCATTGAACCGGGTGTCCGAAGGGGTTACATCTTTTACATAATCGTTTAAACAAAGCAATTAATCAGGCATTAGTTAATTCAGATAAAAACTATTAGTTCCACCAACTCCCTGAGGAGACGACTCGACTTGTATTATACTACTTATTTTTATATTTTTGACCGACCAAACGACATTGATCACTGCCTCATCAAAAGAGACAGAATTGTGGCATAGGAGATTGGGTCACACCAAACTTCAAACTATCAAAACACTCCCCAAACAAAGCCTTGTAAGAGGTCTTGCACAAAAGAATTCAAATGTGATGAGCATTGTGTTTCCTGCTTAAAAGGAAAACAAGACAAAAGCTCTTACAAGTCAATTGATGAGTCCAAAACAAGTCAGTGTCTTCAAATGTTGTACATAGACTTTTTGGCCTAGTTAAAATCATGAGTCTAAAGAAAAATAGATTATGTCTTGTTATTGTTAATGATTTTTCTAGGTTTACATGGACTTACTTTTTACACTCTAAGGATGAGACTGTAGGTATTTTGAAGGACTTTGTCACCAAAGTTAAAAAACAATATGACTTGCCAGTAAATGTCTTTATAAGTGACAATGGAACAGAGTTCAGAAACAAGGAGTTGGATGACTTCTGTGTGTCAAAAGGAATAGTGAAGCAGTACAACATTCTTATAACGCCAGAACAAAATGGGGTGGTTAAAAGGAAAAACAAAACCTTAATTGAGGTTGCAAGAACCATGCTAGCCGATTTTGGTTTACCACTGCCCTTTTGGGCAGAAGCTGTCAACACTGCTTGTTATGTTCAAAACAGAGTTTTGATCATTCCCAGACATCAAAAGACTGCCTATGAAATTCTATTCAAAATCAAACCACTGTTATCATTTTTCAAAATCTTTGGCTGCCCATATTTCATTTTAAATCTAAAAGATTCCATTTCAAAATTTATAGCCAAAGTAGATTGTGGATATTTTCTGGAATATTCTTCTACAGCCAAGGCCTTTGAATGTTAAGTTTAATGAACTTTCATCACTAAAAATCCCAGCAAATCCTGCAAAACTGTTTGATTTACATAAATTCAAATTTGAAGATATAACTGCTAAAACTAACAATGCAGGTACACCACAGTCTCCACAACAGGATTACAGATTTGATGTTGAGATTCCATCTCACTTCAAAGTCTGCACTTGTGACACCCTAGGAAAATCCCACATCGGCAGTGGCCAGGAGAGATCCTTGGTTCATAAGTAATATTCTGCCTCTTGAATCACCAATGCGTTTTGGGGCTTAATGTTAGTGGATGAGAGGAGAACTCCACAATTAAGCGTGCTCAGGTGAGAGCACTACTAGGATGGGTGACCTCCTGGGAAGTCTTCACCAGGGCACCCAAAAACATATCCGTGAGCTCTGGATGGGCAATCCATTGGGGCAAAGCGGGCAATATTGGTGGTGAGAGGGGCCGGGTGTTACACATGGTATCAGAGCCACTCCTGTGCCGTTTAGATGGTGGGTGCATACCTCATCAGGGACAATGAGACTCTAACACGGGGTGAATGTGATACCCCCGGAAAATCCCACATCGGTCGTGGCTAGGAGAGATCCTTGGTTCATAAGTAGTATTCTGCCTCTTAAATCACCAACGCGTTTTGGGGTTTAATGTTAGTGGATGAGAGGATAACTCCACAGTTAAGCGTGCTCAGGTGAGAGCACTACGAAGATGGGTGACCTCCAGGGAAGTCTCCACCACGGCACCTAAAAACAAATCCGTGAGCTCTGGATGGGTAATCCATCGGGGCAAAGCGGACAATATTAGTGGTGAGAGGGGCCGGATGTTACAACACTGCATCAGAGGGAACAGATGTTCAAAACAATTGTCAAAACTCTGCCACTACTGTATCAACAACTGTTGATCAGTCTTACCCCCAAACCACTATCTCAACCAGTTCGTCCAATCTTGAAGCATCTATTGACCAAAGTCCACTCTCAGTGGACAAAAGTCAGACCTTCACTACTCCACTTGGTCCTATTCCCCAACCTCCATTCCAAACATTTGTTGGCACTACAGAATTGAAAACAGATGTTACACCAGATGTTACAAACCTCTGTCATTCACCTCAAAATGCCATCATTCCATATCAAGGAGATTTAATCTACCTTAGAGCTTATCCACCAGATCAGATTATTGGCAACATCAATGAATGGGTGCTCACAAGAAGTCAATCCCAAAACATTTGTCTTTTTGCAGGTTTTCTATCTCTCACACAACATGTCAAGTACCAAGAGGCACTGAAAGACAACAGCTGGGTAGAAGCCATGCAAGAAGAGCTGCTTCAGTTTAAAAGACAACAAGTATGGGAACTTGTACCACTGCCAAAAGATGTTTGTCCAATTGGCACAATGTGGGTCTTTAAAAATAAAACTGATCAAAGGGATATTGTTGTCAAGAACAAATCTAGGATTGTGGTTCAAGGCTTCAGACAAGAAGAAGTAATTAATTATGATGAAACCTTTGCTCATGTAGCTAGGTTAGAGGCCATCGGAATTTTCTTAGCCTTTGCTGTCAAGAACAACATCAAGGTGTTTCGGATGGACATCAAATGTGCTTTCCTATATGGCAAGATTCCATAGGAGGTATATGTATGCCAACCACCTGGTTTTGAAGACACATTCCATTCTGATTATGTTTACAAGCTAAACAAAGCTTTGTATGGCTTGAAACAAGCACCAAGGTCCTGGTATGAAACTCTTTCCACTTTTCTCTTATCCATTGGCTTTACAAGAGGTAAAATTGACAAAACACTGTTTTTAAAATGGAGAGCAAAAGATTTAATGATTGTTCAAATATATGTGGATGACATCAGTTTTAGATTCGAGCACAAAGTATCTAACCCCTGTAGCTTGGTAGTGTAGGCGTTGATCTCAGACCCATAAGTCTTTATATAACAAATTTCTAAGTTTCATCACAGGGTGTTACGTTCTCCATCCAAGTATCTATAACTCATTGAGTGTGCATGTAGCATACATTACCCCATCCTGCCTAGGAGAAATGCACATGGCAAAGACTTATACTATCAAAGCAATCAGACGGTCTCCTTCACTTCCGTTGGAGTTATCGAGGTTTACAACCATTAAAAGGCTTGAAAATAAGATGTGCGTTCAAGGTATAAGAAAGTTCAAATGTGGAAGTCAGGGGAAAAGAATGATTTAGCAAAATAGATCTTTACTAGCTTGGAAAGATGTGAGGGCCTCAACCACCCTATCGTTGATCATAAGAACTCAGTCTTAGCTAAGTTAGCAAAGGGAAATGAAAGAAAAGATAGGTAAGAAAAGGTAAGAGCCAATTGTCGCCATGCTCTGTATAGATAGTAGAGCCTTCATCCTCACTTTCCATGTGCTCGTCCTGCTCAGGTTCCCCTTCCATCTCTTATCCTTCCTCTTTTGCGATGTCAGTGTTATAAGGTTCTCGTTACGTACAGTCTCCTTCTCCGGTCCTTTGTAAGTCAGGTCAATGGTCAACATCACCATTCGTTCCTCCAATCGTGACTGTCAGTCACTGGTAGGTTTCGTCTTCCTTTGAGATGTTGCACTGCATCGCATGCCTTACATAACTCCCCAAGAGTATGTGTAACAAGCCCCGATCTAATGTGTTCCCATGAATCTACCATATACTTATGAGTAACAGGGATATGCAGTCATACGTCCGCCCGCTCATACTAGGCGTAAGGTACTAAGGTAAGAAATAAGTTCTATATGCGTAACCTTGTCCCGTCTGAGTTTCGAATGGGAGTAAGAAAGATCAAGTAACAAGGAACAAAACTAATTGTCTCCTTGCTTAGTGAAAAAGGATAAGTCTCAGTATTTGAGTTTCTTCACAGTTGATTCGATTTAATGGTATCACGTCATGCACATCGTGCAGCCTCTTGTGTACATGCGCCACAACGCTCGCAAGGGCTCCCTCCCTTGTACTATTGTTCTTTCCTCATCCATGAGGTTTGTTAAGATACTACTCCCAGTAATGCGCCACCTGGTGTAACCCTGGGTTCCCACCATTGACGTGTTCAGCATTAGGTCTAGAACTAGAAGATAACATATCTCCCGAAATCATATGTTGTAGATATATGTAGCTAAAAGCTAGTTATGCACTTTAGTTGTGAGTGTACTTATGCTGTGATGATTATAGACTAGATTCAACATGCAGTCCTAGTTCACTATAACCTGTGGCTCTGATACCAATCTGTCACACCCTCAAATTTCCACTGCGAGGTTTATACCGCGAGGCGCATGACATACCAGGATCCCATAGCCATAAGTCATATGAACGAACTCTAAATGCCCAAACCATTTAGTTCGTTTTCAAAAACCAAGTTTAGATAAGCTGCGGAAGCGTAAACCGAATTTAAACCTTTTAAAACCATGCGCAAAACAACGCGCCCAAATTAAAACCATATGAAAGAAAATGTAAAAACATAATATGTAATTTAGGTGTATGCCCAAGACCCCGAATGCAGTGAAGTGTGCAGTGCTTTCTAATCCTGGCACCGGAAGCTAACTACCTGCAAAAGCATGTAAATCGTGGGTCAACAAACAATGTTGGTGAGTTCACTAAGTAAAGTAACTGAGTATGTAACTGCGCTAGTTTCCAAAACCACGTAAACAAGTAATTGAGTTGGTTCCAAGAACCGTGTAACCACTAGTTCGTCGCATGTCAAGGGTAGCTAGCCCATTAATGATAACTAACACCGAATATACCGAACTGCTATGTACGTGTAGCCACAAATGTGAGCCGCATGCCTGACATCATTGTCTATCTACAATGATAAAGTTCGCTAAGTTATAGTTCATGCCCGCGCTCCCCGAGCCGGTGTGAGGTTTGTAAGACCTAATAGCGCTATCAACTAATAACCCGCTTGCCATAACCCAGCAACTCATTCGGTACGTGAGGACTTACAGATGATAGAGTTGGTTTAGTTCATCAAGGACACAGTTTGCGAACTAGTAAAAGCCGACCCACACAAGGATCCATAGCATCCCAACCCGGGATGTGTAAGTAGTCCCAAACCGGACTAGAAAGTAGTAGTCCCAAGCCGGACTAGCAAAAGTTAAGTACGTTGTCTCAACCCGAGACGCATGCTTTTGAGAAAAGAGTAGTGAAACTCACCTTAGTATGCAAGCAAGTAAATCCAAATTCCAAGTAGGGTGCACTACCGACTCCCTAGTACAAGTGTCACTAAGTAAGTATATGTGTAATACTATTACACCATATAACCCGTTTGTCCAAGACGTTTAAATGTTCAAAAGCGTGTAGGTGACACCTAGTGATTCTACATGCATAAGTAAATCCTACGGACCCGTTGGTGAATACGTTGGTTACCATTAGTTTTACATTCCATATGCGTCTCATACAAGTTCCCATTCAGTTACACATCAAATACATACCACCTAGGACTTCAATTAGTCACATAAACACATAATACACAATCTGTGTTTTTGGGACAGATTATGCGTCACCAAAACTAATTTATTTAAAATACTTAATCAGTGAGTTAATCTCCCAAATTTTTACTGAATATTCTTTGGGATTCTTTTAACAATACATATTTTTGTTTTGTCTCAAAACCAAACACAAAAATAATTAAAATTCGTTCAACACAGCTATGTTCAGAAAACTTTCATAACAGGTCAGTTTAGTATAAAAATTCCCAAAAATTGTGTTTTCATCCAAACAGGATGAATCCACTTGGAAAACTCAAATTATTCCAATGTTATTCTTCTGTAAAAATTTCATAACCTAATTCTTTATAAAACTCGAGTTATGACGTTTTAAAGTCGACTCAGTTTGTTAACCCGAAATTCTGATATGACCTAATTTCAAAGAAAATTTCAAAAAGGACTCAAACGACGTCCAAATCACTCGATTTTACCCATTATGAAAAGCTAAGAGCAGGTGTGATTTAACCATGCAAAGAAAACATCAAAATCATCATGTTAAAGTCACGTTACAGACCCTACAAGTTCACATAAACATTCTGTCAAGATTTTTAATTACACACAAAGCTTTATTTAAACGACTCCCGTGTGCGTATAATCGATCAACAATCATCAATAATCATTACAAAACATTCCTAAGACCTATTAAGATCAGATTCTATCATAATACATGCAAAAATTATAACCCTAATGATCAAAACTTCAACAACTTGCGCAACAAGTAACCGATTATATCACTAATCGCCTATCATCATGTTTAACCCGTTTAATCTTCAAAAACCTCAAGTTTTAGTATTTATAAAAAGGTCTCAGACCTGGACAAACTCAGTTATAGGGTTTTTATAGAATAATAATAAGATTAAAGCGTAGAAGATTAAGGATTATACCCCAAGATCTTCGATACAATCAACCGAACGCTCTTGAAGCTTCCCGATCGATATTCTTGCGCCTTAGCAGGTGGTTTGGGGTTAATATTTCGTAGGTAGGGCAGTAGGGGCGATTAGGGTTTGAGTTTAGGTGATACAAGAGGCTTAGGGTTGCTTAAATAGGTGTTTAAGTCGGTTTGGTGGCGTCAGGTACCGGCGAGCGGGCCGCTCGCTCCCTGTGAGCGGCCGCTCACAGGGCCTTGGCCCGCGTGGGTGGCCCGTTTCGTCACCCGACGTATTTTCCTTCGACGTTTTCGCTATTTCGGACCGTAATAAGTGTAACCCCATGTGTTAAGACCCCAATCATCCTAATGGTCCACCTTTAACGATTCTTATTAACGTATTCGGTTTATGTTCACATAAACACATATGGTTTGCACATAGTTTCACCGAGTATCACAGAAGCACGTAATCGCAATCAATCCAAATCAGTTAACTCACAATTATTAAACTTCATTATTCACCAACGTCCGAGGTTCACTAATCATGTAAACAGTCTGGTAATTCCTCGAATTACCACCTTATGCAGTTATTAACTTATAACTGTGTAACGTGTGTCCTATCTAGCTAACCCTAGTTAAGTATAATGCAAGGAACGTAACTAGAGTTTAGTTAAAGTGAGAACCTGAAATTGCGGGGTGTCACATCATCCCCAAGTTGAAAAGAATTTCGTCCCGAAATTCAGCAAGTAAACAATAAAGCCAGCTAGAAAAATGTGTGCTTGGTTCCCGGATGTCGCATCATCCCCAAGTTGAAAGGAATTTCGCCCCGAAATTCACTTTGAAAGAGCTGCTTTATGTTTAGCGTTTGTTCTATGCACGGGTCCAGGTTCAGTAAAGAGGTGTGGATATCTGAGCCGCATTTGATCTCTGCGCTCCCACGTATATTCCGGTCCTAGAAGGGAATTCCATCATACCTTAACAATAGGTATAGTATTTTGTTTAAGTTTCTTGACGCCCCGCTCAAGAATCTCCACTGGTTCTTCCACGAACCGTAACCGATCGTCCACCTGGATCTCCTCCAGTGGCACCATCAGCGTTGTATCCAACAGGCATTTCTTTATATTTGATACGTGGAGTACATCGTGTACCCCATTAAGTTCATTAGGCAGGTTCAACCTATAAGTTACTGGACCAACCCTTTCGACAATCTCGAATGGTCCAACGTATCGCGGGTTCAACTCTCCCCGTTTTCCAAAGCGTATCACCCCTTTCCAAGGTGACACCTTCAGTAGAACCTTGTCCCCAACCTGGAACTCCAAAGGTATCCTACGCTTATCAGCGTAACTTTTCTGTCGATCACGACAGCAGCCATCCGGTTTCTGATTTGCACTATCTTTCAGAAGTTTCGTGCACGAGTTCGGGACCTGTTAGCTGGCTATCCCCAACTTTTGTCCAGTAGATGGGAGACCTACACTCGTGTCCATAAAGTGCCTCAAAATGCGCACACTATATCGAAGTGTGGTAGCTGTTGTTATACGAGAATTCAATCAAAGGCAAGTGCTTATCCCAACTGTTTCCAAAGTCCACCACGCACGCTCGTAGCAGATCTTCCAATGTTTGGATGGTACGTTCACTCTGTCCACCCGTCTGTGGGTGATAGGCTGTGCTTATATCTAAGCGAGTTCCCAAAGCGTTTTGGAGAATAGTCCAAAAATGAGAAGTGAATTGCGCATCGCGATCAGATATAATAGAAGTAGGCACCCCAAGCCTAGAGACTACCTCCTTGACGTAGAGATTTGCTAGTTTCTCCAGCGAGTCCGTTTCCTTTATTGCCAGAAAGTGTGCCGATTTGGTTAAACGATCCACGATAACCCAAATCATGTTATGGCCCGTTGGCGTTAAGAGAAAGCTTTGTGATAAAATCACAGAAATCCCGTCCCATTTCCACATAGGGATTTCTGGTTGTTGGAGTAGGCCTGAAGGTTTCTGATATTCAATCTTAACCTTCGCACAAGTCAAGCACTTACTAACATAAGTGGCTATCTCAGCTTTCATGTTTGGCCACTAGTAAAGAGTTTTGAGATCTTGGTACATCTTGCCCGAACCAGGATGTACCGAATATCAAGAGGTGTGAGCTTCATCGAGCACCAGTTGTCTGAGATCCCCAAAACGTGGTATCCAGACTCGATTGATAAAGTAATGAAGACCATCTGTCTTTAGTTCCAGGTGCTTATCAGCACCATGTAAAATTTCAAGCCCGATGTTTTCTTCTTTCAAAGCCCCGCCATGGGCTTCACGTATCTTATTAGGAAGATTAGAACGTATAGTGAGTTGTAAGCTCGCACCCGTTTGGGTTTCGTTTCCTTACAACTGAGGGCATCAGCTACTACGTTAGCTTTCCCTGGATGATACTTGATGGCACAGTCATAATCATTCAGAAGCTCGACCCATTGACGCTGTCGCATGTTCAGCTCCATTTGATCGAATATGTGTTGGAGGCTCTTGTGGTCAGTGAAGCTCGTACACTTCGTCCCATAGAGATAATGCCTCCAGATCTTTAGAGCAAAAACCACTGTTCCCAGTTCCAAGTCATGGGTGGTGTAATTCTTCTTATGAACCTTTATATGGCGTGAGGCGTACGCGATCACCCTATTCACGCTGCATCAGCACACACCCTAACCCTTGGATAGACGCATCACAGTACACCAGAAGTCCTCTGTACCCTCAGGTAATGATAATATAGGTGTACTGCAAAGTTTCGACTTTAATAACTGGAAAGCAGATTCTTGGGCATCTCCCCACTTGTAAGTAATACCCTTCTGTGTCAAGGCAGTTAGTGGTTGAGCGATCTTAGAGAATCCTTCAATGAATCTGCGATAATATCCCGCGAGACCAAGAAACTGGCGAACCTCTGTGGGAGTTTTGGAGCCTCCCACTTTTTAATAGCATCAATCTTGGCGGGATCGACATGTATTCCTGCCTTGTTAACCACATGTCCAAGAAATTGGACTTCTCGAATCCAAAAGTCACATTTAGAGAATTTTGCATACAACTGCTCATTTCTCAAGAGTTCCAAGATCAGCTACAGATGTTGCTCGTGCTCTTCCCTGCTCTTGGAATAAATCAGTATGTCATCTATGAACACTATGATGAATTTTTCCAAATAAGGCTTGCACACGCGGTTCATTAGATCCATGAACACAGCCGGTGCATTGGTTAGCCCAAATGGCATCACCAAAAACTCATAATGTCCATAACGAGTTCGAAACCCTGTCTTCGCCACATCCTTCTCTCGGACTCTCAGTTGATGGTATCCTGACCTCAAGTCAATCTTAGAGTAGAAACTCGACCCTTGTAGTTGGTCGAACAAATCATCAATACGAGGCAAAGGGTAACGGTTCTTAATCGTCACTTTGTTCAACTCCCGATAATCTATGCACATGCGAAAGCTCCTGTCTTTCTTCTTAATAAACAGAACTGGAGCTCCCCATGGCGAAGAACTAGGTCTAATGAATCCCCTATCCAATAGCTCTTGGAGTTGGGTAGATAGTTCTTGAAGTTCGCCTGGTGCTAAGTGGTATGGTGCGCGTGCAACTAGAGCTGCTCCAGGCGCAAGATCAATTTGGAACTCCACCTGACGAACGGGTGGAAGTCCAGGTAATTCCTCTGGGAAAATATCTGGGATATCTCGGACTACTGGGATGTCCTCAATCTTAGTTACAATTTTAGTTTCAGTTTCAGCTAGAGTGTCAGATATGTTAGCCAAAACGGCTGGATAGCCCTTACGAATACACTTCTGGGCTTTCAAGAAGGAGATGATGCCCACCATGGTACCACCATGATTACCCTGTATAGATAAAAGTTCTCCACTTGGGAGGGGGACACGAACAATCTTCTCCCGACAGAGAACTTCAGCGGGATGCTTGGACAACCAGTCCATGCCAACAATGAGATCAAAGCTTCCAAGGGTGATAGGTAGAATGTTGATGGCAAGCGATTGCCCATCCAACTCGAGCTTACAGTCACAATGGGTGTGGGTTACCTCAACAGGCTTCCCATCAGCTAGCTCTATGGTGTACGGGGTATCAAGAAGAGTAGGAACCATCCCTAGTTGTTTGCTAAGTTTTGATGACACAAAACTATAGTCCGCACCAGTATCATATAAAATAGAAGCAAGAGTGTCGTACCCGTCACGACATTGTTATCAGTCCTAGCTTCCCCAGAGCCAATCACAATTGCAATTCCACGAGCCCCAGTGTTGTTGTTACCGTTGTGGTTATTTTTTGTTGAAGGACTTGTACCTCACACTATCCCACGTTCTCTTGCTATCGCCAAAAGTAGAAGATGAAGCTCCATGCTTCGTAAGAGTACCTTGCTCAACAGCTTCATCAATGAGTTTGCGAGCCAGGTGAAAGATTTGTTAGATTCTGGGTAGGTGAGATGTAGTGGCCAAGCCATGAATATGAGGGACCCACCCTTTTGCTATGAAATTCGATCCGCTGGTAAAGTTGGTTAATTAGATTCGAGCACAAAGTATCTAACCCCTGTAGCTTGGTAGTGTAGGCGTCGATCTCAGACCCATAAGTCTTTATATAACAAATTTCTAAGTTTCATCACAGGGTGTTACGTTCTCCATCCAAGTATCTGTAACTCATTGAGTGTGCATGTAGCATACATTACCCCATCCTGCCTGGGAGAAATGCACATGGCAAAGACTTATACTATCAAAGCAATCAGACGGTCTCCTTCACTTCCGTTGGAGTTATCGAGGTTTACAACCATTAAAAGGCTTGAAAATACGATGTGCGTTCAAGGTATAAGAAAGTTCAAATGTGGAAGTCAGGGGAAAAGAATGATTTAGCAAAATAGATCTTTACTAGCTTGGAAAGATGCGAGGGCCTCAACCACCCTATCGTTGATCATAAGAACTCAGTCTTATCTAAGTTAGCAAAGGGAAATGAAAGAAAAGATAGGTAATAAAAGGTAAGAGCCAATCGTCGCCATGCTCTGTATAGATAGTAGAGCCTTCATCCTCACTTTCCATGTGCTCGTCCTGCTCAGGTTCCCCTTCCATCTCTTATCCTTCCTCTTTTGCGATGTCAGTGTTATAAGGTTCTCGTTACGTACAGTCTCCTTCTCCGGTCCTTTGTAAGTCAGGTCAATGGTCAACATCACCATTCGTTCCTCCAATCGTGACTGTCAGTCACTGGTAGGTTTCGTCTTCCTTTGAGATGTTGCACTGCATCGCATGCCTTACATAACTCCCCAAGAGTATGTGTAACAAGCCCCGATCTAATGTGTTCCCATGAATCTACCATATACTTATGAGTAACATGGATATGCAGTCATACGTCCGCCCGCTCATACTAGGCGTAAGGTACTAAGGTAAGAAATAAGTTCTATATGCGTAACCTTGTCCCGTCTGACTTTCGAATGGGAGTAAGAAAGATCAAGTAACAAGGAACAAAACTAATTGTCTCCTTGCTTAGTGAAAAAGGATAAGTCTCAGTATTTGAGTTTCTTCACAGTTGATTCGATTTAATGGTATCACGTCATGCGCATCGTGCAGCCTCCTGTGTACATGCGCCACAACGCTCGCAAGGTCTCCCTCCCTTGTACTATTGTTCTTTCCTCATCCATGAGGTTTGTTAAGATACTACTCCCAGTAATGCGCCACCTGGTGTAACCCTGGGTTCCCACCATTGACGTGTTCAGCATTAGGTCTAGAACTAGAAGATAACATATCTCCCGAAATCATATGTTGTAGATATATGTAGCTAAAAGCTAGTTGTGCACTTAAGTTGTGAGTGTACTTATGCTATGATGATTATAGACTAGACTCAACATGCAGTCCTAGTTCACTATAACCTGTGGCTCTGATACCAATCTGTCACACCCTCAAATTTCCACTGCGGGGTTTATACCGCGAGGCGCATGACATACCAGGATCCCATAGCCATAAGTCATATGAACGAACTCTAAATGCCCAAACCATTTAGTTCGTTTTCAAAAACCAAGTTTAGTTAAGCTGCGGAAGCGTAAACCAAATTTAAACCTTTTAAAACCATGCGCAAAACAACGCGCCCAAATTAAAACCATATGAAAGAAAATGTAAAAACATAATATGTAATTTAGGTGTATGCCCAAGACCCCGAATGCAGTGAAGTGTGCAGTGCTTTCTAATCCTGGCACCGGAAGATAACTACCTGCAAAAGCATGTAAATCGTGGGTCAACAAACAATGTTGGTGAGTTCACTAAGTAAAGTAACTGAGTATGTAACTACGCTAGTTTCCAAAACCACGTAAACAAGTAATTGAGTTGGTTCCAAGAACCGTGTAACCACTAGTTCGTCGCATGTCAAGGGTAGCTAGCTCATTCATGATAACTAACACCGAATATACCGAACTGCTATGTACGTGTAGCCACAAATGTGAGCCGCATGCCTGACATCATTGTCTATCTACAATGATAAAGTTCGTTAAGTTATAGTTCACGCCCGCGCTCCCCGAGCCGGTGTGAGGTTTGTAAGACCTAATAGCGCTATCAACTAATAACCCGCTTGCCATAACCAGGCAACTCATTCGGTACGTGAGGACTTACAGATGATAGAGTTGGTTTAGTTCATCAAGGACACAGTTTGCGAACTAGTAAAAGCCGACCCACACAAGGATCCATAGCATCCCAACCCGGGATGTGTAAGCAGTCCCAAACCGGACTAGAAAGTAGTAGTCCCAAGCCGGACTAGAAAAAGTTAAGTACGTTGTCTCAACCCGAGACGCATGCTTTTGAGAAAAGAGTAGTGAAACTCACCTTAGTATGCAAGCAAGTAAATCAAAATTCCAAGTAGGCTGCACTACCGACTCCTTAGTACAAGTGTCACTAAGTAAGTATATGTGTAATACCATTACACCATATAACCCGTTTGTCCAAGACGTTTAAATGTTCAAAAGCGTGTAGGTGACACCTAGTGATTCTACATGCATAAGTAAATCCTACGGACCCGTTGGTGAATACGTTGGTTACCATTAGTTTTACATTCCATATGCGTCTCATACAAGTGCCCATTCAGTTACACATCAAATACATACCACCTAGGACTTCAATTAGTCACATACACACATAATACACAATTTGTGTTTTTGGGACAGATTATGCGTCACCAAAACTAATTTATTTAAAATACTTAATCAGTGAGTTAATCTCCCAAATTTTTACTGAATATTCTTTGGGATTCTTTTAACAACCCATATTTTTGTTTTGTCTCAAAACCAAACACAAAAATAATTAAAATTCGTTCAACACAGCTATGTTCAGAAAACTTTCATAACAGGTCAGTTTAGTATAAAAATTCCCAAATATTGTGTATTCATCCAAACAGGATGAATCTACTTGGAAAACTCAAAATATTCCAATGTTATTCTTCTGTAAAAATTTCATAACCAAATTCTTTATAAAACTCGAGTTATGACGTTTTAAAGTCGACTCAGTTTGTTAACCCGAAATTCTGATATGACCTATTTTCAAAGAAAATTCCAAAAACGACTCAAACGACGTCCAAATCACTCGATTTTACCCATTATGAAAAGCTAAGACCAGGTGTGATTTAACCATGCAAAGAAAACATCAAAATCATCATGTTAAAGTCACGTTACAGACCCTACAAGTTCACCTAAACATTCTGTCCATATTTTTAATTACGCACAAAGCTTTATTTAAACGACTCCCGTGTGCGTATAATCGATCAACAATCATCAATAATCATTACAAAACATTCCTAAGACCTATTAAGATCAGATTCTATCATAATACATGCAAAAATTATAACCCTAATGATCAAAACTTCAACAACTTGCGCAACAAGTAACCGATTATATCACTAATCGCCTATCATCATGTTTAACCCGTTTAATCTTCAAAAACCTCAAGTTTTAGTATTTATAAAAAGGTCTCAGACCTGGACAAACTCAGTTATAGGGTTTTTATAACATAATAATAAGATTAAAGCGTAGAAGATTAAGGATTATACCCCAAGATCTTCGATACAATCAACCGAACGCTCTTGAAGCTTCCCGATCGATATTCTTGCGCCTTAGCAGGTGGTTTGGGGTTAATATTTCGTAGGTAGGGCAGTAGGGGCGATTAGGGTTTGAGTTTAGGTGATACAAGAGGCTTAGGGTTGCTTAAATAGGTGTTTAAGTCGGTTTGGTGGCGTCAGGTACTGGCGAGCGGGCCGCTCGCTCCCTGTGAGCGGCCGCTCACAGGGCCTTGGCCCGCGTGGGTGGCCCGTTTCGTCACCCGACGTATTTTCCTTCGACGTTTTCGCTATTTCGGACCGTAATAAGTGTAACCCCATGTGTTAAGACCCCAATCATCCTAATGGTCCACCTTTAACGATTCTTATTAACGTATTCGGTTTAAGTTCACATAAACACATATGGTTTGCACATAGTTTCACAGAGTATCTGATGTGCTAAAAGTAGTTTAATAAAAATAACTAAATTAAACCTAAAACTAGACACCTAGTAATACTCTAGACTCTCTAAAACTAAACTACTGACAGGCAAGTGAACCTATCGACTCTAGTATAGCTAAAGTAAGTCCGGATATCGAACCCACGAGACTCTAATGGAAAACGAAAACTAGACTCGATTACTTATCCTAAATATCTATTAAATTAATTTATTATTTTAAAGGGGGGTTTTACTGAAAAATAAATTGCAATAAAATAAAGAATAACTAAAATTACTAAACTGAACTAGAGACACGAACTTAGTTGAGCTGAATTCAGATGATGACGAGACACTACCTAGACCAGACTCCTAACTATGCCTGATAAGCTTCTATGGTTATGGAACTGAATTGGAACCGGGATCTTAAAATACTAAACATCAAGAATAAACTAGACACCCTCGACCCTTCTCAAGGGGAAACCCTAGAATATTTTTGTGCTGTTAAACTACCGGTTGGAGTACAAACCCTCACAGGTTATCTAACTCTTATGATCGAGTACCCGCTAGACAATCTACCTCACAGCGCGAAAGTCTCACTACACTAGGTGTAAGGGGTAATTATTGAAGCCTAGATCTAACTTGATATGCAGGAGTTGAAAGGGAAACTAGGCAGATCTTCTCACAAAGCCTCTAACCTAGCAATTTAACAACCTAGACATACCAACAAGTCCTCACCTCACAGCTATTGAACTTGGAAGAATACCTAAAATCTTCTAACCACCAAATATCACTCCTATGGTAAACTCGCGACTATTGACCATAAACTAGTTGCTACACAAAGTCTGCAACCTAACTAGCACTCATACATGAAAGACATTCACAAAAGTGCAAGTGGAGTGAATAAGTGACAATAAGAAAATAATAAATACGCACATACACTAGATCCAGAGAAATCAAAATCTTTACTGAATCATAAATCCAAAACAAGTTCCAAAAACCATAGAAAAATCAAATCAAAACATAGTTATTTGTGTTAGCCTAGATAGTTATTAAAAGTTTTAGCCACAAACCATCTTGAAAAGAGAAACAAAGCCAAATAAAAATTCAGCAATCATTATATAGAACAAAGATAATAAAGGAACGAAAAAACCGAATGATTAACACCCGAATAATCGCTCCCTGGCTTAGAACCTTTGATCCTTGACTTGCCTCTCTAATAATATTTGCTGTTGTCTCCCTGTGCCTCCCCAAAAAATATATATTTCGCTGCTCTCCTACGATGAAAAAATAATAACCCCTCTTTATAATAGTCTGCCGCTCCCTTTCTTATCCTCCACGAAAAAAAAATCAAATCCCAATGCTCCAAGATGAAGCCCTTATTAAATTGTGTTGACTTTTGGGCCGTGACCTTGGGTCACGGTTTACGTTTTTTTTGTTATATTATTATTATTATAACTCCGTGCTCATGACTCGGGTGTTCTTGACTTCAATAAATTTGCTCGTTTACGCTCCAACGTTCACACGAACACCTACCAAAATACAAAATAAATAACTAAGCACTAAAACTGACTCAAAATTAATAAAAATCTATAAAAACCCATACTAAATAAAATAGACCAGTACAAGCCTAAAACTAATAAAAGTACTATCTAAATGACTCGAAAACTGTACAAACTTTACACTAGGAATAGATGTATTTTACAATACATCAGTATCACAGAAGCACGTAATCGCAATCAATCCAAATCAGTTAACTCACAATTATTAAACTTCATTATTCACCAACGTCCGAGGTTCACTAATCATGTAAACAGTCTGGTAATTCCTCGAATTACCACCTTATGCAGTTATTAACTTATAACTGTGTAACGTGTGTCCTATCTAGCTAACCCTAGTTAAGTATACTGCAAGGAACGTAACTAGAGTTTAGTTAAAGTGAGAACCTGAAATTGCGGGGTGTCACACTCATGACAGAAGATGGATGGTCAATCTTAAAGAACTATTGAAACTCTTGAAGATATGCTCAGGGATCGTGTCATCGATTTTGGTGGCACATGGGAATCTCATCTTCCTTTGGTCTAGTTATCCTACAATAATAGTTACCATGCCAGTATGACATGGCACCCTTTGAGGCACTCTATGGACGCAAGTTTCGTTCTCCAGTCCTAAACTGATCAAGGAAACAACAGACAAAATCCAGCAGATCCAAGACAATCTTCTTAAGGCTAGGAGTCGACAGAAGAGCTATGCTGATAAACGTCGAAATCCCTTGGAATTTCAAGTCTGAGACTTTGTACATCTTAAGGTATCCCCTTGGAAGGGAGTGATCCACTTCGGGAGAAAGGGAAAGCTAGCTCCTCAATATATGGGCTCATTCAAAGTTCTTGAAAGGATTGGAATATTATTACCATGTTTAGATTAATATGTTATAATTTTTTATATAACTTTATTTATTAAAATTATTTTCACACTATGCTATTTTAGTACAACAACCCTTGACCAAGATTTTACAAAAAAAAAATCTTTTATTGATTTATTTTATAAATTTCTCCTTTTATTATTTAATTGACAACTATTTCAATTAATTTATAAACGATCATCAATCCCCAAATTAGAAACCCTAGAATACATATAGACTAAAAAACTTAGACTTTTAAGTTTCCCAACACTTATATTATTGCCTTTAATTTAGGGTAATACTTGAGATATTTTGTGCCACATTTAGACTATTTTCAAGAAACCAACACATTTGATAAGGTGAGTTTACATAACCTCTTTGGATTGAAACTTGATTCTTGATACTTTTGATTGAAACTTATTATGCAATTCACCATACGTGCCTAGTTGTAAATCTTTGATGCGACATGTCTTAGACAAAAACTTGTTAGACTTAAAACTTGAGACTTGCATAATCATTAGCTTTGCCTGAGCCGACGATATATAGTAACAAATCTATTGGATTGACAACCTACCTAGATTCGTTCACATTTTTTATGGGGAGCGCGGGTGATTGTTATCATTTAAACTTTATATTAAGGTGAACCGTGGTTACGGGATGGACCTAAACTTTGTCGATAGGATTGATTATGCCCCACTGTACTTTGTGTTTTTGTTTTCGCATGTAGACTTTGATATACATTAGACACATAAATTGCAAAGTTTGAAAACTTGTATTTATAAAATCATTTGCTAGACTAGGCCTATGTATTCTCACCAACTTTTAGTTGACCCCCATCTTTTCCAAACTCAACATTTCAGGAAATACTGATGCTTGAAGTCTAATGCTTTCTCAAGAGGAGTTAATTGACGTCTTTAAGTTTTGTTTTATTGTTTGATGTACTAGAATGTATTTCAATACATTTTGTTATGTATTTAAATTTGGATTTTAGTATTGGAATAAAGGATTATTTAAAATTATATTAATTGCCATGAGCTACTGAACAGTCATCAATACGTGACACCTCGATGTTTCCGCCATCGGTTGGGGTGTTACATTTGGGATAGTGCTTCAAGGTATAACATGAAAAGAATTTGATGAGAAATAGAACAACCAACAATTAAGAAACCAAGAGAGAGCTAATTTGAGAAGCAGAGGAACTTCCAGATTCTGATTTCACCATTAGGGTTTATGGAGATCTAGGAATCGGAAGGAAACGAGGTGTAAAGATAGTTGGGTAATTAAAGGATCCTTTAACAGGGTTTTTTGTTAGGATTTGTGAGCATAATAAGAAAAGTAGCTTGTAAAGGAAGTGTCCCGTAATGGGTGGGAAAAACAACCTGGGAAGTTTAAGAGTGTGCCAAGTGTCCCGCAAATGGTTTATTTATATATTATAGTAGATATTAGATAAATCTGAGTTTATGATCACAAAATATATTGGTTATTGGCCCCAACCCAAAGATCAAATCAATATTATCAAACAAACAAGATGAAATTTGAACTTACTTTTAAAAAAACGTACACCAAACACTTGATTAATATATATGTACTAGGTTAGAGTCCCGTGGGGACCCACTATTCATCCTATAGTAAAATGAAAAAAAAATAGGAAAATAAGAATTATATTATGCAAGTTGTTTTGGTTAGTAAATGTTTGATAATGCAATATGTATGAATTTTGATGTTAAATGCAAAATGTCATCTAACAGTTTAATGTAATGAAATTATGGATATATCGACTAAGTAAAGTTTAATTTGACAAAAAATATAAACAAAGAATGGAATAAAATGAATAATATTGTATTTATTCTAATGGATTTATTGTCAACATGAACATTCAAAGTGATTAAATATAGTTTTCATAAACATTGAAAATAATAATAAAAAAATTCACTATTCAAACTTTTAAAGAAACATTAATAAACATAAAATAAAAAAAACAAAGAAATCAAAATATTATAAAGTTATTTATAAAGTTTTTACACCACTTAAATAAAAGAACGTTGATTATTGATTGTTTGCTTTAATCAACAATCTTAAAATCATGATAGTGTACTATTGGTGTTAACGAAGGTATTTTTACCAATATAAAATACTAAATTAGCTAAAGGTTGTAATGGGTTAAGAGTACACTTTTTGCTAATAAAAACAACCTAAATTTACTTGATCGTAATATAATCAATCCAAGTTCAGAATAAGAATTTTAAAGTACACGATATATATAAAAGTTATAAATTTAAAACTTGTTTGTATAAGTTATAAAATTACAACTTTTATAAGCAAAAGATGGATAAAAGTGAATGACAATCTATTTAAAACTTTTATCTAAAATCCAAATCAGTCACTTCTGGTGATGCAACCTTAGAAACAAACATCTTGTGTTGGTTTGAACACCATTTAAAGACACAATATTATCCTCTGATTGAAGAAAATCACGCTATCCGACCACAATAAACTTTCACAAAATAAATTATGTACAAAATAAGTTAGGTTGTTTAGCTAATTATACAATAACAATCTTGAACAATCTTTAAACATTGAAACATATGAACAATCTTATTCAGTAAGTTATGAGTAAGTTAACAACATAAACATTGAAAAACAGAATTCATTATGAGTAAGTTAACAACAGAAACTTATGAAAAATCTTATTCATCATCGAAATTCAATGAAATAAGCGTTTAAAAATGCTATTGACTAATAAATGGCACAAATAGAATATGTTGCAAAATCAAGAAATCTCAATTGCCCAAAACACAACATCTCAGTAGGCAATATACGCAAAGCAATATTAAGATCGGAATCTGGATTTCATATTATCAAAACAAATCTATCTAT
Organism: Ambrosia x helenae; assembly: GCA_030844895.1. Classification (NCBI taxonomy): domain Eukaryota; kingdom Viridiplantae; phylum Streptophyta; class Magnoliopsida; order Asterales; family Asteraceae; genus Ambrosia; species Ambrosia x helenae. Next base: position 118,878 of record JAUTDX010007250.1, read on the forward strand.
ATATTATTTGTAGATTAAAAAACGAACAACATAAATAGGGTTTGGGTTACCTGATTCAATAACAATGAAGACGATGCACAACCTTGAAGCAGACAGAGTCAGAGGCGTTCCTTATTAAGATCGAAATTAGGCACAAGAGAGTATTCGTAATGAGAAACAGGAAGATGAAGATGACTATAGAGGAGGCGGTGATTAAACAAATCTATCTATATATTATTTGTAGATTAAAAAATGAACAATAGAAATAGGGTTTGGGTTACCTGATTAAATAACAATGAAGACGATGCACAAGATTGAAGCAGACGTTGGCAGAGGCGCTCCTTATTAAGATCGTAAGCAGGCACATGAGAGTATTCGTAATCAAGAACTGGAAGAGGAAGATGATATAGGGTAGGTGGTTTTGGTGAAAAAAAAAAGAAAAATAGGTTTTTATATGATAGATATTGGATTTAAAATGGAGCTCCATATTCGATTGGAGCCTATGTAAACACTCTAAGAAGGCTCCATTCAACCCAAATCTAATAATTGAAAGCAATAAATTCACATGCTCCCCCTTGAGTGTACTATGTGGCATGCCATGTGACATTAATTGATTTTAGAAAAAAAAAATTAAAAATGACATTGGATTTCTTTCTCATGTTTCCTCCCATAATTTTTAAACGTTAATATCTTTTATATACGAGAATTTTTAAGAAAAAAATTACACCAAATTAACGAGCGTTTTATTATCTTTCCAACGAGTACCATAGTGCTATATAAAAACAGAGAAAAAAATGACAATTTTTTGTGGGGTTTTGTTCATACAGAAAAAAAACACAAAGTCTTCAGTAAATATGAATTCTATTTTCAATATGTGTTAACATTGGAGTCGTACATTGTTTTAGGTTAGGTATTAATATTAGAGCTATAAATTGTTTAAAGTTAGGCGTTAACATTGAAGATACATTGTTATGTAACTCTAAAGCGCGTTATTCTATTTCATATGTAAAATTGATATGTCATATTAGATTTGTCAATCCCGAGACGTTCCCGGGGTATAATTGACAATTTTTTTGTGAGGTTTTGTTCATATAGGAAAAAAAACATAATGTTCAGGTAATTCATTATTCATGTATAGGCAAGTCACTAATTATGTTCAAATCAGTAAATAGGGAAAATGGATTTATTTACTCCAAAATATCGTCTATTGGCGGATATCACTCCGAACTTTCACTTTGGCCAATAGCACTCCCAACTTTCAACTTAGTTTGTTCCATCACCCCCAAACTAACGGAGGTTTAACCTGGTTAGTCTTCATGGCCAAAATGTAAAAACCAAAACTTTTATGTGGCCAAAATATAAAAACGAAAACTTAAGGGGCATTTTTGAAACTTATTATTATTATTAATTTTTTTTTAAATTCTATAAATCCCAACCCCCCTCTTTCTGTGACAGACCAAAACTTCAAAACATCACCTTCAAAACTTCATCTCCATCCTCACCATCACCACGATTCAAGGTATAAAATCTAGAAGCTTGTTCATCTATGTATATCATTCCCTTATTATTATTATTATTATTCATCTTTGTATATCATCCCCGTCACCAACCTTATATATTGCTAACACTTTGACCCTAACCACCAACCACCACTGTCCTCCTCTTCCATCACCATCGCCTTTAACCACCAAAACCGTACCTCCAACAGAACTAAAGATTCCATCAGCATCTTCACCTAAATCATAACTATTCTGGTTCACACCATTGGATATCGGTACTGAGGAAGAATCAAACGGTGAGGGAAATCTGTACGGATCTGGTCTGTCTAGGGATTCGTGTTGGTCATTGTCAAGGAATTGTGGGGGATGGCGGTGAGGCAGTGTTGTAGGGGATGGCGATGAGGCAGTGGTTGTTTTGAGAAGGGGGTGGGGGTGGTCTGGGCCTGTAACCAGAATAAGAAGAAGGGAGAAGGGGGGTGGGGGTGGGGGGTTGGATTTATAATAAAAAGTTTCAAAAATGGCCCTTAAGATTTGGTTTTACATTTTTTCCACGTAGAAGTTTTGGTTTTACATTTTGGCCACGAAGACTAACCAAGTTAGACCTCCGTTAGTTTGGGGGTGATGGAAGAAAATAAGTTGAAAGTTGGGAGTGTTATTGACCAAAGTGAAAGTTCGGAGTGATATCCGCCAACAGGCGATAGTTGGGAGTATTAAAATTCATTTCCCAAGTAAGTATGATTTCTATTTTCAACATGTGTTAGCATTAGAGTTGTACATTGTTTTATATTAGATATTAATATTAGAGTTATACATTGTTTAAGGTTAGGTGTTAACATTGGAAATACATTGTTAATTGCTTTTGGTTAGGTGCTAGCCGTAACTTTCCTGCATGTAATTGTAAAGCGCATCATTCTATTTCATATGTAAAATTGATATGTTATATTAGATTTATCAAACCCGAGACGTTCCCGGGTATATTCTAGTTTTTTATTATATAGATAGATATCCCATGCGCACAAATCAAGATGAAAGCTAACCAAATTTGTGGAATACAACTCACACCCAAAACAAAACGTCCAAATAATTGTGAATTGCATTACTGGAAACCTACGTACATGTCCATTATATATGTATTACTAGGTTATTGCCCGCGTGTACACGCGTTCAAAAATTAATAATTATTTGAAGCGTAAAAATTATAAAGAAAATATAGTAAATACACATACAATTTAAATATCATTAAATATTTCCTTATACACAACCTTTTTTGTTTTATTTATGACCTTCCAATCGGGATCAAGTAACTCAACCCCTGCCCTGCTCTTAACTTTTGACAATACCACATAAAGATGGCCATATGTGAATCCTAGATTCGTTTCTGTGTTTGCATCTTAGTTCAAAAATTTATAAATACATGTCATCCATAATTGGAAAATATATAAATATTTTAGGATATCTCTAAATTAAAGGTAATAAGTAGGTTTAATTGTTATAATTATTAATTACTAACTTAAATTCATAAGTTTGAAAATTTTAAAAATATTCATTCATTCAAAATTTCAAATTGAATGCATTAATTTAATTGCTAACATTATTATCTTAAATTCAAAATTTATAAATTTTACAATATTAACCAAAATTTAAAAATTAGTTATAAATATTAAAGTTTGAAATTACATACTTAAATAGAACATTTAATATTCAAATATTTTCAAAGTTTAACTGAAAACTATTTTTGAAATTATAGTATTCAAAATTTGAATTTAAACTTGAAACTAATTTGAGAAATTTATAACCAATATTACTATTTGTTAAAATTAAATATATTAGAAAATCTGTAATTTAAAGGTAATAAATAGGTGTAATTGTTACAATTATTAACTTAAATTAACAAATTTGAATTTTTTAAATATTTAAATCATTCACAATTATGAAACTAATGTAGTAGTTAATTATAAATGTTACCACAATTATTCTAAATTCAATTTTTTTTAATTTTTATAATATTAACCAAAATTTAAAAATTAAAATTATGAATATTAAAATTTGAAGTTAAATAATTAAACAGAATATTTAGTATTCGAATATTTTTAGAGTTTAACAAAAATGTTATTACACAATTGATAAATGTTTGCTTTGACCGAAAATTCAAATTAAAATAATCTTAATGAATTACCAAATTTAATTTAATCAATGAATTACCTAATTTAATTCGAATTAATGATTTTTTATTTAAAAAAAAACTAAAAATTTTATAAATTACATGGAAAGTGTTTAATATTTGACCGATGTTGACCATTGCCTTTAATGGCTAGATTTTTTATTTAAAAAAAAATAATAAAGACATTGTATTAATAGACGAAGAGGTTATTGGTTTTGGAATAAGGATATTTGATATAATAATTTCTATAAATAATACTTTAGAGTACATGTTCAAAAAAAGTGTTGATAATGTATATTTTATTTTTATAATTGATTTTTTTATTGGCTATAATTAATTTAATTATTTTCTTTGACCAAAAAGTCAATATTGTCATTAATTATATACGAAAAAATTAAGTGACATTTATTACACAATTGATAAATGTTTGTTTTGACCGAAAATTCAAATTAAATAACCATAATGAATTACCTAATTTAATTTAATACTAGATCTTTGCCCGCGTTACACGCGGTTCACCAACGTACAATTATTTTGAGGGGTAAAACATATAAAAAATATAGTAGAAATATTTTATTAAAATTTAAAAGAAACCAATACGCATTTTATTCAAATATCACACCTGCCCTGCTTTTAACTTTTGACAATGCGACATAAAGCTGTCCATGTGAGAATACAGGGTCTCTTAAATACAATCCAACCTTCGATAGAGACTGTCCCTGGCTTTTATTGATGGTCATTGCGAAACATACGCTTATTAATTGGCGCCTTTGGAACTTGACTGGAATCTTGTTATCAGATGGTATCATATTTATTCTAGGAATAAGAGTTTTTGTACCAATGATTCCACCTGATATGATTTCGGCTTCAATAACACGCTTTGCAAATTTGGTGATTCGTACAAGGGAAAATGTTCGTCATAGATAAGTACATACATATAAATGACATCAAACCACAACATTACAAAACTATTATCAACATAATATGCAAAACCAACACAATCATTACTTAATGAATAAATACATATTATGTTTGGTAATGTTACATTTATAAATTACTAAAACAGTATACATCTATACACAATTAGATCTTGTACTTGCGACCAACAACCTTACAAGTGAAGAATTCTTCTTTGGAGAGCTATGAAGGAAATAAAAAAAACAATATACATCTATACACAATTAGATCTTGTACTTGCGACCAACAACCTTTTGTAGGCGAAGTGAAACTGCATCATGCAAATCCAAGAGGTTTAAAAAACATTAAACTAAATCGATAAGCATCTCTAAATATAGGGCTCAATTATAAATAGAAAACTGATAAACTTTTCCAAAGATTAAACAATTGAAGTGGGTAAGAAATTTCATGGGTCAGAAATAAATTAACGATCAATTAACGATAAGCATCTCTAAATATAGGACTCAATTATATTGTTTCGACTTTCGAACACGTTAAATTCCTCAAAAATTGTCCGGCAATTGAAATGGGTCAGAAAATAAATTAACGATTAATAAACCCCCAAAAAAAGATTGTCAAACCCAAGTTGTATTTCATATTAAGTTTGTCGTTCAAACGCTAACTTCAGATGAATGAAATAAAAGCTATTGTTTACTGAAAGGTTCAAAACCCATTAAATCGAACCGACAAGCATCTTTAAATATTAGAAAAAGTATATAAAAACCTGAAAATTTTTCCCAAAAATGAAACGGGTCAAGGGGGTATGCAAGTTGGCTTATGTTATTGTTTTTACCAATTTGACACAATAGAATAACTAAATTCCATCGTAATGCTCCATTCTATTCCGTCTCTCATTCTTGCATACCAGACACTACCTAAGGGTCATGATTCATACCTTGATTAATTTAGAATAGAAAAGGCTCAGCCTGCTACTCCGGTAGTCCTAGTTTTTCATACATCATCTTATTGTTCTTTATTTACTCATTATATTTTCAATATTTAATTGAAGACCAAATTTCAACGTAGTAACATACCGCATTCATTGCTGAAACAGGAAGCCACCCCCCCCATGATGCTGTTGTGTAAGATCCAGCAAAGGAATGACTGTCGATAGCTTGTAATTTGATGGATAATGAGACAATATCTCCTTTACCTGCAGGTAGCAAATAAACCCAAGAAGTCAATATAACAAAAACTTAATCATCCTTTTGACCCAAACAGATAGAAGGTCATAGCTTCTAAAAGTATCTTTCAACTACATGCATAATTCTTCCAAAGTTAACAATTGCATTCATTTAGATGACATCTAGGTTGCATAAATCTACTTCAGATTAATCAGTAAGTATGCTAAGTACTATGCAGTCAAAGGCGCCGGCTCAGGCCAGGCGCGGCGCAACAAAAACGCCTCGGGGTTTAGCAAGGTGCAAAAAGCGCCCAAACCAGTAAAAAACCTTCCTGGGCTTAGCCAACTAAGAAAAAGCCTGAACCAACTTATGCTTCTTTGTTTTGGCTTAATTCCTTTTTTTACCGATTTCACTTCCAAAAAGTTCCTTTACATGAAGCAATGTGAGATCAAAACCATATGTTGCATTCCAGCTACATAGTAATAAACATGTTACCAGATAATGTTATCAATCTTATAATCCAAGAATTTGAATAACACCATGTTGATAGCCATCCATATTACCTGTGCATATAGGTTACATAATTAGATTAAGAACAACTTTTGTGTAATACAAAATTAGATTCACATGTATATATTTTGGCCAACTATACAATCAAATATATTTTCTCCCTAGTTATACAATAATTAATAAATTGCATTATTAAATTCTCATCTTATATATTTTCTCCATAGTTATACAATCATAATATATTTTCTCCCTAGTTATACCATCATAATATATGTACCTCTAGCATACGCAGTGTGTCCATGAAAATTCAGTCATCATAATAGCTTCACTGTCCTACATGGCTGCTTCACTTACACCTTCTTCCCATAACCGTTGCCGTTTTTTTGTCGACAGTAACGCCACCAATCGGATCCATTAATTCATTGTTCGACATTCTAGGAAATATCCACTTGATAACACATAAACCGGTCGAACCTGCCGGTCCGGTTTTCACAACATTGGAGTTACCTTTATTTTGAGATATAGAAAGATATAAAGAAAGTCAGCCGATTCAGTTCCTCGTCATCATCATATTCGCTGGTCGACACCACCGACGACCCCGGCAGCAGCCTGGGAACCTCAAAACCATCGTAGTCGCCTACTCGGTGCCGTCGGACTTCATGGTATCCCCTGATAAATACATATAAAACTGAAAACTACATTTAAAATCCAAATCCTATTAATGCAATAGCGAGTGTCTTACAACAATGTCAATTTACACAAAACACTATACCTTTCAAAGCAAGAATCTTAGAAATCGGATTCATAAGAGCCGAATCAGCGGTAATCGGCCTCCTTAGCGGCTGCATTGGCATGTTCATATCAATGATCAGAACGTTTAATTGAGGCGACGTTTCACGAACACAAATAAACTTATCTGACTCCATCGTCACATTCGTAAACGTAATATCACTATGCATGCTGCAAAAGCTATAAGCAAACAACATATCTTGAGGTCAGGCTGCAAAAAATAATATACATACATTCACAACTAAGTTTAGTGGTGAGATGTGTTGGCAGCGAGTGAATTTAGCAGCGCAGTTAATTCTGCACTATATCAAATCTGGTAACATCACATAAGCACACAAATACACAATGAAAAAAGATAAACGATCTCATGTAAACAACAAAAAAAACTTTCTAAAGCCAATGGGGACTTTCTGCACAGAAAATTATAGCAAGAGCAAGCATAGTAGATGGAAAAGTAGATAACCAAAAGCAAATACGCCACCTAATTAAATAGATCGAACTGCTACCTAATCAAGATTATAAAAATAATGAATGACCCTAATCGATGAAGTAACATCAAAACAACAAATAAATAGTCCATGGGTAGCTGCATTACAGGTGGTCTTGCAGTATGTAGTATTTACCATGAATTAACATTCATAAAAAAATTAATCTAAAAACATCAAATAAACCATTACCTCAGCCCGTAACTCCATGGAGCCTTCAAATACCATCTTAAGTGCCCGGAGCTCTTTTCTTGCAACTCTACGCCTCCAACCACACTGAGTATATAATGCAGCCTTCTGAAGACTCTTGTAGTAAGAGTATGCTTTGTAACACCGGTAGTAAGCCTGCAATTCATCATAAAATCAACTTATAATACATACATTTATTAAAAAAAAAACTAATTTACAATTTATACTATTTACGAAACCTGTATAAAAATTGCAGCCTTAGTTTGCTTTCGGTGTCTGAACTCATCTCTAGCAGTCATTGCTCTTAATCCTGTTTGTAGTATAATTGTAGATGCCTTGAGTGTTTGATAGGACTTGCTAGCAACAAAACACCTGAAGTCCTTTTGAATCTTGACTGCTGCTGCTTCTCTTCTCAGTAATTCAAATTGCTTGCAAGCTGATAAAGCTGTGAAAAAAAAATCAAAAATAATAAAATAAAATAAAAAACATGAATCACAACTCCAATACAATTTAGGGATTTTATATATGTTTTAGGCTTGTTTAGAGCTACTTTAGGATGTTTTATCCTAGGCACCGCTTTCCACAAGAAAAGCCCAGATTTGCACCTAAGCCACCACCAGGCGCTGTAGGTGCGCCTCGCTGCGCCTGAGGGGCTTTTGACAACATAGCCTAAAAGTACACAATTTCATGCACACACAAATATAAATTTGTGTGTGAGTTTGAAATTGGGCCCAAGAAGTAGTTCCATTGATTCTGAATTATCTAATGGTTCTCGTTTGAACCTACCACTATATATAAACTTTGAAGTTTTAGGAAACGAAAATACATATGCGAGTGTAAACACACATATGAAAATATTATATTATAATGGCGAATAAAGCGATACCTCGCCAACAAGCCTGCAACTGAATAGCAGCTTTGCGTATTAAAATATACTCCTTGCGTGCAATATAAGTACGCATTTGCCTTTGAATGATTCTAGCTGCGTTTCCAAGAACCTCTGCCCTCCGGGCATCCAGCTTAGCCATTTGACCAGCACATAAAAAACTAAAAACACCTTTGTTTTTCCGATCTGCAGAGGTAGTTAAAATAAAAAACCTTGGTTCTTAGAAGTTTCATCTCAGAAATACTATCTTTGTAGCTGTTACGAACAACAGAAATTTTAAATATGTAAAAATTTGTCAAGGACGGTTGTTACCTGGTAGCCTTTTAACCCCATTTTATCCAACAGCACCTGGCATGCAACCTTCTCATCATATCTACATGATAAAACCGTTATTAGAACATAAAAAATGAAAAAAATATATATACAAATAATTAGAAACATTAAGGTTTTAAACCATACTTTCCGTCGAGAACATCAGGATAAAGAACGCCAAAACGAAGAAGAAACTCATCAAATGTTCGTCTGGTGGGATAACCAGCACAACTGATCCTGATTGCCTCGAGAACGCCCTACATTAAAAGGTCGATTTTAAAATCAATGATGAAAGTACTGAAGATTGAACACAAAGAAACATAAAAATTACTTACACCACATCGTAATTGTTGGATTGGAGATGATAGAAGAACATCGATCTATTCAAAAGAAGAATCGAATGGAGGTTACCTTGGATTGGAGATGATCGATAGGTATGAATCGCCAAGATTAGGGTTTTGGTTTTGGAGGAGGCGATGTTGATTGTGGTATGATGTTATGTCCGTCTATTTTTGAGGCTTTATATAATTTCTGGATTTTTGATTTAAAAAAAAAGAAAATTTTATTAATTCTCACAATGTGCCATGTAGGATCACCAATGGAGGATAATTAATGGCTAGGGGGTAAATGATTGCCAAGTGTCCAAAATTGCTCCTAAATATTATATGTATAGAAATGAATTACCTAATTTAATTTAATTAATGACTTTTAAAAAAAACTAAAAATTTTATAAATTACATGGAAAGTGCTTAATATTTGACCGATGTTGACCATTGCCTTTAATGGCTAGATTTTCGATTTAAAAAAAATTAATAAAGTCATTGTATTAATCGACGAAATTATACCTTGAAGACGAAGATGATAATCGGATTCACAGATAACTAAAGACATCGTATTCGAAGATGATAATCCAATTAAAAAACAATAACCAAAAGCAAAAAAAAAAGGTATTAGTTACCAAATGATATTTGTGATTAAAATTAGAGTAAAACTTTAACAAATAAATATTCTATATTTTTAGGTAAGTAATAAAAGCTTATGAAACCAGTTTAATTTATATTATTATAATAAATTACAAATCAATTTCAGATTTAACTAAGCGAACTTTTAGAAATAGAAAAATTAATAATTAAAAGGTATGTATTAAGTTTTTAAATTACTAAAATTAGTGTGACAATTTGAATTTGAAAATTCAAAATTACATATACAATGTTGGAAAACATTTACGGATTTGATAAGGAAACTTCTTAATATTGATTAAGTTTCCGTAAAAAAGTATATAAAGTCAAACCAAAATTTTGAACTTTCAAACAAATAAATCAATTATAAATTCAGATTTTGTATAAAAAAAATTGGTCAAACCAAGTCAATCAGAATTAATGCCACAATCTTGGAAACCAATTAAAATATTCCTACAAACATGCAATCCATTGTTTACCAACAAAAGTAAGATCAAACATAAAATTCAAACGAATATTAGAAAGACTACTTGACATTTGGCCTGCCAAACCAAAAGCAATGAACACATATGTTATCATGCATATGTATCAATCATCGTAGTTTAAACACATAAGGTAACAAATTGATTACCTAACATACTCATGACCAGGAACCAATATCACCTTCAGAATCCAGCAACCGATACTTCAAACTCTCCTGAATGTGTAAAACGTGGACAACGTTAGTAACAAAACACAATAGAAATAGAAGAAATCAAAACTTAATTGAAAAAACCCCAAATAATAAAATCAGACAGAAAATGAAAAAATGGAGGAGACCTTAAAAAAAACACGAAAACAAAAACAGATGAAAGCGAGAGATGAAGAACGATTAACTTTACAGAAGAATGGAAGAGAACACACCTTCAAGGAGAGGAGACAAAGGAGACGGTTTTTGATGGTATCATTAATTTAATAGCAAGTTTATTCTCAACTCTAGCAATTCTTCTAAACTTGAATGTGAATCCATGTCAATTTATATGCAAAAACATTTGTTTTGAATCTTTGACTCTAGAGTGTAGCTCTAATATTATTAGTCAAATTTCAGAAGATCTTATTTTTATAAACTTATTGTCCCTGATCTATTAATCCCACATCCAAAAACATGAATACTATTAATAATATATAATATCATCATCAATTCCGACCAAAACCCTGCAAACAAACAAATATTTAAAAAAGAATTCAGTAGGCAAATATATGGGTATCAAAATAAACTCATAAGGCAATCCAATAAACAAAACTAAACTAAAAACGTAAAAACTAAAACGTGGGTACCGATCAAAAAGCGAAAAGAGAGAGACCAATGAACCAATTTCCAATAAAGAATATACAATCACATCAAATGAGGGGATAAAAAGACTAACCATGTATTGGAATTTTGATCGAGATGAAAAATGTTTGATTGGCTTAGGATTTGAAAGACATGATGATCTGGTGGTTTTATGATTGAGCAAAGGTTTTAGGAAAGTTAATAATAATATTAGTAAATGAGTTTGACCAAAAGTAATTGAATGATTTTTATTTAAAAAAAACAAAAATCTTATAAATTCTCACACTGTGACACATGGCACAATTTGATAGGATAGAAAATTGAAGGCTCAACATGGGAGTGCCATGTGTACACATTGAGTTTATTTTATTAGTTGTACTAGACTTTTGCCCGCGTTTACACGCGGTTCACCAACGTACAATTAATTGGAGCGGTAAAACGTATAAAAAATATAGTAGAAATATTTTATTAAAATTTAAAAGCAAGTAATACGCATTTTATTCAAATATCACTAAAAATTTTCTTATACACCACTTTTTTGTTTTAGGCAAATGAGCGTTTTATTACAAGTTACTTTTTTTTTACCATTTTAAACTACAAAACACTAAAAAAAGGATCTCTAGGCATGCTCATCACCACTGTTCCAACCCGAGGTTCTCATTTATGTCAACTTAAAGAAAGATACCATGTTGACACCTTTATCTTTACCATGTATGTTACTTATGCCATTTCCACTTGATCGGAGCATCTGTGTTGCTGAGAAAGGTATAAAATTCCCTCGTCTTTATTGATATGAATTCGTATTATCCATAAACGAAGCCCAATTAATCCCTCATTTCTTGCTAATTCATAACAAAAGAAAAATGAAAAACTCAACAGATGAACAATTAGACACATAGCATGCTTTATTTTTGAAGTAAAAATGTGAAATGACCAAATGGGTAAAAGGTATTCAGATGCTTAGTTCTTAATCGTGTTATTAAAAATATATATATATATATATATATATATATCATTAATTTTGATTATATCTTTTCAAAAATCATAAACAATGCATCAAAATTTACAAAATATATATAAAAATAGAATGTACAAAAAGTGTTAAAAGTAATGCATCAATATACACTATGTGTGACCTTTTACAATGTTAAACTCATTTGACTCGTTTCTGTTTTACGTGGGTTCTTTTTACCCATTAGAGATCAACTACATGTCAAATCAACCCATCCATGAGTAATTGTGTATAAATGCTTGTCATTAGCATTTAGTGTTCATAAAATAGAGATACATGTACTTCAGATTTTCACTAACTCTAACCATGAGACAATGATCTTAAGACAACCTAGCCGTAAGTACTTAAGAAACAACAGTAAACAAAAATAAAGATATGTACCAGTTCTTGGATGGTGCTTTTTTACTTTGATGAATGCTAGACTTTTTCTCTTCAGTCAACTTAGAAATAACTCAATAAGGGTCATTGCCTGTATACGAAATGATAGTTATAAAGAATCAATAATATATAAAGACTCAGTGTTTTTAAAAAAACAAAACAGTAGTATGAAATATGAGAACGACTGCAAGAAGCCTAAACAACTCAAATCAAGAAAGAAAAAACCTTAGATGATTGCTCATGAGGTTCGGCAAATGATTTTGAAGCCTACAAAACTAAAATGGTTAATAATTATTGTTGGTGTTGTTTAATACAAGAAACCATTTAAGAATGCACCGACACATGCTGTAATAATTATTCTTACTGTGAATCCATTTCATGTTATATAAACTTAATTTGCTTGACGTGAATGACAAACGCCTACCTATGCTGTAAAAAATGCACCGACACAACGCCTAGGCGCTCAGGCGCGCTATTGGATTGACAACCCGCCTAGGTTGATTCTCCCCCTTTTTCATCGGAGAATCCATGGTCATTGTTAAGTTATTATCCAATTATTTGGATAAGTACACCGCCGTTCATTTAGTACATTATACAGTCACATGATTGATTTCGCTCATTTGTATGATACATAGTTTACATAATTGCACTGTAGCTTTGCACTTGAATTGTATAACATTTTCCAACTTACTATATGTATTAAAACTAGGAATGTTCACCAACATTTCATATGTTGACAAAACTTATTTTGTACATGTTTCAGGTGCAGTTTGATCTTAGTTGCATAGCATTGGATTTTAGTACTTGTTTTTAATAATTTATTTCAATTTCATGTTTTGTTCAGACTTTTGTATTTTTTTCCCATTTCATCCATGTAAGACAATTTGAATTATTCAATAATATATTTACATTTTAGTACCATGTGCTTTTGAACAATCGTCACTACGTGACACCTCGATGATTCCGCCATCGGTTGGGGTGTTACAGATTGGTATCAGAGCCATGGTTATAGGGAATTAGGTTATTAGAATGCCTTTTAGCCTAGTCTATAACCAATCTTACATTCACGAGTCCTCTCGTAATTATTTCTCTTTATCCTATTATTTTCTTTCAAGATATTTTCGCTATGATTCTTTCTCGTTATTCTTTCGATATCTTGCTTGGAGAAGAAGACACTCGTATTTCACAAACGAAACGATATCACCATGTTAGGAGTGACATCCATACCTTGGTGATTAGTTTCACTCCTCTATATGTTACTTATCTTTGGAATATATCTTTGGGATAGGAGTGACATCCACACCTCAAAGAGTATCCCCTTAAAGAAAGAAAAAAAAAAACCCATAGCCATTAAGCTGGGAGTGATATCCTTAACTTAATGATAGGTTTCATTCCGCAATTGTTTTCAATTTTGAAATACATCTTTGAGTTAGGAGTGAAATCCACATCTCAAGGATCTATTTCTGCATCTCGTTTTTTAATCTCGCTAAAGTTTTGGAATTCACTAAGTGATGGGGCACGTGCAATCTAGAAGGGTGAGTGCATGTACCCTGAGTTTTCTGTCTAGGCCTTGTAATTCGTATAAATCCCAATCAGACAAAGGACCCATATACCTACCCGGGAACTCTTGGGATAAGCATTCACTTATAGGCTAAAGTACGCCCCCACAAGTCACTAAGAAATTTCAAATACTTGGGTTAGTCAAAGTTTCCTATGGAAACATTCCCAATGTTTTATGTTATTGATATTTATGTTTTGTTAATCATTTGAAGACTCAATTTCATTGCTTGTTGTTTCATATACTGTTATTCATTAATCATTCGCTTTTTGATTTTTCATCATCATTATTAAAACTTTTGTCCGTTATATTACCGCATTAAAACCTACACTATTTCACTTATGCCTTGTGACTTTTACACTATAAAGCATCACTTCTCTTGTGCTAAAACATTTTTCCCATGACTCAAATTTTTAAACTTTATGTTTAACTTCGATCACATCCTAGTTTTAGAACGTTGCGTCTTCACACACAGTTATAAACGAACGTGGTTTCAAAACCTATTAATCAACTTGTTTATATTCTCATATTTACAAACTCGTTGGATCGACGTCATAGTATATCACTAAACTATGACCTTTTTGTATCCTCTTATGTGTCCACAAATCTCACAACACAACGTATCCTCATTTACCTCATACTGATTTAATACCATAAACACGTCGAGCCTCCTAAATCATAGCCAACTATCACTAGTTAGCTCCTTTTGGACAGACTAAATTCATACATAAATACCTATCTACTCGACACAAACCAATACACTACTCTCTAAAACAATTGACGTATCCAACTATTTCTTGTGTTGTCCTTTCACAAGAGCACAAAACCTAAATACCCAGTTTTAAAGAAGCCTATTCACCAAATTAGTAAACACTTGGTATACACCTTGTGCCTTGAAAACAAATAGCACGCTATGAGCCCAAAGAGATACCTTAACGACCCTTACAAACCATGAGTTTTTAGCATATAGATTCCGTAAAACTTTCAAGATTTCAAGTAACATTGGATTTTTTTTCTCAAATATTTCATAAAAAAAAACAGAGAAACTTTCAACCTTAATGGAATTTAACTTACAAGTTAAAAAAAAATATTTAAAATTTTATTTTCCAAAATTCGTCAAGGCATTCGGGATCATTCACAACCTCATATTTGTTCTGCCCACACCTTTCAAACATTATCAAGGGATTCTTCAATTCTTCTTTTCTTTAATTATCAAACATTATCAAGGAGAATCAACCTAAACCAGATTCTTCATTGCCTTCAAGCAATTCATAAACTTATACCATATTATCAAAATATCGAACTGATTCACTCAATCAATGCAGCACGAGAAATTGTGCGCTTTTGACTTTCAACGTTGAATTGAGTTTTTGAAACTAGGTCACCAACTGACACTTGAGACTTGAAACTTATCCAATATTCACAATCCTTATCATTTCCATTGTTGTGACTCGATCTTCTTTTAAAATTTAAAGTCTATTTTCAGAAATGTTATAAGTTATTCACATTCACATCATTTTCAAAGTCTCGAAATATTTCTAAAATATTTGGAACTCTATTTATGGCAAATACGTTGGCTTTTATTATTCACGTCGTTTTAAAATCTTGGGTCTATTGAAACACCTTTTATTTGCACATACTCCATGAAATTGTTTCTTTCTCTTGCGTTTATAACTTGCTCGGTTTTCATGTAACAAATCCATGCATATTTTCGGGAAAAGAACCTATGACTCAAAGTGTGCCTTATAAACTCGATTTCTCGTAAACACAAGAAAGTGTGTTATTTTCTAAAACATTCTTTGATCTTTAAATAGTTATTCTCATACTGCATTACTACTATTCTTTTAGCCATGTCGCAAAGTTCGGGTAATCCATGTTTTATAAACGAAAATTTATCTTTTTTTTTTGTACTTTCCAAATCTCAATACTTTTAGCTGACATATCTCTATTGAGATGTTGCGAAATGTCTTCTATCATCTAGTACATATATACAAAACTACTAAATTTTAACTCACATGCCAGTAGGCTATACGCCTGTTCTGTGCACCCTCATTTGCAGTAAATTTCATTATTTTATTCTTACACCACTTTATTTGCAATTATTCTTACGCATTATCTTATTTGTTGCTATTCTCGCATTATTTGTGGCTACTCTCACACATTAGTTGCACACTACCTATTAGCAGTTATATTCAAATCACTGATTTTGAGCATTAGTTCAACTCGTTTACTCTCGTTTGTGCCATTGTGCGATTTACTCGATTGGTGCTATTTCAAATCGAAATTTCATGCTATATTTATATACTTTTCATGAACGCATACTTTGAACCTATATTTCAAACACATATTTTGAACGCATATTTTGTACGCATACTTTTCCTAATTTGAGCAAAACCCTGTTATACTTTTTCATTATTTGGTTCATCATCATGGTCAATGAACATACTAATTGATAACTCACACGAGGTCTAAGCCAGTGCCCACGTACGACTCGGGTCGGAGTACTCCTCTAACCCGAGGGGAACAGTGTAATCCTTAGAGTATATCAATATGGGTGTTTAGAGCCAAACGATTTGAACATAAATTGACCGGTAACAGTGCTTGATACTTACACTTTATTCTCATTACGGTTATTCGGGTGAACCCGAAAGGGGAAGGACCTTTAACCGCATCTTATACTTGAGCAGTACCTATTACTTAACACATTTTAGTTGCACGCATTATGTCTTGTATCATTTATGTTAGTGTCGTGGAAAAGCATAACACCCTAGTGTAAGGTAAACCGGTGATTACGGTCCGGAACGTAAACATGGGTTTACAGGTACATAAGGGTGGTGTGTGATTCTACTTAGGCTATTGGTAGACAATCAGTACGAGTCCAAAGTATTGGTAGTGTGGTGGGTTAGCTGCGGTACACCCTATATATAAGCACGAGCGATACTGCGGGGGCGGACTAGGAGTCTGACCAAGAACCTACCCCATTATTTTTCTATTGCATATTGGGCTATTTAATAGCGTTGGGCCCGGCCTCTTTTATAGGTCGTTAACCAACGGCTATCATTTTCAATAAGAACATTTTTACACAAGCTTTAATTCGTCTTATTGGAGTCTTTCTTTTGACCACCCACACCAAAAACTCAAATTTGGTATACACTTACACTCCCTGTTAATTAGAATCTCGTTGCATGTCCTTAGCAAAGTTCGGTCAAAAACCTTTCTAAAGTAGGGGAGACTGCTATATCAACGCCCTGTCCCCACCACTTACATACTCTCCCAAACCTTGTAAACTCTTAACTTTTTAGTCTAGGGTCAAATGTTAAGAATTTTGAAACTTTTACTTTGGATATTAAACCCCTACTTTAAACTTTATCAAATCATGATTGGTGCATTTCTTAAAACCTATTTGCCTTTTTACAAGGTCTTTTATTTCATAGAAACCCCCACTTGAAAGGAATTTCGGGACACAATTTTTAAAAGTTGGGGAGACTGTGACATCCGTCCCCATCCACTTTATTCGTTTTACAACTTTAGTCCTTTGATTTCATTATATATACCTTTTCGAACCTTGTGTTTCGATTATTTCAATTAATAAAATCCATTGAATTTTTTTATCGTTTTTCAATACTATTGTTCATACACACACGCATATATATATATATATATATGTGTGTGTGTGTGTGTGTATATATCCCAATACCCAGTTATATTTTCCTCAACATCCAATCGTATCCCTCGTCTTGAAAATTTTATTTCAAAATTTATACAAATCTTTTTAGATTTTGATTACTTAAATGTTAAATTATTTAATTAAAAAAAATAAACTTAAGAACATTATTATGTTCCTTCAAATAGGTGAACACAATTCCATCTCATTGTTGACAAATTTTCGGTTGTTTCCTTAATCATAATAAATCAAATCAATCCCAAAGTTTACATGTATAGGTTCCATTCAAGTCAAATAATTCAATCTAATTTAATATTGATTAGAAAATTTAAACCGTCTAACATTTATATAGGAGGATTATAACAAACAATTATGGAGTATCATATTTTAACTTCACCATACTCTTTATAAATAAGCAACGACCTAATTGCCGCCCTTGTTTCCCCAACCAAAACTCCGGCGAGTTCAAAACTAGTACGAACGTCAACAATCATAACAACTTTTTCAACCTAAGCCGTCTCGACAATTGGTGTTCGAGCCACTCTATTTTTATCTCTCCTCTTTCGAACCACAAAACAACCACGATTTGTACCCGTTTGTTGACCGCCGCTGCTGTCAATTCATGAACTTTCGGTTACCAACTGAACCACTGCCACGCTACTCCGAGTTTAACCTTTGCACCCATCATTCAGGTAACCAAATAAATGTCATGTTTGCGAACATCGTAGTACCATATATTTGACTTTGAGTTATGACTTATTAATATCATTTTCTTCTAAACTTCTACAACTACAAAATAGATATTTGCCATTGGGGTTGGTGGTCCAGTGGTAAGGCAAAGCCTTTTAATACACTAAAAGTGTGAGGTCTTGAGTTCAAGTCTCACAAGGAGCAAGAAATTCGCCAACAAAATAGATATTTATTTTATTAGTCCGATCCTTTACCCTTTTATGAAACTAAATGGATTCAATGTTTTTTTTTTTGCTTTTCATTATAAAACCTCAAGAACATTCAACAGACTTTTCGAGCACTTCAATGCTGTTTTCCAGCATCATAACCTCAAATTCAATAGAGCTTTTCAAGGTCATAACAAACCCGAATGATCTGTTTCTTTTGTTAGAGGTGTAGTTCGTCGAGTTATCTTCCCGTGCATATAAGGCTCATTTATTACTTCATCCGTTATGATTTTTAAATTGATTTTACCGAAACAGTGCGCAAACATGTCAAATACGAAAATTCTAGGAGGAAAACTTAATCTTTTATAAAAAGAACATTGACCATATATCATTTTAAAAAACACTTTATTTAAAGTAAACATTACTTCATATATTATTTTGGAAATTCCTACGACCACCTATGTCTGGATTATTTTTTTTTATTATTAAAATGATTCATGTTAGAGTAGGTTTTGATAATATAGTTATTTCAAATTTGAACTTATAATTTTTTTTATACCATGCAAATTAGGCTCGGTAAATTTATAAATGAGGTCCATGAAAGTTTTCATAACACATATAATCATAATAATAATAAAACCGATAAATCAAAAAGTAATATTTTTTTTGCATGAACATTATAATTATTAGTATTAGTAGATACTAAATCATCATTCTTAATTAGGTTCAAACATAATTCATTGATTCTTGTTGATTCCTTACAAGTTCATCATAGCAAATGTGAGTATTTCCTATCCCCTTTTTGTCTTTATTCACTTTTGGGGTGTTACATGTACACTTATACAAAATACAAATACAAATACAAGTTCACATTTTTACAATACAATTCTAGTTCATTGTGCATTTGCTTACAAACGTGCTTTATGCTTAGACATTACATGTAGAATACATTTGTACTTAGTGAAATCATTAACATTGTACAAGCCGACCTTAACATTGGATAGCGCTATTGGATTGACAACCCGCCTAGGTTGATTCTCCCCTTTTTCATCGGAGAATCCATGGTCATTGTTAAGTTATTATCCAATTATTTGGATAAGTACACCACCGTTCATTTAGTACATTATACAGTCACAGGATTGATTTCGCTAATTTGTATGATACATAGTTTACATAATTGCACTGTAGCTTTGCACTTGAATTATATAACATTTTCCAACTTACTATATGTATTAAAACTAGGAATGCTCACCAACATTTCATATGTTGACAAAACTTATTTTGTACATGTTTCAGGTGCAGTTTGATCTTAGTTGCATAGCATTGGATTTTCGTACTTGTTTTTTAATAATTTATTTCAATTTCATGTTTTGTTCAGACTTTTGTATTTTTTTTCCCATTTCATCCATGTAAGACAATTTGAATTATTCAATAATATATTTACATTTTAGTACCATGTGCTTTTGAACAATCGTCACTACGTGACACCTCGATGATTCCGCCATCGGTTGGGGTGTTACAGAGGCACGGCTGAAGCATCCGACAGGCTTTTTTTAAATAAATGAGCCAAGCGCAGGCGACAATAAGCGAGGGCTTTTTGACATCCTAGGTACTTTTTTTTCCAACAAAACAAATGCTCTCATCTCTATACAGACTGCCGATGAGAGTAAATTTTAAATCGAATTAAAATATACACATAATCGAAATCAAAGCATCCATACAGTAGCGAAATAAGGTACTGGTATTATATATTACCGTACGGTCTTAACATTTCTAAATGCACTTTTGCGGGCACCGGTGGTAAGAAGGTAGATAGCCTGATTGAGACGCCTTAAAGGTGAGATATCAACAGCATGACGCCTGACAACTTCGGTAGAACCGATCCTACTTGCATCTTCTCTTGGTCCACTGCCATAAGACAACATCATCATCATAACTCGACATCCATCACAAACCAAATAATTAAAACAATGATTGCATACCTGTTGATGACAACATCAACAATGATTTGAATGGGATTGGCATTTGGCATCCGTCAACAAATGGATGATCTCCATGGCGTGCTTGACGATACGAACAACCATCAACTTCTTACTGTTGTTTCGCCCATGCATCATGAGGGAGTTGGTCAATCGTTCAACGATTAGGCACTGAGCCTTCCTGAACCTCTTTGCTTGGTACCTTCCAGCAGTGTGAGGCATGTAGATTGGGTTCTTTGAAGCAGTAGCAGTGACGTAATCCTCAACAGAAAGATCTGAAACCTGTCGATAAAAACAACATATTGAAAGCATCAACATTGGTGGAATTAAAAACTCGCCGAAAATTAACTACAGTTTAACACATAAGAACCTTGTACCCATTCGACTGATGAACTTCCACTGAGCGAGTGAAGACTTAAAATTTCGCCTTTAAGTCCGACCTGAACAAAATTCAAGTTCAAGTAATGTTTTTTGGGTTAAACTGAAAGAAAAATAAAATTAGCATGATGCTGAAATATTCTTAAACCGGAAAATGGTTTGGTAACAGTTCCGATATAAAAACATTGAGTATGAACCGTTACCCATCAGCCCGCCCAATTTGCCACGTAAAATATAGAAACCAACCTTATAAGACCATTTTTGCCATGATAAGTCCCTTCTCCCTTCGTTTAGACCAGAAAGAGTAGCTGGACCAAGAACACCAGCATTCCATGTCTCAAAACTGTAACATCACACAAATTTTCTTTATATATATATATATATATATATATATATATATATATATATATATATATATAGAACTCCCTCGTTTATTCATCCGATTCATGTTTACAGTATCTTTACCATCCATTTTGTTAATTTTTTTTGTTTAAATAATGACGTATAATCAATATTAAATTGGATTGTATTAAAAATTCTGATTTAAAAACGTTAAGAAAAATGTTTTCCTGTGCCAGGATTCGAACCCGAGTCCTTGGCGGGCTAAACCTTAACCACACCACACAAACCACTACACCATTTGGTGTTTTGTGATGTTAATTAAAACCAATTAAACTTAAACCCTTTCAAGGTCCCTTAGTCAAACCTGAAAAGTCAAACGTAGTCTCCTAGTCAAGCCAAGTCAAAGTGTTAGTAAATATGGTCTCCTAGTCAAGTCAAAGTGTTAGTAAATATGGTCTTCTAGTCAAGTCAAAGTTGTTCCTAAATTCTAGCCTAGTCAAAGTAGTCCCTAATTACAACCCCAAATTTTACACTATAAATACACTAGCCTACCATTCAACTCTTTATACCATTAAAAAAAAACATTATTATCTCATCTCCCATATACTAAAGTTTTCATCCGTCATTATCTCCTCTAGCTAGTTTCGAGTTTTCTAAGGCATTATTACTAAGTGTTTGCACGCTCAATAAAACGCACGAACTCATTATGCACCTAAGGTGAGTTTACATAGCCCCTTTTACCATTTCACTATTTTGGGGTGAAACATGTTACAACATCAATTTACAATTCAACATAAGTGTCTATGTGTTATTCTATGTTGCATTATGTCTTAAACATTACTATGGTAAGCACAATTATTCTAGCATAATCATTAACTCCGTACAAGCCAACGATACACAATGATAGATCTATTGGACTGACAACCCCACCTGGATACGTTACCTCCTACATAGGTAGTGTGGGTGATTGTTATCGCAACATAAACGAGTGAACCATATGCGTATGGGATGGACCACAATATTCTAGTCACAAGGTTTGATTATGCACACGATTTACCGGGTAGTATTGTTTTCACATATGGACTAGACTTGCCATGACACTCGAATTGTACAAGTTTTTATTCAATTATCAAAACCTATGTAATTCTCACCAACTTTTGTTGACCCAAAATATTTTCAAACTTAACATGTTTTAGGTTATAGCTTGCTCGAAGATTAAAGTTAATGCTTGAAGATGCGTAGCTAGTATTTTTTTTATCTTGATGTACAAATTCTTAGAACAATTGTATGTAATTTATTTAAATCATATATTGAAACTTATTATTTACCATGAGCTACTGAACAATCATCAATACGTGACATCCCGATGTTTCCGCCATCGGTTGGGGTGTTACAGATTGGTATCAGAGCCATGGTTATAGGGAATTAGGTTATTAGAAAAAAAAATCTAGTCTATAACCATAGGATTTTAACCAGTACTTGCTCCTTTTACTTGCAACCTTACTTGTTTCTATTCTCTATCCTACTTCTTATCCTTACTTTAGTCCCTACAAGAAGAGTGCTCTCCATCACAAGATCTACTCTTAGACGAGTAGGACAAATCCTCAGGTTTAGCCTGAACCACCTTGAAGATCTCTTCGAAGTTCTAAATTATAATAACGAACACGTGCAATCTGGAAGGGTGAACGCCTGTATTCTGAGTTTTCTGTCTAGGACTGGCATTGCGCATAAATCCCAATCAGACGAGGGACCCGGATGCCTACCTGGGAATTCTCGAGATGAGTGTTCACTTATAGGCTAAAGCATGTCTTCACTATGTTATTAGAATCTAGAAGTTTTGATAAGTCAACATTTTCGTTTATTCATTTTAATTAATGAATAAATGATTACACTCACTTTCCTTAAACTAAGCTCTAAAATCTCAAAATTGTACAGCTTAAATCAATCTCATTTCATAACCATCTATGGATTTCACAATCACACTTCACCTTACCATCTTAGCCACTTTTTAAATATTCAACACCCTACCCAAATCATATTATTTTATTTCTCCACATGTTACTTATTTTTAAAAACTATAACCTCATACCTTAGCACAAACTAAAGATTTCTAAATCCTGTTGTATTTTCATTACTTAGTAACTTTACAAAGTACATATTTTTTGTCAAAAGATGTCCTCGAACTTAAATTCAATTGTTTATTTATTGACGTAACAAACAATTTTCTATATAATGCTTTAAACTATTAAAAATCACTTAATAGAACCTTGATCTTCAAAACCTAATGTCATGTTTGAAATCTCCAACTAACGGGAATATTTTAATCAAAGCCCACTTAGCTTGTACTATTTAACAACTTTTGCTTTATGTATAAAACCAATTTTGAAAATAAGATTTTTTTTATCCATAGGAATAATATCTAGTCTCTAAATTCTCCATCGACACTCACTCATTTTCAACTTGTTCAAATTTTTACAATATTTGGCATATACCACAATCATGTTTTCTTATACACTTGATTATAACCTTTGATCCAAACCCCAAAATTTACACTGCTACATAATCTCCTTACTATAAAATAAACTCTTTATCAACTATCTTCACATTCACTATCTCTCACAACCTTGATTCTGCTTCAAGATTTTTCATCATCCTCTCAAGAACTAAATTCATATCCTTCACCTTCTCACACATGAGCTAGTTACCCATGATAACCAAACTATTGAAACTTGATTGTGTGTTGCATCAAACATAATCCTTAGTTATACATGAGGATTCGACTATCTACCATATTTGAACATTTGAAACTAGAATTCATGGAATATAAACTATTTGCTCTAGACACACCTAGAGTCATTAACCTTGTCTAGGGCAACTCTATTACAACTCGTATGCTATACTTGATACTTGATTGCTTACATGTACATATTATCAATTTGCAATTCATGTGTGTAATAATGGTACACTTAATCAAACAACTGATAGAGGATGAAGTACTTGCTCAACAGTTAGTAGAGTACCAAATAACTTACTCAACGATTGGTAGAGGTCATCATGCCTGCTCAACAGTCGGTAGAGGCCCTACAACCTGCTCAACGACTGGTAGAGGCTATCGCACCTGCTCAACAATCGGTAGAGGTTCTTACTCACTGACTGGTAGAGGTCTTTTTCCTGCTCAACAGTTGGACTTATTTTTGGATATATTGTATACGATTCAATCACAAGGCTATTTTGCATTACTTACATATGTGTTTAGAGTCATAGAAGGACACAAAACCCTAATGTAAGGTAAATTGGTGATTGTGGTCCGGAACGTAATCATGAATTTACAGGTACATTAAGGTAGTGTGAAATTCTATTAAGGTTTTGGGAGATACCCCGTATGTTTTCGAAGAATCAGAGGTGTGATGGGTTAGCTGCGGTACACCCTATATATAAACACTAATGATACGTTGAAAGGGATACTGTAGGGTCAGACCAATAACAAACCCTAGTTATTTGGTAGTCCATATAGCATTTATGGTTATCTTATACATTCCTTAAACTCTTACCCTACTCTAAACCATAGTCACCCTAACTATCCTCAACACTATTCAAATGTTTCTTCTTAAAATAAACTTCGGGACGAAGTTCCTAAAAGTAGGGGAGACTGTAACATCACACAAATTTTCTTTATATATATATATATATATATATATATATATAGAACTCCCTCGTTTATTTATCCGATTCATGTTTACAGTATCTTTACCATCCATTTTGTTAATTTTTTTTGTTTAAATAATGATGTATAATCAATACTAAATTGGATTGTATTAAAAATTCTGATTTAAAAACGTTAAAAAAAATGTTTGCCTGTGCCAGGATTAGAACCCGAGTCCTTGGCGGGCTAAACCTTAACCACACCACACAAACCACTACACCATTTGGTGTTTTGTGATGTTAATTAAAACCAATTAAACTTAAACCCTTTCAAGGTCCCTTAGTCAAACCTGAAAAGTCAAACGTAGTCTCCTAGTCAAGTCAAGTCAAAGTGTTAGTAAATATGGTCTCCTAGTCAAGTCAAAGTGTTAGTAAATATGGTCTTCTAGTCAAGTCAAAGTTGTTCCTAAATTCTAGCCTAGTCAAAGTAGTCCCTAATTACAACTCCAAATTTTACACTATAAATACACTAGCCTACCATTCAACTCTTTATACCATTAAAAAAAACATTATTATCTCATCTCCCATATACTAAAGTTTTCATCCGTCGTTATCTCCTCTAGCTAGTTTCGAGTTTTCTAAGGCATTATTACTAAGTGTTTGCACGCTCAATAAAACGCACGAACTCATTATGCACCTAAGGTGAGTTTACATAGCCCCTTTTACCATTCCACTATTTTGGGGTGAAACATGTTACAACATCAATTTACAATTCAACATAAGTGTCTATGTGTTATTCTACGTTGCATTATGTCTTAAACATTACTATGGTAAGCACAATTATTCTAGCATAATCATTAACTTCGTACAAGCCAACGATACACAATGATAGATCTATTGGACTGACAACCCCACCTGGATACGTTACCTCCTACATAGGTAGCGTGGGTGATTGTTATCGCAACATAAACGAGTGAACCATATGCGTATGGGATGGACCACAATATTCTAGTCACAAGGTTTGATTATGCACACGATTTACCGGGTAGTATTGTTTTCACATATGGACTAGACTTGCCATGACACTCGAATTGTACAAGTTTTTATTCAATTATCAACACCTATGTAATTCTCACCAACTTTTGTTGACCCAAAATATTTTCAAACTTAACATGTTTTAGGTTATAGCTTGCTCGAAGATTAGAGTTAATGCTTGAAGATGCGTAGCTAGTATTTTTTTATCTTGATGTACAAATTCTTAGAACAATTGTATGTAATTTATTTAAATCATATATTGAAACTTATTATTTACCATGAGCTACTGAACAATCATCAATACGTGACATCCCGATGTTTCCGCCATCGGTTCGGGTGTTACAAAAACGTGGGCCGATATTCTGGCAGATAAATAAACATGTAAACTTAAAAAGATTCCCTTGTACATTTCATGATCACAAATGATTTGGAAAGATAGAACATACAGGAAGACCAACAGCAATGCTTAGTAGTGAAATCTTGTTAAGGCCCGCTCGTAGGTTCACAACATTTTGAAAGTTATTTTCGGATTTTCTAGACTTCCATAGACAGTCCCTGTTCAAAACAGATAAAGTAAGATTTCCAGAAAGATAAAATGATTTAACTCTACACATTTCCTAGTTAGCAACTTAAAACTGCTTATATTTATGTGTCAAAGACATAACCTCTGACCCGTAAACACTTATAATATCTGTTTGGTACCTGATAATTGACCATTGATGAACACATGCAAATCGTGACCAGCAGAAAGGGCGGTGAGTGTCGGTTGTTCCCCTCTTATCAAGAACATTTCATTGGGGTCAATTTTAACACCGGTTGCGAAAAAAAACACAGTTAAAATCGTAAATTAATAAATTATTTCAAATAAATTATTTGTTTAAACACTATTCGTACAAAGATTTTAGTCCACTTACTCAGTCATGTACCACAAGTAATCAGAAGCATCTCGAGTTACATTTAGTTGCTCCAATAATCCCACGGTTCCAAACGTATCATCATCATAATATTCTGTTTCATCGTTATATGATTGCCAAGCAAATCCTGTCGGCTCACGAGTCATTTTCATCACTGTCGTCCGGGCACCTACCTGTTTATCATACATCAGTGATCACGTATCAGTCTTATAACGCATTAGAACCATTTTAAATGATCCAAGTCTTAAATATGATCTTTCTCACCCTTGCTGTATTATAAACAGTGGTCTTGCCATCAGGTAGGATGCTGATCGACCATGGAGGCAGATTGTAATGCTGATTCTGGAAATTTACTTTTGCAAAATCAGATTTGTCATCATTTGCAAGAAACGCAGCACGTCCGCCTGTTTTGTTCTTGTAAACATATGCCTGCAAATAAAACGATGAATAGGGGCCCACTTAGAACTCGAAAACGATCAATGATAACTAAAACAACCAATAATTAAAATAAAAACAGAGCCTAATAGAACAGAACAGAACAGAACAGACACAACAACAAACCAGAAAGAAGCACCTTCATGAGGAAGCTTCAACTCAAGACACCTAAAAAAATAACACCTTTCAGTAAGCCATAAAATTAATTATCTAGTCAACAACTAATATCGATGTTCAATTGCATGAAATATGTATAAGACAATGAAAGTTCAATCAATTTCACTATAAAAAAACCTAAGTTCATCAATCAAATAGTCCAAGTTCAATCAATTTCACCATCAAAGAACTATGAATTAACCATAAACTTGTTATAATTGTCCGTACCTTCTTGAACCTCTTCTCCTTTAATTCACATCAAATTGTTTGTGACTTTTTCAAACCTGTGTCAAAAAATTAGTCACCAATTGAAATCATCAAAAATGAAAATCATAATTTAGTTGCAAGATAACACTTATACCGAAGAAAGTGTGCAATTCGGACTAAAGGTGATACAAGTACAATTCTTTAGGCATAGTGCTCCACATTCCTTTAAGGTGATGCTCATGTTAAACCAGGAAGTGTGTGTGTCCGGCAATTTTACATGAGAATACCTTATAAACCCATCCGTTAAATTTTTGCAATCCAATGGTGTTCGCCTCCCACAGCCACCAGACCAATCTGCTGCCTCCATCGAATAAACATCAGAGTGGTCAGGCAACCACAGAGGCCACCATCCACCTACAGTAACCGACAGAGGTAGAGCGGCGTAGGACACAACAAACCACCCAACAGACCTCATAAACCCGGTAACCACAACAGATCGGTAGCCAAGGATGGTAAGCAGAACCGTCACGTTCCCAACGATGTCTGGAATACAGGCACCTTCAAAATCGATGGATCCCGTCTCACCATCGACATTACTTCATAACACAATTCCTGCACACAAACCACCAAAATATACAAAATCATGAGAATGAAATAATTCATTTCAGCAAACTTCTTTTCCTTCCAGGTCATAAACTTTACCTAAAATTAGGATGTTAAATAATGCAACTGAAAGTCAATAAGCTACAAAATCCCTGAACCAAAAACTCAATTGTAAGCAATCCACGAACCATAGAACCCAACAATATACAGAGACATAAGGCACAAAGAAGACAAAAATGTGACATTCATTTTAAAAAAATTCTAAAATTTTAGCAACTAACAACCCAACATTTGATTAATATGAGTCTAATTCAACATACCTTGATTCGTTACCTGAATAAATTGAAATGACCATATCGAGATTTGACACCTTATCATGGAGATGATCG
The DNA here is from genome assembly GCA_030844895.1 of Ambrosia x helenae. Taxonomy (NCBI): domain Eukaryota; kingdom Viridiplantae; phylum Streptophyta; class Magnoliopsida; order Asterales; family Asteraceae; genus Ambrosia; species Ambrosia x helenae. Next base: position 147,628 of record JAUTDX010007250.1, read on the forward strand.
ATGACTCTTAGAGTAGCGTGGCATGGAGGTTTCACCTTCACCATCGTTCGAACACCGAAACAAACATTCAAAATATGCATAAAAAATAAGAATAATTAACACTCAGAGGGAGAGGACTCATAGATAGTGATCAAAAAGAGAAGTTAAAGGATTGTAATACCTTATTGATAGAAGAGACGGTGGATCGGCTGTGGATTTGTGCAATCGCCCGATTAGGGTTTGTGGAATTGGAGAGGATGATGACACCAAATTTGTGATCTAGGTTATGTTCCGTCTCATATTTTTGCCTTATATATTTTCATTGATTTTTGATTTATAAAAAAAGAAAATTCTATAAAAACCCATAAGGTGCCACGTGGCATAGTGAGAGCAGGAGAGATAATTGAACTTGCAATGTGGGAATGCCAAGTGTCCCACATTGCTTTTATTTATTAGGTGTATAGATAGATTAGAAAGTGAGGTGAATAGTGCCATCACCCCTCTCATTGGTTGAGGGGGGTGATGGCCTATTTTTTTTTTACAACTTTATTAAGCAATAAATAAATATGGTTTCAAAGATAAAACATAAAGTGTGTTGGTGGTGAAGTGGTTTGTGGTGAGCTTTGGTTGTGAGAGGTCTCAAGGTCAAACCTTGCTAGAAGTCTTTATTTTTATTTTTTACAACTTTATTAAACATTAAATACATATGGTTTCAAAGATAAAACAGAAGGTGTGTTGGTGGTGGAGTGGTTTGTGGTGAGCTTTGTTTGTGAGAGGTCCCAAGGTCGAACCTTGGGGGAGTCCTTTATTTTATTTTTTACAACTTTCTTAAACAATAAACACTTATGGTTTCATTTCAAAGCATAATTGTCTTGGTGGTGGAGTTGTATGTGATGAGCTTTGTTTGTTCAAAGTCCCAAGGTTGAACATTAGGGGAGTCCTTTATTATTATTTTTTTTTTACAACTTTATTAAACAATAAATACTTATGGTTTCATTTTAAAGCATAATTGTGTTGGTGGCGGAATGGTTTGTGATGAGCTTTAGTTGTTCAAGGTTCCAAGGTCGAACCTTGGGGGAGGCCTTTATTTTTATTCATTTTTAACTTTGTTAACATTAAACACTTATGGTTTCTACATGGTTTATTTTTTCATTTTGAAGTGTTTTTTGTTTTTTAAATATTAAATCAAAGTCAGTGACAAAAAAAAAAACCATAATTATTTTTTTTAAATGAGTATAGGTAGACGGGTCTATAACGGAAGAGCAAACAAAGCGGTCAAAATTGTGTTTTGCGATGCTATGTTGTACCTAAACAATACAGTGACCGTCAATGCCCGGAAACGTGCAGCGAAGCGCGCGCAGGGATCTATCTAGTTTAAATAAACCAAAACATACTAAGATTCTAATTCTAACGAGATAATCATGTATATATATTTAAAATAACAATATAAACATTCTAATTTATCTTACCAGATAATTAAAAAAAGGGAAAATGGATTCAATTACTTTAAACTATCGCCTATTGACGGATATTAGTCCGAACTTTCACTTTGGCCAATAGTACTCCTAACTTTCAACTTAGTTTCTTCTATCACCCCCAAACTAACGAATGTCTAACCTGGTTAGTCTTCGTGGCCAAAATGTAAAAACCAAAACTTTTATATGGCCAAAATATAAAAAACAAAACTCAAGGGGCATTTTTTAAAACTTTTTATTTTAAATACCAAACACACATCCTCCTTATTCTCCCCCCTTCCTTCTTCAACACCCACCTTCACTTCCACAACCTTCAGCACCCAACCACCTACAATGCAGTTATTACTCCAATGACTACCCACTTCAACACCTACCTTCACTTCTACAACCTTGCTCACCCAAATATTATTGTGGGAAGAGAGATGCAGCGAATGAGAAAGAGACATAGGAAAGAGAGAGAGAGAGAGAAGCAGAGGAGAGAGAGAGAAAACCGGAAGAGAGGAAAGGAGGAGGTGAAGCTGTGGTGGTTTCAAGCGGCAGCGCCCTTACTTCCGAACCGGAACAAGGCAAAACCCCAAACCCTCTTCTTTTTCCCCTGATAATTATCGTTGGAAGATGAGGGTTGTTGATATTGAACTTACAAATGATTGAGGGTGAAGGGTTACGGGTGGTCAGACGGTTGGTGGTCATCAAGAAGGGGTTTCGATGGTTATTAAGATAATCCCAGCAGCAATGCCAAAACAAATCAAGACCAAAATACACTCCATTTTGTTTCTGAAACAAATCAAGAACAAAGATGAGCCAAATCATGTATGTGTCTGTTCCCTTACCATTTTAATATTATATAATTTTCTTGATAGTGTACGTACTCCCTTTAATCCAAACAGTATTTACAGGTTTTGCAGTGGACTCGAACTAGGCAAGTTTTTTGGTAGCCTTGATATCTGTGACAGATGGCGGTGGTACAGTGGTTGTTAGAGGTGGGATGGTGGAAGGTGTGGTGGTGATGGTTTAGAGAGACAAATGGGGGGGGGTGTGGGATTTATAAAATTTTAAAAAAATAATAATTTTTTAATATGTTATAATAATAATAATAATAAGTTTCAAAAATGTCCCAAAGTTTTGGTTTTTACATTTTGGCCACAAAAACTAACCAAGTTAGACCTCAGCTAGTTTGGGAGTTATAAAAGTAAACAAGTTGAAAGTTTGAAGTGCTAATGACTAAAGTGATAGTTGAGAGTATTATCCACCAATAGGCAATAGTTGGGAGTATTAAAATACATTTTCCCTTAAAAAAAACCAATTAAACTAGGGTTATTGAATTTTAATAACCTCAACTCTCATGTGCTGGCCACTGCCACTCCCAACTAAGCATTTGGCCGCCATCATTCCCAACCCAACTTGTAACTTACTTTCCTCTATCACTCCCAAACTAACCGAACCTTAACCTAGTTAGTTTTCTTATTGACATGTCACTGTTTTGGTGACGTGGCAACTACCATGTTAGCAAAAACTAAAACTATGTTAGGGTTCAGTTAGTTTGAGAATTACAGATGAAAATAAGTTGCAAGTTGAGGGTGATGAGAGCCAAGTGGTTAGTTAAAAATGACAATGGCCAATACGTGATAGTTAATATTATTAAAATTCAATAACCATTAGACTACCTGTTATCCTTATGTAATATACCTCTTTATTGAAACGCAACAACCAAATAAACTAATAAAAATCCAAACTTTCACTTCAATTATCCAAACATTGGTAACCCCACCGGGCCACCGACAAAGAAAAGTAGCATAAAGTTATGCTTTTGCATGGTGGCAGAAAAGCAAAAGCAATAGCAATAATTCTACTCGTTTGTGTGTCTTTATACATTACTATGCCTAGTCATGTCACTCCACAATCAAGGGCTTGGATCGGTTCACTCGACGGCCATGATCAACTCTTTTCTCCATTGTTTTGTTTCTACTTAGCAGCTAATCCTTTTATATCTTTCTTCTTCACAATAGTTAATAATATTATCATCACAGCTAGCATTTGACCAACGAATTTGAAGGAAGATAAAAAAGCAAAGGTATTTTCTTAAATTAATTAATTAGTTTTAATTACAAGCTTCTTATAAGCGTTGCTTCTTTCTTCTGCTTTTTGCACATTTAATTCATCCATGCTTGTTTCTTTGTTTGTACGTATTAGTTCAGCAGGTTTATACGTAACATACATAATTAACTGACCTGTTTAATACATTATACATAACCAATTTAATGTAAAAAGTTTGTTAGAACACACACTTGTAGGTAATGATGAGATAGAAAAGGAAACGAAGTTATACGGTTATATTATAGCTGTCTAATAATATAACAATGCTGCTTATATCTGGTATAAAGTACTTGATTCTGTAAAAATTAGCAGTTTTTTTTTTTTTTTAATTTTTGTTAAGGATGACTTTTTATGTATCGGATTAAATTGGTCACCGGATTTTGTCTAAGACGTTACCCGTCAGCTTCGCCTGTGGACGTGATGTTCTATCGGCCAGGGCCGTCTCCGAAAACACTAAAAAAAAATTTGGGCCTCGGGCGAATAAAAAATTGGGCCCAAAATTTTGTAAAGAGGAATGAATTAAAAAAAATTAATATGGTGCTTGAGCCAAGGATTGAACTTGAGATCTCTACATTAAATTATCCACTAACAAGACTTTTAATATATAAAACATAAATATATATCCTAAATATAGAATTTAATACATATATTTGTATATTTTTAAAAAACGTTCGGGCCCATTTGAGGGTCGGGCCCTGAGCCGGTGACCACCCGGCCCATGCTCAGAGCCGACCCTGCTATCGGCCTCCGGCCGCCACGCAAACTGACCTTCGCCCGGAAACCATACTGCCCCCACACAAGAAACTCGCTAGGGTAACAGCTAGGTAAAACCGGGTTGCCCTCCGGATTGAACCATGCCTCGGTAGGAAACAATCCATCATTGAGACGTCACGCACCTTTTGCTACAACCGAGAGTCGAACCAGCATCTCCAGGAAACACCGGGCCAACTGGTCAACTGAGCTAGGATGACTAAAAACACACACACATATATATATATATATATATATATATATATATATATATATATATATATATAGGTAAAGTATATGGAGGAAACCCTCATTATTTGGTAAACTCTGGAAACTCTGACTTCCCAACATTTTTTTTTTTTGAAAAAAATAGGGTATGTAATATACATTTTTTAAGCATTTCGAGCCAAAAAAATCGAAAAAGCGCCGAACGGTTTTTTTTTAAAAAAATAAAAAACGTCTACTGTTTACATATAGTTAACACATTGTTAACACCTGTTATTAGCGCTTAACATGTGTTAGTCAAAATTTTATTTATTTTTTTTAAAAAAAAATACTCGGCGCTTTTTTAATTTTTTTGGCCCAAAATGCTTAAAATCATGTATATTACTTGCCCTATTTTTTTTTAAAAAAAAAAAATATTGGGAAGTCAGAGTTTCCAGAGTTTACCAAATAAGGAGGGTTTTCTCTATAACCATTCCCTATATATATATATATATATATATATATATATATATATATATATATATATGAAAAAAATAATAATTAGAACACCTAAATATGTTAATACACATTTAGATCCATAAAAAAAATAAAAAAATTAGAACAACTAAAAACACATATATATGAAAAGAAACTTAAATCTTCAAGAAAACACTTAGATCTGACCAAAATAATCAATAATGAGCAAGCCCTTGATATTTACATACTAAGCATCTTTGGTTCTCCTTTATCTTTTCTCCTTCTTCTACTTTAAAAGCTCCTTAATCTTAAAACTTATAAATTGTGACGTATGACTTTCCCCCTCTTTTCTCATTTTCAAAGCTCCTTCTTCTACCCAAACACTTTTTTTTTTTTAACTTTTGACTTATTGGAAAAGTTAAAAGGACAGAAAAAATGGACAGCCAAACACCCTCACAATATTTGGGAATTTTTTGTTAGTAGAGAACCGTGTATTACACTGTTACGTGAGTTATTTAAGTTTTATTTTATATATTAAATAATAGAAATATTTTATCTTAATAAAAACATGTATTGCACTGGCTTAATAAACCACACAAGTTGAATAAGTAACAGATACATCTATCAACAAATGTTTTAAACAATATGAACTGTAATATTATTTACTTATTATAATATTTTACTTTGTTTTCCTTTCTAATTACACGAAATTGTATCAATAAAATATTAAGAGGTATTGGATTTAAATAATCTAAACTTTTATCCATTGGCCGACAATAATCTGTAATTCAAAAATTCCCAACAACGATCCCAACTTGAATGACAAATTAAGAGCCTTTTGGGCAACCTTCTTTGTCATGGTTTTGGGAGTTACATTATCAAGATCTTCGATGATAGGAGCATCAACATTGTTGGGACTGGCCGTAAAGGTACCAAATGTATCAGTTTGAAAGATAAAAGCCGAGACGGATGGCGGGCAACCCATGCTTCACTGATGACTCTGGGGTTCAAGATATCTTGGTAAGAAGACATAAGATTGAGGGTAGGGAGATGACTACTTTCGTAGTTGTTTATAACCAAAACGTGGTGATGTGGAATATTATCGTGATAGCGTTTAGGGTTGGCGAAAAGTGTCCTCCATATGGAGGTAAGACCTCCTTATATAGGATCGACATATGCCAACATCACCAAACCCTAATCATTTTGGGCCCAGGCCCGACTAGAGTTATCTCCACTACCCTAAGTTATATTAGTGTGATATTTAATGATAACATAATAAATAAGGAAATAGGAACTTGTGCCGTCTTAACCTCGTGGCACGTGTCGTTCCTCAAATGGCGGTAGATAGAGAATGTCGGTGATATACTTGATGTTTCGTTTGTACCCAACAAGATCTTAGTGCGTGCCTTGCCATGCGCTTTGTCGACGTGCCATGCACGCACCCCATGCACATGCATACGTTATGATGCACATGTGGGGAGTTGCGCATGCTGACATCTGTACGTGTTGGAGATCCGGGTTTGGCTGATCCATGTCATGATTCGGTACCCAATCCCTTCATAATTTAAACTAAATTTTATGTACTACGATCAAAGTCATAGTAATAAACATATGAATTGGCAAAATTATAGTATCAAAATAAGTGAAATTACGTACTGTAATAGGCATATATGGGCATGGGGCCTCATAGGTTAACAATTTCTAAATGTTATGGGCCTAATGGGTTAATAATTATTACAATTTAAATGGATTATTATTGGACCCAACTTTTAAGTATTAAATTGGTTTTCTATTTAAAATTACACACACATATATGAATTTTATAAAACATGGAAAAAAATTATGCCAAGTCGTGCGGACTCCCAGGCTTAGCTCATAGCTCCCTCTACATATCAATATAGCATGAATAAGTGACATGGATTTAAGCCTCATAAGAGTTTGTTTTGTGTGTATTTAGTAGATGAGAAGGAAAACATAATAGGGTTCAGGTTACACAAAACCCGTAGAAAAATAAATAGGTTAGGGTCAGGGTTAAATGGATTCCGATAGTAAAAATGAGTTGACAGTTTGACACATCTAGCTAACATGTATAAATAGCATGTTAGGTTCAAGTTTACCTGGCCAAACCTTTTCCAACCTCAACAAAAACTAAAAAGAGAACGTTACACATTCAACACACCAACCCGTTTGACCTAATACTACGTGTTTACTTGACTAGCTTATGTAGAACCCATTTAACTTGTCAATCATATGACCTACATAGATAATCAGGGTACACGTGTTCTGGTTCGGGTTCAACTTTTCTACCTGATTAAGTTATCAAGTTGTGTGCGGATTGGGTATATGGTTTATAAAGACCTCCTAGTATGAATTGGACACAAATCGCCATCTGAAAGGTAAAGGAAAGCAAATTTTAAATTCATATTTAATTGTATATTGTGTTTAGCATTCCTGGACATAAAGTATTTCAGGTAAACCCAACATGGCCCATTTAAAACGTTATTCATGGAACCATTTCCATGTTAGTTGTTTATAAAGTGGCAATTTGGACCATTTATGTATTCCTTGTATTTTTCTTTAAGGCCACAACTGATACTTGTTTATTTTACTTTCTTTAAGACCACAACTCCTAACTTGTTTTGCAAGTTTTTTGGCTTGCCTCATTAGAATATTAGGTACACATAAAGTAGTAACTTTTTTAGTGAGGGCCAAACAGACTTAATTTGACCCGCAAGCACTCTTTTTTTTTTTTTTTTTTTTTTTTGTCTTTCTCCTCTTGAAGATCATAATGATTTAAATGTCATTGATAAATTATGTTGAAATAAACAACTGATGAGGTTTTATCACTTAATGCATTGTAACTAAACTTTGGCTTTGGACTCGTTCAAAATGTTTCTATTTCTGGTTTATGTTTCTAATTGTGGCCCATTGATGCGTTAAGGGCAAAGTATTAACAAAATCCAAGTTAGTGAAACTACAATGTCACAGTTAGACCCCAATAAGATAATACTCACCAAGTCACCATCTCAAATGCACATGAATGTATAAGGGGTTATTTGAGTGTCCACTTCTAAAGTAGTAGTTCAGTCATTTAAGAATAAAAAATCATAGTTGTCTGTGACAAAATGATTAACATCGACAAAGTGATTAAAATCAGGTATAGTAATGTCAAATTTACCATCAAAAATAATTTTTTTCAGCAACTCACTCCTGCTGAACAAAGGCATATTATTTTGGCCCCGAAAATCAGAATCAGAATCACACTCAAAATAAGCATATATTCAAATACTTCTGCAAAACCCCAAGAAAAAACAATTCCAGTATACGTATCACGATAAAAAAAAATAGAACTTAAATCATTGAGTCCATTAGCACATAGACGTGGAAGAAAAGAATGAATCAATAAGATTAGATGGGGAAATCCAAAACTTTGAAATAATATATAAATTACATTTTGATGCAAAAACAGTGTTTGTTTAAACCATCACAAGTGTTAAATCGGTTTAAAAAGGACTTAAAATCTTATCACTTTCCATAAGGGCTAGGTAACTAAAAGCCTTATAAGAACATAGTCAGGTTTCAAACATTAAGGCAATCTCCCATGGAAAGATATGTTACCAATTTCATAATATTAGATTTTGGTATTTCTCTAGATACAGAAAAAGGAAATGAAAAGATTTGATACATTTGGTAGTCATCATGGTCAAAATCATAGCCAAGAGCCTGAAAACAACAAAAATTAGCATGCTTGATTTTGTTGGTCACACAGGATCGATAAAGGGTTTGATGTTTGAGAGAGAATTTGGTGTAACAAGATAATTCACTAACACAAATGAAATGTTACAATATGTTTGATATATATACATATGAAAGGTTGTGTCTCAACCTTGAACCGACGTGACCCTTCGGTTTATAACTACCACAACTAAACAATAATATTAGACTTAGGATAATAAGAAATCAATTAATTATAATGCCTTCATTCTCCCCCTTAATTCTTGATTTCTCCGAGGTCTTCAACTCCTATGAGACTTCGCATTTCGATAAACTTTATCCTTGGTAGTGGCTTTGTGAGTATGTCTGCCTTCTGCATCTCTCCACTGATATGTTTGACTTGTATCTGCTCGTTTGCTATACATTCTCTGATAAAGTGACACTTCGTGTTGACGTGCTTTGATCTTCCATGAAACACAGGGTTCTTCATGAGTTGTATTGCTGACTTGCTATCTACCTTCAGAGTTATCTTCTTAGGTTATTCTCCTGTAAGCTCTTGTGGACTTCTCTTGAATCCTATCTCCTTTAGAGTGTCGTTCAGCCTTAAGTTCCATGCCCTGGGTGCTTGCTTTAATCCATATAAAGCCTTCTTTAGCCTGTAGACTAGTTTCTCCTTTCCTTTCTTCACAAACCCTTCTGGTTGTGATACATAGACATCTTCCTTCAATTCACCATGCAAAAATGCTGACTTTACATCCAAATGATGTATTGGCCATCCTTCTTGAGCTGCTAATGCTATTAATAGCCTAATTGTCTCCATTCTCGCAATTGGAGCAAACACTTCATTGTAGCCAATTCCTTCTTGTTGAACATAACCTTTTGCTACTAATCTGGCCTTGTGTTTGGTGATCTGTCCACTTGCATCTCTTTTGACCTTAAATACCCATTTTAATCCAATTGGTTTCTGACTTGTGGGGAGGTTTGTCAGTGTCCAAGTATTATTCTTCTCAATGGATTCTATCTCACTTTCCATTGCTTCTATCCACTGTGGGTAATCTGCTGCTTCTTTGTAGTTTGCAGGTTCTTCATCATACGCTAAGTATAGATGTTCAAATTCTTCTGGTCTTAGAGCTTCTGTGGCTGCATAGATGTCATTGAGTGACCTAAGGGGTCGTACTGGTCTATAACGAGCCTGGTGAATCTTCTATCACTTGTACACCTGATTCCACCCTATATACACTTCTTGGTGTCTCTTGGATTGTTATAGGAGTCCTAGTAGCTGTTATAGGGCTCATAGGACTAGATTCCTCACTATCCTGATCTGAATTGCCCTCATCTCCTTGATCTTGTACAGCTCCACTGTCTTGACTTCCAATTACTGCAAATCTCGTCCAAGTTGGCTCTTTGTCACTTCCTTCAAATAACTGTCCCATTTCCATGGTTCATTCTCTATGAAATGGACGTCTCTGCTGATACATATCTTTCCTTCCTCTGGATCATACATTCGGTAGGCTTTCGTTCCATTCTCATTTCCTAAATGTACCATCTTCTTGCTTCTGTCCTCCAACTTTCTCAGGTGAGGTGTGGCTATCTTCACATAAGCCATGCATCCAAATACTCTAATATGCTTAATATTTGGTGCCTTCCCATGTATTGCTTCATATGGGGTCTTTCCTTTCAATGCTTTAGTGGGAACACGATTAATTATATAAATTGCTTGTCGTGTTGCTTTTGCCCATAAGTTATGCGGTACATTCATAGCCTTTAACATGCTCTTCGCCATGCTCATCACTGAACGGTTCTTTCTTTCCACTACACCATTCTGCTGAGGTGTGTAGGGTGCTGTGAGTTGTCTCAATATACCATTTTCTTCACAGTATGTGGTAAGAGCTCTAGATGTAAATTCTCCTCCACGATCCGTTCTTAACCTTTTGAGCTTTTGACCCGTCTCTGTTTGAGCCTCACTTAAGAACTTCTTAAAGTTCTCATAAACTTGATCCTTTGACTTGAGCATATAGATCCACATGTATCTCGAATAGTCATCAACTATCAGGAAGAAATAGTTGTTTCCTGCTAATGATGTGGGTGTGATTGGTCCACATAAATCTGTATGTACTAGTTCTAGAGGTCTTGTGGCTCTAAAACTTGCTTGAGAGGGGAATGGTAGCCTGCTTTGCTTTCCCGTTAAACATGCATCACATACTTGAGATGGGTGCTCAATTCTTGGTATTCCACGTGCCATTCTTTTCGTACTTAACTGTCTTAGTGAATCAAAATTCACATGTCCCATATGTGCATGCCATACCCATGCATGTGTGTCTATCCTCGCTTGTAGACATATAGGGCTTGCTATTCTAAGCTTCACCATGTAGAGTCTATTCTTGGCTCTTGGGACATTAATCAACAAATTGTTGTAGGCATCATATACCCATAGAAACTCATTTTCCATAAGTACCTTGCATCCGGTTTCTGTCACTTGCCCTAGGCTTAGGATGTTCCTTTGGAGTGTTGGAATGTAGTAGACTTCTGTAATAAGTCTTTGTTCACCATTGTTACATTCCAGTAGTATTGAGCCTTTTCCTTCAATTTTGACACATGATCCATCTCCAAACTTTACACTTCCTATTACTTTCTCATTCAATTCTGTAAAATAGGAACGCTTTCCTGTCATATGGTTACTTGCACCATTGTCTAAGTACCACATTTCATCTCTATTATCATCACTATGATAATGTTCTGGTATTATATCATTCTCTTCAAGAACTATTTCACTTTCTTCACCGACTGCCATTAGTAATGTGGGATCCTCTTCTTCTTCCATTACTAGGTGAGATTCTTTTTGTTTACTTCGAGGCTCTGGACACCTGGGAGCGATATGTCCTAGCTTATGGCAATTGTAGCACCGTACATTGCTCATATCCTTCTTGGGCTTGTTTCCATTATTGTTGTCATGACTTGTCTTAGTGAAATTCTTTTCACTCTTCTGATCTTGTTGGCCATTCCTGTCAAAGTTTCTTCTCTCGTATCTTTGACTCTTGTTGAACTTCCTAAAGTTCTGCTTGCCTCGATTCTGATTGTAGTTCTTGAAATTGTTGTTATAAGGCCTGCTGTCGTGTCTTGCAAATAACAACTTATCTTGACCTCCTCGTCCATATTTCTTCTCCTTTCTAGACTTAAGCCTCTCTTCATATGCTTTAAGTCTCCCAACTGCTTCATTAAGCGTCATACTATCAACATCTGAATAATGTTCTATAGATGCGATAATCTGTAGGAACCTTTCTGGTACGGAGTCCAGCAATTTTCGTACCAAAGCTGAGTCTTCAAACTTTGTTCCTAAAGTCTTTGACTTTGTGCTGATTGTACTTAACCTACCAGCAAACTGGTCTATGGTCTCTGTCTTTCTCATTGATAACATCTCAAATTCTGTGCGTAACGATTGTAATCTTGCTTTCTGGACTCGCTCAATTCCAACATGTCTTGTCTTTAATGCTTTCCAGATTTCACTTGCTGTAGTATGAGATGCCACATGCATCACCATATCTTCTGGAATTGCCTGAAATAGATAGGCTAACGCGGTCCTATCTTTCTTCACATCTACCTTTGAAGATCCTTCTTGGGGTTCCACCACTTCCCAGAGGTTATTGGCATTCAATATTGCCTTTACACGAACAACCCAAATCGTGTAGTTTGTAGATGTCAACATCGGGGTTTGGAGGCTAAACGTGAGTGTTTCCTTGGTGACGATATCTTCTTTCGTCATCGTGGGTTTCACCGGTGTCTTTAGTGGACTTATGTGTTTATGTTTTTTTCCCTATTGTCCAATCTCAATTTGAACAATCTAAACACCACGTCTGGAACTGGTATGACTTTCTCCTTGTCAACCTTGATATTCTTTGAAGATTTTGACAAATCCTTCGTAGTATGTAAGCGCTTAAAACACACTATTCGGGGTTTCGCTAATGGGTGTAGGCTTTCTCCTAGTGCCTAGAATATCAAACTATGTTCCCAAAAATATCTAAAGTCAATCCCTTTGACTTTTGTAAATATCCTCCAAAATAATTAAAAACAAAATCACTTTGTTTTTATAAAAATCGTTACTGAAATAATATTTTTTTTGAATTCGTGTAAGTTTGTCTAAACAAACAAATACTGATTTCAAAATATTATTAAAAACCCTTCTGAAAAAAAAAACGATTTTATAATTCTCTGTTGACTTTTCAAAAGTCAACTTCGTCTTCTTCTTCGATTTTCCCACGCAAAAACACTGCCCAAACAAATCTCTTATTCGCGCCTTAATACAAATCAATTCTGGATTTCTATATCTCCAACGAATCGATATAACACTATGATTCGAATGCTAAAACGAATCAAACTTCTATATAATCGAATAACTTTCTCCTTCGCTTCTTTGTTCGAGTCCGATCGATACAAAGATCTCTTAATCCAAACGTTAAAAAAACGATTTGGTAATCCGGTTTTGCCTTGATGTTAATTCCCGAACGCTACTTGATAAACAGAATCAAATTCTGTATAATTCTTTTAAAAAAATTTTGGCGGGAAATCCTTTTGTCACGATTTGTTAAACAAGAACAGAGGATTCTTGTTTCTGTGAACCGGTTTTTGGATTAAGAAATATAAATTCGATTATAAACTTAAGAGAGGGGCAAGAATATATAACCGTTAATGATGCGCGATTTCTTTTTTTCTGAATTCCGAACACCCTTATCGGAAAATCCTTTTCTCGCCGGAATCTTCTTCTTCTCCGGTGAAAAACGGTTATAGGTTTAGTGAATATCTTCCTTCTTCGATTCTGATTGGCGTGTGGGTGTTTAAACTCTTAATCTTCATTGCTCTGTTCCTGTCCGATATATTATACCTTTGTTCCGATTGATGTCTCTTCACGAAGAAGATGATCGGAAACTTTGATATGATTGGAAAAACTTTGGTAACCGCTCGGATGCCAACTGTTGGTCACACAGGATCGATAAAGGGTTTGATGTTTGAGAGAGAATTTGGTGTAACAAGATAATTCACTAACACAAATGAAATGTTACAATATGTTTGATATATATACATATGAAAGGTTATGTCTCAACCTTGAACCGACGTGACCCTTCGGTTTATAACTACCACAACTAAACAATAATATTAGACTTAGGATAATAAGAAATCAAGTAATTATAATGCCTTCAGATTTCAGATATGCGGTGATTATGAACCATTTTTAGGTTTGAGATCGTACCCAACGACCAGCCATTGTTGTCCCGTGTAGATCTGAACACAAATTTCTGGTCCTTTGATTTCTTCTATATCAAGCTCAGTCGCCATACAACTCTAGAAAATGCAAAGCGTGAAATTCCTCACCCCAACTGATCAAACCATCTCCCATGGTTTTAAAGCTGTACACAATTAAATTCACGAATACTCTAAATCATTTTATGAGAGAAATAGGCGGCGTATGATGCTTGTGAGAGAAATAGGCCACCATCCTGAGAGAAATACATGCCTTTCAGATTCATCACTCATCCTTAATAGGTCTAAATGCATTCGAACGTAATAACCTACTTATGTTAGTTGTCCTAGACTTAGGATATTACTTGCTAAATGTTGGAATGTAATATAAATGATCCTTTGCCTTTGATTTGAACCTTCAAACTGTCACCAAACCGAACTTGCCATGTGACATTAGAATCTAACTCTTCAAACGATTCTCTAAGTTCGGTCATGTGGTTGCTGGCTTTGTTATCTAGGTACAATATGTTTCGGTTCTCTCTAACCTATGATTTTTTTTTTGTTTTGGTATGAACTTGTCTTCGTTCAATAACACAAGATTGGATGCTTCTTCACCATGTACAATTAATAATACTGTAGGCTCTTCTTCTTGTTTTAGGTTTTTTTTTTTTTTTTGAAGGCAACTTTCATTAAAAACACCGGCCTATCTCCAAGGCAGAGATAGCCACAAAAATCACTTACAATACATCAAAATTAAAATGACGCCAACCCTCCCAACTAACATCATTACCCTTACATCGACTATTAAACCAAAGAAAACTGAGGGCCTTCACATCCGCAATAACTTGTGAAATAACTGTAGTAGTCTTTGAAAAAACTTTTTCATTTCTAGCCTTCCAAATTCTCCATAACGTAATCACCAAGATACCATTAAGAACCTCCTTCTTCGGTTGCGACATACCCGAACTCTGCCCAGTAGCCATGATATCACGAATAGAAAACAAATATATCGGCGGAATATTACACCATCTAGCAATGCCACTCCACACTCCATTCGTGAACCAGCACTCAGCAACAATGTGGTCAACGGACTCAACCGGCCCCTCGCATAGCACGCAACCTACATCTTCCACCATTATATTCCTACGCCGAAGAGCATCTATCGTTGGAATACGATTCAAAACAGCTCTCCAAAAGAACAAATTGCATTTAGCCGGTAACCACTTAATCCAAAAAGTTTCCGCAGAAAAGTCTATCCCTTGCGCCCCTTCGACCCACTGTTTAGTGTCCTGAACCGTGACATCCTGCAGAGAACGATCATTCCACACCCACCCATCGGGCCTATCTTGCAAAGTTGTACCAGAAATCAATCGCGAACAATTAATCAGCTCATGCATCTCCTGGTCCGAGGCAAGATACCTCTTCCACTCCCACGCCATAATGCCCATTCGCCCATTAAAAGAAACTCTATCCGCCACAAGACACCACTTGTTTTTATCAAGACGAAACAAAGACGGAAATAGCACTTTAAGAGGAGACCCATTTAACCACGGATCGATCCAAAATTTAATACTTTTACCGTTTCCAACCCGGGCTTGTAATAAACTATTAAAAGACGACCCATGAATAATCAAACGGTCTCCACTAGCAACTATCTTACCCCAAACACCACGCACATTCTTATTATACGGAACAGAAATCCATCTCCGGTTCGACCCATGAATCGCATCAATCACTAACCTCCATAACGCCTCACCCTCGGTTCTATATCGCCAAATCCACTTCAAGAGTAACGCATTATTACTATTATCCAACTTTGTAAGACCCAATCCGCCTAGTTTTTTAGGACGAGTAACCACCTCCCACCCGACCCAATGGATTTTATTTTGATCCGCATTACCTCCCCATAAAAACTTCCTCACCATTTTTTCAAGACAATTAACCACCGCTACCGGCGCCTTGAAAAGCGAGAAATAATAGGTCGGAAGACTCTCCAAAACCGATTTAATCAAAACAATTCTACCCCCCATAGATAGAGTCCTTGACTTCCATTTAGAAAGACGTCTTTGAAAAACCTCCACAACCGGCTCCCAATTGTTTATCCTCCCCATGTTAGATCCCACTTGGATACCAAGATATTTGAACGGAAGAACCCCCGAACAACATCCCAAATCATTCGCCCTAGCCAATACCTCATCGTCATTTAACCCAACCCCATAAAGAACGGACTTCTTAATGTTGATCTTCTTGTTTTAGGTTGGCTTCCCCATGTTTCTCCTTAGGCTCTTTACCCTTCGGGCATAGTATCCATATTGATGACAATTAAAGCATTTAATATGTCTTTTGTCTTTGTTCCTTATCGATGTTTATGATATATTGGTAACCTAACCCCAACCATGTCCACGTGAACATCTATGACCACTCAGTAACCCTTTCCATGACCAACTGAGCTTTGACTTTTATTTAGGCTTTAAAACTTACTGTGTTTCAGCTTTAGTGAACAACAAACTGTTTTCACTTGTAACATTTGCATGCCGAAGTCTTAATCAATCATCATATATGCCATGAAGTGCCCTATGGACCTCTTCAAAGGCCATTGCTTTGGTACGAACTTAAACGTTAAAACAATTGATCCATAGAAAATAGATAGAAACTTGACAGAAAATAAGAAAGAAACAAGACTTTCACTAATTCATTTCTTGATTTCACAAGGTAACATACATAGCTATTAATAGACCATATATTTATGTAAATGTTTAAATGTAATTTATTTTGATTGCTATCTCCCAAAAATAGGAGATATAGTTGTATCTATATATTGAATGTAAAGGGAATGACAAAGGCAAGCAATTACACATATTCCTCCATGGTATCAAGTCTATGATCCTCCTCTAAACCCTACCTCTCACCCATATTGCCGTTGGCTTCTTCCCCTGCCAATCGGCTTTCTTCTTCCTGCTGCCTTATCATCTCTAAATCATCACCCTTCTCATCTTCTACCATGGATAACAAATTGGACCCGGCTCTAACAATGTCCAACATTAAAACTCATATTCCACTCACACTTGAAAAAGACTCTCCCTTTTGTACAACTTGGTCTACTCTGTTCCAAGTTCATTGTCGTGCCTACGAAGTCATCGAACACCTCTCCCCTCGCCCCGCTGCCCCTACCTCTTCCTCATCCGATGCAGAAAACGCGGCTTCGATTGCTGAAACACTTTGGTCTCGTCTCGATGCCATCGTTCTTCAGTGGATCTACGCCACAATTTCTGCCCCCCTGCTGAATATTATTCTTCAACCCGGACAAACTGCCCATAATGCCTGGACTCTTATTCAAGACGAGTTCAACGACAACCAAACAGCCCGTGCAATCTTTCTCAGCCAGGAGTTTGCAAACCTGTGCCTTGAAAATTTCTCCAACATGTCCGATTACCTTCAACATGCCAAACAATTGGCCGATCAACTTGCAACCGTTGATGCTCCCGTTGCCAATCACGTCCTCGCCGTCAAAATACTCACGGGTCTCACGGAACAATACGACGACATCTCTACCTTCTTACAAAAAAAACAATGACCCTTTGCCTTCTTTCAACGAGCTTCGTTCCCGTCTGACTATGGAAGAGACTAAGAAGAAATGGCAGGCAAATCGGAATGCACAGGCGGTTGCAACGGCACTACACACGATGGTCTCCCCTGCTGCTCCGCATCCCAACCCCTCTGCTGCTCCGGCATCCTCGTCATCTGACCGAGGTCGTGGTCGTGGCAGGCGGGTTCCTTCTCTCAGCCGACATCCTCGTCGTCTGCGGATGCAGCTCCTCCTCTGGACGTAGCGGTAGTCACCATTCATCTCCTGGTTCCTTCTCTCAGCCGACACACCCCTATATTATCTTTCCTCCAAATAGGCTCAAAGTCAATGGGCCAGAACCTTCAGTGTGCCTACACAAAACAATGGCAATAACACTTGGGCCTCGCAACAACAGACCCCTCCATGTCCATATCCATCTCGGCCCACATCCAATTCTCAAGGAATACTTGGTGCTCATCCAGATCAGGCCCATTACTCCGGTTACTTACCCACGGACATCGAGCAGGCCCTCTACACCATGTATCTGAACCCACCTAATCACAGCCTCATGGACACCGGAGCTTCTTCTCATTCGGCCAACCAGCAAGGTATATACTCCCCGTCTAATTTTAATTCATGCACTAATAAAAATATTATTGTTGGAAACGGCATGTCCATACCTGTTTTAGCTACAGGCAACCAAGTTTTACCCCACCATTTCCACCCCTTAAACTTAATAATGTCCTGTTTGCACCCAATATCATTAGAAACTTAATCTCAGTTCGTCACCTAACAAATGATAATTTAGTTTCTATTGAATTTGACCCTTTTGGTTTTCTTGTGAAGGATCTCAAAACTCGGGCTCCTATCCTCCGATGCAATAGTATTGGCGATCTTTACCCTCTCACACAGCCTCTCCCTACCAACCTCAATCAACCTCAAGTCTTCACCACTATCTCTCAAGATCGCTGGCATCAACGCTTGGGTCACCCTGGCAACAATTTACTGAAATCTTTAAAACTTTCTTCTTTTATTTATTATGGAAAACTCAATAAACATCTTTGTCAATCTTGCATTTCTGGTAAAAGTGTTAGATTACCCTTTTATGATTTAGTTGATTGTATTCATTTGCCATTTAATATTGTGCACAGTGACCTTTGGACATCACCCGTCCTCAGCACGGGTGGTCACAAGTACTACATCCTATTTTTGGATGATTTCACCAACTTCTTGTGGACGTTTCCCATAGCCAATAAATCTCAAGTTTTCCACATTTTTTTCCCAATTTCACAACTTAATAAATACCCAATTTGAAAGAAAAATCAAACAATTTCAATGTGACAACGGTAAAGAATACTCAAACCAAAACTTTTATAACTTTTGTCACCACCACGGCATGCAATTCCGTTTTTCGTGCCCCTACACATCCTCTCAAAACGGAAAAGCCGAAAGAAAGATTCAAACCATAAATAACATGATTCGAACTCTTCTTGCCCAAGCATCACTCCCCCCTACCTATTGGCACCACGCCCTCGAGATAGCCACCTAATTACTAAACATTTTACCTAACAAAATCTCAAAACTTTCATTCTCCAACCTCCATCCTATACAAAGTCTCACCCGAATATGAACACTTACGTGTTTTCGGGTGCCTTTGTTACCCCCTCACACCTTCCACCACCATAAACAAACTCAATTATCGATCTCACCCATGTGTCTTTCTCGGCTACCCATCCATCAACTTGCAACCGTTGATGCTCCCGTTGCCAATCACGTCCTCGCGTCAAAATACTCACGGGTCTCACGGAACAATACGACGACATCTCTACCTTCTTGCAAAACCATGACCCTTTGCCTTCTTTCAACGAGCTTCGTTCCCGTCTGACTATGGAAGAGACTAAGAAGAAATGGCAGGCAAATCGGAATGCACAGGCGGTTGCAACGGCACTACACACGATGGTCTCCCCTGCTGCTCCGCATCCCAACCCCTCTGCTGCTCCGGCATCCTCGTCGTCTGACCGGGGTCGTGGTCGTGGCAGGCGGGTTCCTTCTCTCAGCCGACATCCTCGTCGTCTGCGGATGCAGCTCCTCCTCTGGACGTAGCGGTAGTCACCATTCATCTCCTGGTTCCTTCTCTCAGCCGACACACCCCTATATTATCTTTCCTCCAAATAGGCTCAAAGTCAATGGGCCAGAACCTTCAGTGTGCCTACACAAAACAATGGCAATAACACTTGGGCCTCGCAACAACAGACCCCTCCATGTCCATATCCATCTCGGCCCACATCCAATTCTCAAGGAATACTTGGTGCTCATCCAGATCAGGCCCATTACTCCGGTTACTTACCCACGGACATCGAGCAGGCCCTCTACACCATGTCTCTGAACCCACCTAATCACAGCCTCATGGACACCGGAGCTTCTTCTCATTCGGCCAACCAGCAAGGTATATACTCCCCGTCTAATTTTAATTCATGCACTAATAAAAATATTATTGTTGGAAACGGCATGTCCATACTTGTTTTAGCTACAGGCAACCAAGTTTTACCCCACCATTTCCACCCCTTAAACTTAATAATGTCCTGTTTGCACCCAATATCATTAGAAACTTAATCTCAGTTCGTCACCTAACAAATGATAATTTAGTTTCTATTGAATTTGACCCTTTTGGTTTTCTTGTGAAGGATCTCAAAACTCGGGCTCCTATCCTCCGATGCAATAGTATTGGCGATCTTTACCCTCTCACACAGCCTCTCCCTACCAACCTCAATCAACCTCAAGTCTTCACCACTATCTCTCAAGATCGCTGGCATCAACGCTTGGGTCACCCTGGCAACAATTTACTGAAATCTTTAAAACTTTCTTCTTTTATTTATTATGGAAAACTCAATAAACATCTTTGTCAATCTTGCATTTCTGGTAAAAGTGTTAGATTACCCTTTTATGATTTAGTTGATTGTATTCATTTGCCATTTAATATTGTGCACAGTGACCTTTGGACATCACCCGTCCTCAGCACGGGTGGTCACAAGTACTACATCCTATTTTTGGATGATTTCACCAACTTCTTGTGGACGTTTCCCATAGCCAATAAATCTCAAGTTTTCCACATTTTTTTCCCAATTTCACAACTTAATAAATACCCAATTTGAAAGAAAAATCAAACAATTTCAATGTGACAACGGTAAAGAATACTCAAACCAAAACTTTTATAACTTTTGTCACCACCACGGCATGCAATTCCGTTTTTCGTGCCCCTACACATCCTCTCAAAACGGAAAAGCCGAAAGAAAGATTCAAACCATAAATAACATGATTCGAACTCTTCTTGCCCAAGCATCACTCCCCCTACCTATTGGCACCACGCCCTCGAGATAGCCACCTAATTACTAAACATTTTACCTAACAAAATCTCAAAACTTTCATTCTCCAACCTCCATCCTATACAAAGTCTCACCCGAATATGAACACTTACGTGTTTTCGGGTGCCTTTGTTACCCCCTCACACCTTCCACCACCATAAACAAACTCAATTATCGATCTCACCCATGTGTCTTTCTCGGCTACCCATCCATCAACTTGCAACCGTTGATGCTCCCGTTGCCAATCACGTCCTCGCGTCAAAATACTCACGGGTCTCACGGAACAATACGACGACATCTCTACCTTCTTGCAAAACCATGACCCTTTGCCTTCTTTCAACGAGCTTCGTTCCCGTCTGACTATGGAAGAGACTAAGAAGAAATGGCAGGCAAATCGGAATGCACAGGCGGTTGCAACGGCACTACACACGATGGTCTCCCCTGCTGCTCCGCATCCCAACCCCTCTGCTGCTCCGGCATCCTCGTCGTCTGACCGGGGTCGTGGTCGTGGCAGGCGGGTTCCTTCTCTCAGCCGACATCCTCGTCGTCTGCGGATGCAGCTCCTCCTCTGGACGTAGCGGTAGTCACCATTCATCTCCTGGTTCCTTCTCTCAGCCGACACACCCCTATATTATCTTTCCTCCAAATAGGCTCAAAGTCAATGGGCCAGAACCTTCAGTGTGCCTACACAAAACAATGGCAATAACACTTGGGCCTCGCAACAACAGACCCCTCCATGTCCATATCCATCTCGGCCCACATCCAATTCTCAAGGAATACTTGGTGCTCATCCAGATCAGGCCCATTACTCCGGTTACTTACCCACGGACATCGAGCAGGCCCTCTACACCATGTCTCTGAACCCACCTAATCACAGCCTCATGGACACCGGAGCTTCTTCTCATTCGGCCAACCAGCAAGGTATATACTCCCCGTCTAATTTTAATTCATGCACTAATAAAAATATTATTGTTGGAAACGGCATGTCCATACTTGTTTTAGCTACAGGCAACCAAGTTTTACCCCACCATTTCCACCCCTTAAACTTAATAATGTCCTGTTTGCACCCAATATCATTAGAAACTTAATCTCAGTTCGTCACCTAACAAATGATAATTTAGTTTCTATTGAATTTGACCCTTTTGGTTTTCTTGTGAAGGATCTCAAAACTCGGGCTCCTATCCTCCGATGCAATAGTATTGGCGATCTTTACCCTCTCACACAGCCTCTCCCTACCAACCTCAATCAACCTCAAGTCTTCACCACTATCTCTCAAGATCGCTGGCATCAACGCTTGGGTCACCCTGGCAACAATTTACTGAAATCTTTAAAACTTTCTTCTTTTATTTATTATGGAAAACTCAATAAACATCTTTGTCAATCTTGCATTTCTGGTAAAAGTGTTAGATTACCCTTTTATGATTTAGTTGATTGTATTCATTTGCCATTTAATATTGTGCACAGTGACCTTTGGACATCACCCGTCCTCAGCACGGGTGGTCACAAGTACTACATCCTATTTTTGGATGATTTCACCAACTTCTTGTGGACGTTTCCCATAGCCAATAAATCTCAAGTTTTCCACATTTTTTTCCCAATTTCACAACTTAATAAATACCCAATTTGAAAGAAAAATCAAACAATTTCAATGTGACAACGGTAAAGAATACTCAAACCAAAACTTTTATAACTTTTGTCACCACCACGGCATGCAATTCCGTTTTTCGTGCCCCTACACATCCTCTCAAAACGGAAAAGCCGAAAGAAAGATTCAAACCATAAATAACATGATTCGAACTCTTCTTGCCCAAGCATCACTCCCCCTACCTATTGGCACCACGCCCTCGAGATAGCCACCTAATTACTAAACATTTTACCTAACAAAATCTCAAAACTTTCATTCTCCAACCTCCATCCTATACAAAGTCTCACCCGAATATGAACACTTACGTGTTTTCGGGTGCCTTTGTTACCCCCTCACACCTTCCACCACCATAAACAAACTCAATTATCGATCTCACCCATGTGTCTTTCTCGGCTACCCATCCATCAACTTGCAACCGTTGATGCTCCCGTTGCCAATCACGTCCTCGCGTCAAAATACTCACGGGTCTCACGGAACAATACGACGACATCTCTACCTTCTTGCAAAACCATGACCCTTTGCCTTCTTTCAACGAGCTTCGTTCCCGTCTGACTATGGAAGAGACTAAGAAGAAATGGCAGGCAAATCGGAATGCACAGGCGGTTGCAACGGCACTACACACGATGGTCTCCCCTGCTGCTCCGCATCCCAACCCCTCTGCTGCTCCGGCATCCTCGTCGTCTGACCGGGGTCGTGGTCGTGGCAGGCGGGTTCCTTCTCTCAGCCGACATCCTCGTCGTCTGCGGATGCAGCTCCTCCTCTGGACGTAGCGGTAGTCACCATTCATCTCCTGGTTCCTTCTCTCAGCCGACACACCCCTATATTATCTTTCCTCCAAATAGGCTCAAAGTCAATGGGCCAGAACCTTCAGTGTGCCTACACAAAACAATGGCAATAACACTTGGGCCTCGCAACAACAGACCCCTCCATGTCCATATCCATCTCGGCCCACATCCAATTCTCAAGGAATACTTGGTGCTCATCCAGATCAGGCCCATTACTCCGGTTACTTACCCACGGACATCGAGCAGGCCCTCTACACCATGTCTCTGAACCCACCTAATCACAGCCTCATGGACACCGGAGCTTCTTCTCATTCGGCCAACCAGCAAGGTATATACTCCCCGTCTAATTTTAATTCATGCACTAATAAAAATATTATTGTTGGAAACGGCATGTCCATACTTGTTTTAGCTACAGGCAACCAAGTTTTACCCCACCATTTCCACCCCTTAAACTTAATAATGTCCTGTTTGCACCCAATATCATTAGAAACTTAATCTCAGTTCGTCACCTAACAAATGATAATTTAGTTTCTATTGAATTTGACCCTTTTGGTTTTCTTGTGAAGGATCTCAAAACTCGGGCTCCTATCCTCCGATGCAATAGTATTGGCGATCTTTACCCTCTCACACAGCCTCTCCCTACCAACCTCAATCAACCTCAAGTCTTCACCACTATCTCTCAAGATCGCTGGCATCAACGCTTGGGTCACCCTGGCAACAATTTACTGAAATCTTTAAAACTTTCTTCTTTTATTTATTATGGAAAACTCAATAAACATCTTTGTCAATCTTGCATTTCTGGTAAAAGTGTTAGATTACCCTTTTATGATTTAGTTGATTGTATTCATTTGCCATTTAATATTGTGCACAGTGACCTTTGGACATCACCCGTCCTCAGCACGGGTGGTCACAAGTACTACATCCTATTTTTGGATGATTTCACCAACTTCTTGTGGACGTTTCCCATAGCCAATAAATCTCAAGTTTTCCACATTTTTTTTTCCCAATTTCACAACTTAATAAATACCCAATTTGAAAGAAAAATCAAACAATTTCAATGTGACAACGGTAAAGAATACTCAAACCAAAACTTTTATAACTTTTGTCACCACCACGGCATGCAATTCCGTTTTTCGTGCCCCTACACATCCTCTCAAAACGGAAAAGCCGAAAGAAAGATTCAAACCATAAATAACATGATTCGAACTCTTCTTGCCCAAGCATCACTCCCCCTACCTATTGGCACCACGCCCTCGAGATAGCCACCTAATTACTAAACATTTTACCTAACAAAATCTCAAAACTTTCATTCTCCAACCTCCATCCTATACAAAGTCTCACCCGAATATGAACACTTACGTGTTTTCGGGTGCCTTTGTTACCCCCTCACACCTTCCACCACCATAAACAAACTCAATTATCGATCTCACCCATGTGTCTTTCTCGGCTACCCATCCATCAACTTGCAACCGTTGATGCTCCCGTTGCCAATCACGTCCTCGCCGTCAAAATACTCACGGGTCTCACGGAACAATACGACGACATCTCTACCTTCTTGCAAAACCATGACCCTTTGCCTTCTTTCAACGAGCTTCGTTCCCGTCTGACTATGGAAGAGACTAAGAAGAAATGGCAGGCAAATCGGAATGCACAGGCGGTTGCAACGGCACTACACACGATGGTCTCCCCTGCTGCTCCGCATCCCAACCCCTCTGCTGCTCCGGCATCCTCGTCGTCTGACCGGGGTCGTGGTCGTGGCAGGCGGGTTCCTTCTCTCAGCCGACATCCTCGTCGTCTGCGGATGCAGCTCCTCCTCTGGACGTAGCGGTAGTCACCATTCATCTCCTGGTTCCTTCTCTCAGCCGACACACCCCTATATTATCTTTCCTCCAAATAGGCTCAAAGTCAATGGGCCAGAACCTTCAGTGTGCCTACACAAAACAATGGCAATAACACTTGGGCCTCGCAACAACAGACCCCTCCATGTCCATATCCATCTCGGCCCACATCCAATTCTCAAGGAATACTTGGTGCTCATCCAGATCAGGCCCATTACTCCGGTTACTTACCCACGGACATCGAGCAGGCCCTCTACACCATGTCTCTGAACCCACCTAATCACAGCCTCATGGACACCGGAGCTTCTTCTCATTCGGCCAACCAGCAAGGTATATACTCCCCGTCTAATTTTAATTCATGCACTAATAAAAATATTATTGTTGGAAACGGCATGTCCATACCTGTTTTAGCTACAGGCAACCAAGTTTTACCCCACCATTTCCACCCCTTAAACTTAATAATGTCCTGTTTGCACCCAATATCATTAGAAACTTAATCTCAGTTCGTCACCTAACAACTGATAATTTAGTTTCTATTGAATTTGACCCTTTTGGTTTTCTTGTGAAGGATCTCAAAACTCGGGCTCCTATCCTCCGATGCAATAGTATTGGCGATCTTTACCCTCTCACACAGCCTCTCCCTACCAACCTCAATCAACCTCAAGTCTTCACCACTATCTCTCAAGATCGCTGGCATCAACGCTTGGGTCACCCTGGCAACAATTTACTGAAATCTTTAAAAGTTTCTTCTTTTATTTATTATGGAAAACTCAATAAACATCTTTGTCAATCTTGCATTTATGGTAAAAGTGTTAGATTACCCTTTTATGATTTAGTTGATTGTATTCATTTGCCATTTAATATTGTGCACAGTGACCTTTGGACATCACCCGTCCTCAGCACGGGTGGTCACAAGTACTACATCCTATTTTTGGATGATTTCACCAACTTCTTGTGGACGTTTCCCATAGCCAATAAATCTCAAATTTTCCACATTTTTTTCCCAATTTCACAACTTAATAAATACCCAATTTGAAAGAAAAATCAAACAATTTCAATGTGACAACGGTAAAGAATACTCAAACCAAAACTTTTATAACTTTTGTCACCACCACGGCATGTAATTCCGTTTTTCGTGCCCCTACACATCCTCTCAAAACGGAAAAGCCGAAAGAAAGATTCAAACCATAAATAACATGATTCGAACTCTTCTTGCCCAAGCATCACTCCCCCTACCTATTGGCACCACGCCCTCGAGATAGCCACCTAATTACTAAACATTTTACCTAACAAAATCTCAAAACTTTCATTCTCCAACCTCCATCCTATACAAAGTCTCACCCGAATATGAACACTTACGTGTTTTCGGGTGCCTTTGTTACCCCCTCACACCTTCCACCACCATAAACAAACTCAATTATCGATCTCACCCATGTGTCTTTCTCGGCTACCCATCCAACCATCGAGGTTGTCAAACCAGCTACTATTAGACTGGTCCTCTCTTTGGCTTTGGCAAAATCTTGGAAAATACATCAGTTAGACGTTACTAATGCATTTTTTCACGGCAACTTGGAGGAAACAGTCTACCTGCACCAACCAATGGGATTTCGTCATCCACAATATCTTGATCATGTCTGTCTCCTCAAGAAGTCCCTATACGGTCTTAAACAGGCTCCACGAGCCTGGTACCAGCGTTTTACAGATTTCGTCACCTTACAGGGTTTTCGCCAAAGCAAATCAGATAACTCACTGTTTGTGTACACTTAGGCGACAACCTTCTCTCCTGGTCCTCCAAGCGGCAGTCCACCATATCACGTTCCAGTGCAGAAGCAGAATACCGTGGGGTTGCTAATGTGGTTGCTGAGCTCTGCTGGCTACATAACCTTCTTTTAGAACTTCATCACCCTATCACACGCGCTTCTTTGGTATACTGTGATAACGTCAGCGCCATCTACTTGTCCGGCAATCCAGTGCAACATCAATGTACCAAACATATAGAACTTGACATTCATTTTGTTCGCGAACAAGTCCAACGTGGAGCTGTGTGTGTTCTTCATGTCCCATCACGACATCAGATTGCTTACATTTTCACCAAAGGCTTACCTCGCGTGCTATTTGATGATTTTCGCTCCAGTCTCAGCCCGGTTGTCAAACCAGCTACTATTAGACTGGTCCTCTCTTTGGCTTTGGCAAAATCTTGGAAAATACATCAGTTAGACGTTACTAATGCATTTTTTCACGGCAACTTGGAGGAAACAGTCTACCTGCACCAACCAATGGGATTTCGTCATCCACAATATCTTGATCATGTCTGTCTCCTCAAGAAGTCCCTATACGGTCTTAAACAGGCTCCACGAGCCTGGTACCAGCGTTTTACAGATTTCGTCACCTTACAGGGTTTTCGCCAAAGCAAATCAGATAACTCACTGTTTGTGTACACTTAGGCGACAACCTTCTCTCCTGGTCCTCCAAGCGGCAGTCCACCATATCACGTTCCAGTGCAGAAGCAGAATACCGTGGGTTGCTAATGTGGTTGCTGAGCTCTGCTGGCTACATAACCTTCTTTTAGAACTTCATCACCCTATCACACGCGCTTCTTTGGTATACTGTGATAACGTCAGCGCCATCTACTTGTCCGGCAATCCAGTGCAACATCAATGTACCAAACATATAGAACTTGACATTCATTTTGTTCGCGAACAAGTCCAACGTGGAGCTGTGTGTGTTCTTCATGTCCCATCACGACATCAGATTGCTTACATTTTCACCAAAGGCTTACCTCGCGTGCTATTTGATGATTTTCGCTCCAGTCTCAGCATTCTGCCACCCTACGCTTCGACTGCGGGGGTGTAATAGACCATATATTTATGTAAATGTTTAAATGTAATTTATTTTGATTGCTATCTCCCAAAAATAGGAGATATAGTTGTATCTATATATTGAATGTAAAGGGAATGACAAAGGCAAGCAATTACACATATTCATTCAGCTATTATATAGCCGAACACATTAACAAACTAACCACCAACCTTAATCTTAAATACAACGGAAATGTGGAATATGGTAACTACTCATTATCCCATTATCCTCTTATTTGACCACCTAAATGCACTAAACAAACATGGATACAACATGGAAAACTTCCACGGTGGTTGCCACTCGGTCAACCTGGTGGCATCCGGATGGTTGATAGCAAAACATCACGGCGGACGCCACTCACATTTTTCTACTGTTACTTTCATGTTTTTCTTTGCCATCGTTGTTTTTGCGGCCTGATTTAATGGCTTCTGAACATGTGGTGGTGTCGTTTTTGGCGTCGGTATGGTGCGGATGTTTGGGTGGATTGTGCCTGTTTTGATGGTGATGCGGCAAACGGTAGTGGTGTGGCAGAAGTGGGTGTTGGAGATGCAAGGGTGGGTAAGACTTCAAACTGGGACTCGAGTCTAGCAAAGGATTCTCTCCATTGACGGAACTCAAGTTTGAATAGTTTTTGAGAAACTATAGGTCCGATGGGGGATCACGATGGCTTTGATACCAATTGATACGAACTTAATCGTTATACAATTGATCCAAAGAACATAGATAGAAGCTTGACATAAAATAAGAAGGAATCAAGACTTTCACTAATTCATTTATTGATTTCAAAAGGTAACATACATGACTCTCATATAGCCGAACAAATTAACATGCTAACCACTATTTTAAATCCTAAAATACGGAGGAAATGTTGAATATGGTAACTACCCGTTATCCTCTTATTTGAGCCACCTAAATGCACCTAACAACAATAAGAAAATAAGTAAAATAACATGAATAACATATAGAAAACAACATGCATAGATACCTGCATGCTTCTTCTAAGACAAAGCTAGGCTTATATCATGCTTCTACATCAAAACTTTGCTCGATAGAGGCCACTAGATTTATGATCTTTTTTGGCACCGTATCCAAACAATTGTTTTACTAGTTCCTCATCTTCCAAAGTTGCTCCACTACTGAATTTGGAAATCATACAAGATGAAACAATTGAAGTTCTTCATATTTTTTTTGGATGGTGACTTTCGTTATGAGTGACCCATTGTCACTCTGTCGGTCCGTTTTGAACCGACAGCCCACTAAGGCTAGCCTGATGATGTTTTATCGGCCTGTGCAGAATCATCGGCCTTGGTGGCTTCCCCCAGAAACCGTACTGCCTTCACAAGAGTTGTCTCGCTGAAGTAACAGTCGGATTAAAGCCGGGGTGACGCTTAGGATCAACCCCCTCGGTGGGTTTGTCACAATCATTGAGCACTAAATGCCTCACTATTTGATGCAAGTAGGGGTTGAACTTGAGTCTCATAGGGAGAACCCAAGTGTTTTCCACCACTTGATCGATAGATCATTGACAATTTTAGAGTACATATATATAGGCAAATATGCTACACTTTGACACCTTAGATACAAACTAAATTACAACATATACACTTAAGATTTATTGTCTAACATCCTCTTTCAAGCTAAACGGTGGTGGACCAAGATTGAGCATTTTGCGAAACTCGGAGAATTGAGGACCATGAAGACTTTTGGTAAAGATGTCTGCCACCTGAAGCTTGGTCGGAACAAATTTTGTAATGAGTTGTCATGATGTTACAAGTTCCCATAAGAAGTGATAGTCTAAATCAGTATGCTTGGCATGCTTGTGAGAGACAGGATTCCAGGTGAGAAATATGGCACTTTGATTGTCTTAGAGAATAGTAGGTTGGTCTGGGTAACGCATGAAGTTCCTATAAAAGATATGTTATCCATATGATTTCAGCATCAGTGTTGGCCATTGCACGATATTCAGATTCACAACTGGAACGAGCAACGGTAGGTTGTTTTTTCGCACTCCAAGAAATGAGATTGCAACCTAAGAATATAGAGTAACCATATGTCGAGCGACGAGTTTCCAAACAACGATCCCAATCAGCATTGGAATAACCAAACAAAGCAACATGTTCCCCTCGATTATAATGAAGACCATAAGCAATAGTTCCCTTAAGATACCGCAGAATACGTTTAACCTCTTGATAGTGATCCATAGTTGGCAAGTGCAGAAATTGACTAACTTGATTAATAGCATAAGAAATGTCAGGCCGGGTAATTGTCAGGTACTGAAGAGCCCCAACAATAGACCGATAATGAGTAGCATCCTTAAATAAATCACCTGTAGAAACAAAAGAATCATTCATGCTTAAGGGTGTTGGAGCACGTTTAGCATCCAACATCTTAGCACGAGCAAGAATATCCAAAGTATATTTTGACTGATTTAAAAATAAACCATTGTTAGTGTAGGTAACCTCCAATCCTAGAAAATAATTAAGTTTCACCAGATCTTTCATGGCAAATTCTTTGCTTAGGGAGAGGATAAAGGACCGAAGAGTGTCAGGTTTATTCCTAGTGAGAATGAAATCATCAACATAGACCAAAAGATACATGATGCGGGAGTCACGTTTAAAAATGAAAAACAGATGGATCAGCACCACTGCACATGAACCCATTTTGAGTGAGAAACACACCCAACCGATGAAACAAAGCCCGGTGTGCCTACTTAAGACCATAAATAGCTTTGTTTAACTTGAAAACATAATATGGAAATCGTGGGTCAGTGAAGCCCTTTGGTTGTTCCATAAAGACGGTATCATTTAGTCGACCATGTAAAAAAGCATTATTAACATCATCCGGTTGATGAGGAGGCCAGTTATTGATAACAACAAGGGCAAGAATAGTGCGAACCATAGTCACCTTAACAACTGGACTAAAGGCATGAAAATAATCAAGACCCGGGACTTGTGTATATCCTTGCGCCACCAATCTCGCCTTTTGGCGATCAATGGATCCATTAGAATGAAATTTTGTGTGAAATAACCATTTTGAACCCACAATATTGGCATTGTTTGGTCTAGGAACAGGGTCCATGTGTCATTTCGAAGAAAGGCATCATACTCACATTGCTTCACATGGATCCATTTTTCATTTTTGCAAGCAGAAGTAAAGGTCTTAGGATCAGGGGAGGCAAAAAGAGCACGATGAAGAGGGAGTTGTTTGGTGTGAGCAAAGTCTAATTGATGCCGAGGCTTAAATATCCCAACTTTGGCACGAGTTACCATCGGATGTGAAGGTAAAGGCGAAGGAGGAGGGACGGCCGCTGGCGAACAGGACCACTGGATGAGGAGCTTGGATGAGCCGGTGAGTTTCATGGGATAATAGAGGGAGTAGAGTGGGGAGTATTAGGAGGAGTTTACGGTGGTGTTGAAAGAGGAGTGTGAGGAGTCGTAGATGTTGATGGCGTATGGGTAGGGAAATATGGGACAATTACACTCTTTTGTTCAGAGGTGTTATTGGATGTGGAGGGTTGGTTGGTTTGCATAGGAGCCAACAGGTACATCATTTGTAGGATCCAAAAAAGCTACAATGTCAAGGTTTTCAATGGGTGTGGACTTGGTTAGAGGATAAGGGGGAAAAAGTTTCATCAAAACGGGCATGTCTAGAGATATAAACATGCCGAGTGGATGGATCGAGGCACTTGAAGCTCTTATACTTGAAGCAAGGACTAAGAAAAATGCAAGGAATACTCCTTGGGGTAAGTTTGTTATCGGCATAACCCCGTAAAAAAGGAAAGACCCGAC
Source organism: Ambrosia x helenae (assembly GCA_030844895.1). Classification (NCBI taxonomy): domain Eukaryota; kingdom Viridiplantae; phylum Streptophyta; class Magnoliopsida; order Asterales; family Asteraceae; genus Ambrosia; species Ambrosia x helenae. Next base: position 179,395 of record JAUTDX010007250.1, read on the forward strand.
AACCAAAGGATCAAAAAATGGAGTAATCCGGAAGGCGATTGTATAAAAGTTCAAACGGAGATTTACCCTCAAGTAACAAAGATGGTAGGCGGTTAAATATGAAAACCGTCGTAGAGAACGCATCCACCCGATAACTAGGAGATAGCTTAGCATGAAATTGCATAGCCAAACCATTTTCAACGATGTGTCTATGTTTGCATTCAACCCTCCCATTTTTTTGGGGGGATGTGAGGGCATGACATGTGATGAAACGTACCATTTTGTTCAAATAGACAACGAACCTTTTTATTAGTAAATTCGGTACCTCCACCACTTTGAAAAGTTTTAATTTTGGTGGAAAATTAAGTTTGAACCAAAGGTATAAGGATGGATAACACATCAACAAATTCAGATGTTGACTTCAATGGAAACAACCATGTAAAACGAGAGAAGTCATCAAAAAAAGCCACATAGTATAAGTAACTTCCAACAGATTTAATTGGAGATGGACCCATAAGTCACAATGAACTAACTCAAGAGGTGAAGTTGCACGTTTATTATTAAGATCAAAAGGAAGTCGTTTAGACTTGGCAAGTTTACATGGGGTACAAACACCCGGTTTTGGCAAAACAGATTTGAAAGAAATAAGACCATTATGTTTTAATAAAGGCATAACATCAAAATTGACATGTCCCAAACGGGAGGGCCAAAATTTAAATGAAGCTTTAAGACATTTGGTAGACGAAAGCAAAGCTTGCACATTGTCGTGGAGAATATAGAGACCATCTTCACGGCACCGGTGGGCTACGATTTTCTTGTTGTGGTGATCCTGAATAAAGAAATGAGGATAAGAAAAAACAACATCAACATGATTATCTTTAGTTAATTTACTTATTGATAAAAGATTTTTGTGAGATTAGGAACCACCAAAACATTTTTAAGATCAAGGGAACCAAAGAGTTTAGAATTACCAACATGAGTAATAAGCAAGGATTGGCCATGTCCAAAGGAAACACGAGGATTACCTTTAGTGGGAGTGGCCAATGGAAGAGAATTATTATTAGGAACCATATGATACGACGCAACTATATCACCTATCCAACCAAGAATAGAAGGGTTCAATGCACATTGCGCATGGAAGGCTTGCGCAAGTTGGGCTTTAGAGGAACCGGCAAATGAAGCAAATTGGGCCAGCTGGTAACATTGGGTTGCAAAGTGACCTGTTTTCCTGCAAAGTTGACATGTGGGGGGCGCTTATTGGGCTGATAGTTGTTGTAGTTTGATGGACCTTGATAGTTGTAGTTTGATGTACCATTCTTAGAATAATAAGTGGGCCGATTACCTTTATTGTTGGTGGGCCGATAAGAAGTTTGTTGCTGTGACCCACCATTTCCACGAGATGGCCGATAAGAAGAAGCTTTATTATTTTGATTATGAGCCCTATATGCAACAGGAGTAGGAGTATTTTTATGAAGCGCCTTCACAAACAATTCATGACTTTCAGCGCGAGCCGACAAATCTGCAAGATTAGGGATAGGACGAATGGACGGGATATGCGTGGAAAAGCCTTCAAAAGTGGTTCCTAAACCACACAAAAACCAGTGTAATTGATCCCTTGGGTCGAGCAGATGGCCGATAGCGTGAAGTTGATCACAAATACTTTTGAAAACACGACCATAATCCGCAACCGATTTGTCCCCCTTTTGTAGTATGCGAATATTATCACGGAGATTTTGAACACGTTCAATGGAAGTATTACAAAACGCATTTTCAAGTCCGACCCATATTTCTCGAGCAGTCGATAAACCAACAGTGACCGATAATGCTTCTTCAGTGAGAGACGCGTTTAACAAAATAATGGCATGTTGCTCTTCGGTTAACCATTTCAAATATTCGGGATTCATGGTTTCTTTGCCATCAACTGTGATGAGCATTCAATATGATGAGCAACCTTTTGATACGCAAGCAATGGAAGCATTTGAGTTCTCCAATATATGAAGTTGATGGAATTGAGTTTGATGGTGATCATTAGTGCTATGCCATTCATAGGGGAAAGAGTGCGAGCGGATGAGGATGAAGATGAACACCCATGAACAATCAGCTGGAAAGAACAATGAACAAGAGATTGGCCAAAGAGGAATAAAGGAAGAGCAAGAGGGAGGGTAGGGAAGGGAACCGAAAGGTAGAAGGAAGAGGAAGGGAGAAGGATAGGGAAACTTAATTGATCTAGTAATGGCTTGATACCATGAAACAATTGAAATTATTCATATTCAATACATGAGTTAAACTACATATATAGGCAAATATGTTACACTTTGACACCTTAGATACAAACTAAATTACAACATATACACATAAGATTTATTGTCTAACACAAGAGATCTTCCTAGCATAAGTAGTTTCTTTATCCTTCATTTGTAACCCTTCAAATCCACTTCTCAAAATCCTCAATGGTGCCTTCCAAACACGTTCCACACCACGTACCATGACTTTAATGAGTCCCACACTTCTTTAGCTGTTTTCTTTTTAGCGGCTTGTGTAAGAAATTCCTTAGGATCGATTGAGAAATGAAAGCACGAACTTGCTTGCTCTACTTCTCGTCCTTAACCACACTAATTGTTGATTCGATGGCATCCCAACCCGTGAGCATCCATCCATGATTACTTCCATCTTTATAGCCATGTATTGTAGTTTGTAGATGTAAGAATCAGACACTGAAAGGGAAACAAATTGTCTTTCAGAGGGTTGAAGGTTGTAGTAATCGACATGGTGTTGAAGCGTATGACTTTTGGCATGCAAACGGTTCAGAACACGGTGCTTTGATACCAAATGTTGGTTCACATCCTAAATAAACACTCACAAGTATGTATGTAAGTTTGCAGAGGAACATAATAAACTTTGGAACTCCTATACTGCTAAAACTATTATATTGAAAACGGGAGTACGAAAAACAAAATTCCACCACTCCTGTTTATATCAAAATAAAGAAATGTAAACACATGCAAAATAGAAGCTGGAAGCTAGCGAACATTATCTCCCCTAAACTCAGTCAAACATGGCTATTTCTCATTGACGTGCAACTTCTAAAACATGGGTATAATCCCTTTATTCTAGCATGACTCGATACCAAACCTCTTGACCGTTAGTTGGACCGACCATATCAGTGACCCATGACACGTGCCTCATGAACTAACCCGATTAACACAACTTCTGGTTAGTTAGAGAGTCGTGCTTATATGTGTGCGAATGCTAGCTGTTTTACTAGGATTGCCCTTACTTATCGGTGTGCCTTTGCCATGCAAAAGCTTTTCTTAGTTATGGGTGTGACCTTGCCTACAATGCATTCAAAAGATGTCGATTGGATATCTATTAGTTTCAACAATTTAGATATGATTAAACATCAGTACACACATAAATAATATGTTAATTTGGATGATGATGAAGATGTTACAAGTAAATTATGTTGTTCCTTTTACTCATGACCCATTTTCAAATATTATGATTATAGACAATTACGTATATTAATTTCATTTTGTGTGGGAGATAAATGGATTCGTTAAAGTACTAGTTGAGTTTGCATATATAAAAAATGGGTTGTATAATGTGTGTGTATATATATTAAATTAGAGGCCATAATAATTTGTGGCCCTAAACACAACCCTAAATTTTTTTATAAATACAACATACAGCCGCCCATGGATATAAGTCATATAACTATGAGAATATTGTACACATGTGATTTGAAAAACATTCAATTCTTATATCTAGTTCTATCCTTATTTATTTGTGTAGGATCGAATAACACGTAATCCGACAATCACGGGTTTATACTAGAGGTGCGGAATCCCTCTAATATGCTCTAATAACAGATACAATAATGAAACGATGACAAACGAGTAATCACAACACACACACGGGTCAAAAGATTATAGATTAATCACTAAAACAGAGCACGAGTGTTTACAGAGATCAAATCAGACCTTACAGACCATGGGAGGGTGTTTGGAGAGTGTGTGAGGCAAGAACTAATGATTAGGGCAATGATCGGGCCTATTTATACCTCCCGGGTACGAACAGCTCCATACACGCGATTAGCAGGCCCATATGAGGCGAGTAGGGCTAATCGCCAATACATCAAGCTCAATCGCATGTACAGATACATGATTAGGGCCCTAATCGTGTGAAACCTTCTGCTAATCGCATGTAGCATCCCGAACCCTCCAAAACGCATACAAACATCTCCAAACACCCCGAAACACATCCAAACAACTAATATACTAGCCTAGGGACATCATGTACTAACAATTTGGCTTTATTTTTTTTTTTTTTATTATATTACTTAGTTTGACAATATTCTACACAAATGCACATTGTAAAACTTCATTTTAATTTAAAGTCGATATAAATTTGATAAAAAAGAAATTGCCATTTCATTGATTTGTAGGTCTCAAGAAAATGGAGCAGTCTGTATATGAGATTGTCGTTCGTCCTATTATGAGAATTTTAACAGATCATATCTCAAAACACCTCGGATATGCTGCTTGCTCCACAAAACATGTCAACAACATGAGAAAAAAAATGAAGGTTTTGGAGGATACAAGTACTGATGTCAAAAAGCATATGGAAGCAAACAAAACAAATTTTGAAGAGATACCTACAGGGGTGTCTGATTGGTTGAATGATGTTGAAAACCTCAAGGAAAGAGTTAAAAGCATTTCAAGTGACAATATTGGATGTTTAAACATAAAAAGGAGGTACCAAGCTGGAAGAAAAGCTTGCAAGAATACTTCTATGATCGAAGAACTTAGTACAAAAGAGTTTAAGTGGACTAATGCCCCAATACCTTCCGGGATAGTTGCTTCCAAACCTACATCATCCACTACTACACCACCATCATCATCTGGTGGAGAGGTCTTCAGGTCAAGAGACAAGCCATTTAATGATGCATTGAAGTTACTTCAACTAGACGTCGACAATAGTCCAGTTATAGCTTTGTGCGGAATGGGTGGTGTAGGAAAAACCACCATGATGGAACAACTTGAAAGGGTTGCAAAAGAAAACACGATGTTTGATATGTCTGTGAAGGTCGTGTTTGGAAGAAGTTACAACATGCTTTCTATTCAGAATGACGTATCAGTACAAATGGGAGGCAAAGGTCTACGCGAAAAGACTGAAGCAGCAAGCGCAGAGAGTCTTTGTAAAAAATTCAAAGAAATGTTACAAGGTGGTAAAAAAAGGATTCTGGTCATATTGGATGACATGTGGCAAAATATTAACCTAAAAAATATTGGAATAACAAGTCCTCTCCCAAAGGGTCTTAAGTTATTGCTCACGTCAAGGGATTCAAAAATTTGCTCACAAATTGCAGTGGGTGCTGGTTTAACTATTCAAGTAATAAAAGTTGATGTCTTGGAGAAGGCGGAAGCACAAAATTTATTTTGTCAAATTGCAGGAATTTCAAAAGAAAATGATGAAGAAAAGTATCTAATAGGATGTGACATTGTCAAAGCATGTGGCCATTTGCCACTGGCCATCAAACTCATTGCATCAACACTTAAATTTGAAGAAATGTTTGAGTGGAGAACTGCACGTGATCGCTTGAAGAATAGAGAAGTTGATGATGATGTGCAGGAAATTGTCAAGATAAGCTATGACTACGTAAAGAAGGATGAGGAGAAAAAGATTTTTTTGCATTGTGGCTTGTTTCCTGAGGACCATGATATTCCAATAGAGGATCTCATGAGACATGCATGGGGCCTAAAATTGTTCAAAAAAGTTTCCACTTTAAGAGAGGCTAGAGACCGGACAAATACTTGTGTGGGCAATCTCATAAAGGCAAATTTGTTGATCAATAGTGATAAGGTTGGGTGTGTTAAATTGCACGATCTTGTGCTTGCTTTTGTGTTAAGCGAAGTTTCTAAAGGTGATCATGGTTGGATTATTAACCATGGAGACGTATCCAAGTGGGATAGAGATGAAGTGGGCGAATCTTGCAAAAGAATTTCATTGACATGCAAGGGTATGTCTGAGTTTCCTAGTAAGTATAGGTATCCAAACATGCATCTTTTACAACTTATGGATGGAGATCTCTCGCTCATATTTCCAGAAGATTTTTATGATAAGATGGAAAATCTAAAAGTCATAGCATATTATAATATGCAGTATCCATTGCTTCCTAGATCACTGGAATACTCTGCCAACCTTAAATCACTATTTCTCCATGAGTGCAAATTGGTGTGTGATATGTCTTCTATTGGAGATCTTGTGAATTTGGAAGTGCTTAGCTTTGCTGCTTCTGGCATCTACAGGTTGCCATCTACGATAGGGAATCTAAGAAAGCTAAAATTACTAGATTTGACAGGATGTGTTAACCTTCATATTGATGATGGTGTCTTCAAAAAATTAAAAGGTCTTGAAGAGCTTTACATGAGAGTTTCTGGCAAGCAAGCAGTTAGGTTCACGGATGCCAGTTTTGAAGAATTGATGATGCTTTCAAGTCAACTTTGTGCATTGGAAGTGGAGTTTGTTAACAAGATAACTCAGCTAAAAAATGTTTGGTTTACGAAACTTGATACGTTCGGGATATCTGTGGGTCGTCTATTGGAACCAAGACTTAGGAATGAAAAGTATGCATTCAAAAACACATTGAACCTTGTTACGAACCATAGCAGTGACCTTCTCGATTGCAAAATTAGTGAGTTATTCAAGAAAACAGAGAATCTTACATTAGAGGTAAAGTATATGGTTCGTCTCGAAGATATTTGTTCTTTCCATCCTTTAGATCGAAGCACATTTTCATGTTTAAGTGACCTTGAGGTTTCTAAATGTGAAAATGTGAAATACCTCTTCACAATTTCTGTGGCAACTGGTTTGAGGAAACTTGAAAACCTCAAAATTTCGTCATGCGATAATTTGGAAGCGCTGGTACATGATTATGGAAGCGAGATAAATGGTGGAAGTGAGATGATCAAATTTGAGGAGCTAAAGTTTATGTCTTTAAAAAATTTACCAAAGCTGGTAAGTTTGTTCCTGGTTGAGAATGTAGTAATTGAGTTGCCACAATTGATTAAACTGGAAGTTGAAGAGCTTCCCGACTTCACCAGCATTTATCCTAACAAGAACTATATTTCTGCACTCTTGAACAATCAGGTAGTTGATTATATATAATGAACTTTTAAGTGCTAACTTTGCTAAGTTATCTTTGAACGCTAAAATTTCAAGGTTGTTGAAATTGAATAGATAGATAGTTAACTAGCTATGTTTAGTTATTTGAATTACTTTAATGTAGTGTTTGGATGGCATTACTTTTGCAGGTAAAGATTCCAGAGCTAAAAGAACTGAAGATTAGATCTATGAGTAATTTGGAGCAGATATGGGCGTGTAGTAATGATGAGGAAGTTAATGGTATTTCCATGTTGAGAGTGATTGAAGTGGAAGAATGTAGTAGTCTTGTGAGTCTGTTTCCAACTAATCCAATAAGATTAGTGAATCATTTAGAAGAACTGAAAGTTTCAAAGTGTGGCTCCATAGAAATAATATTTAACATAGACTTGGAATCATGCGTTAGTGAAGTTGAGAGGCTTAGCAACAATAGCTTGAAAAGTATTGAAGTATCTGACTCAGAGAATCTAAGAGAGGTGTGGAGGATAAAATGTGATGAAAACAAATCAAGTTGTATTCTTAGCTTTGATGCTATTGAAAAGATATCAGTTAGAAAGTGTGAGAGGTTTAGAAAGATATTCACATCCACCAACGTCAAATTTGATATGCATGCTCTACGAAACCTGCATATAGAAAAATGTGGAAAACATGAGAAAAACATGGAATTGGTTGAGTATAGGCAACATGAAGAGGTATCACTTCACTTACTTTCTTTGAAAACATTTCACATTTTTTCCTTTGTATGTATTTTATTTTCTTTTTGGAGAAAAAAATTTCACATAAATCCTTTTTATATTCAATAAGTACTGCAATTAACAATTTAAAAAATCTTTCCTTTGAGAAACTAAATATTCAACTGTTTTCCAGTTTGTTTATTATTACAATATATGTATTCCTTTGAAAACCCTTATAATCTTTTCGATTTACAAAAAAATTGTGAATGTATGTCATGAATATAACTCGCATGTTTAATCAGGTGTTACTCACGTGATAATTTATACATGCAGAAAGTAAACTTGAATCAAACCCATTAATTTTAAAACATTAATAAAAACATTAATTAGTTCTTTTAAGAATTTAATTACGTTTTAAAACGTTTCTAAATTACTTTATGAATATTCTGTTTGTTTTATGTTAACAACATGAGATGAATTTGTTCTTTTCAAAAAAAAAAAGATGAATTTGTTGCAAAATAAAATGAACGCGTTTGGATGGTTACAAAATACTTAGTTTTCATTTTATTCTTTTTATTTTCTAACACCTTAAAAGTATTTCTTACATTTTTAATAAAATATATGTTCTTAAAGTCAACACTTTCTCAAAAAACAATTCTATATAAAAAATACACTTTATTGAAAAATAATTAAACCTTGGATCATTGAGTTAGAGAAGCTTAAATTGGTTGTCCTTTTTGTAATTTTGGAAGTAAATTACACAAAGAACCCTCTTACTATTAAACAATCATTTTTAAACTAAGTCAAATAACTGTTACAAAATGCAAATGTTGCAGACTAATAAGTGATAAGAATTAAGAAGAGTAATTTACTTTTCTCTCATATATACATATGTACTTGCAGGCTAAAGTTTTATCAGCAGAAGAGAGAGATGACAAAATTTCGACTGTTGCAATCCCATCTAGCCTCGTTCACAATTTTCTTAACCTTGATACTCTTCAGTTATATGATTCTGATGGTATGGAAGTGGTGTTTGAGATAGAGAGTGGTCTTCTAAGTAGTACAGATTTGGTAACAACTACTACACATAATCAACAACCACCACTACTACTACCCTATCTCCAAACTTTACGGTTATATAATATGGAGAGCATGAGTCATGTGTGGAAGTGCAGCAACTGGAATAAATTCTTAATTCTTCAGAAACAACACACACAATCCTCATTCCAAAGCCTCACAGCCATACACTTGGGGTATTGCGGAAGGATTAAGTACTTGTTTTCACCTCTCATGGCGAAACTTCTTTCCAACCTAAAAACAATCGATGTATGTTGGTGTGATTCCATGGAAGAAATTGTTTCAAACAGAGATGATAAGGATGAAGAAACCGCTACTACATATGAAACCACCACTCTCTTCCCTCATCTTCACTCTCTCGTGTTATATTGGATGAAAAATCTTAAGCGGATAGGAGGTGGTGCTGCTATTCGGGATGAAATTAAGGTAAGCTTCCTATGTATGTGTTTTGTTAGATAAAATGATTGCAAAATATTTATAGGTTTGAGCTGGTAATCAAGTTGTCAAAATAATTCTTGTGGATGGATGAAGTAGTTTGACCACCACATAGATACTAATGAAGTACACATTCACATTATATAAAAAAATGGAAATTAAATTATAAATCACACAATTAATACTAATGAAGTACACATTCATGATAAAGCACATAGTTATTATTAAAGTGGGTGGGAGGGTTAAAGATTAACTGCTATTGATGTCTTGCATTAGCATTCATCTGTGAATGAAGTTGCCACATCAGTTACTAAACAAATTGAGAATTTCTGAATGGTTTGTATAAAAACTGGGCTGATTAGAGTTATACTTTTCTTGATTATTTTGGCCGTCTCCAAGACTGTTGGGTTAATCGGGATTCGGGTTCGTTTACGGGTCACGGGTCCAGCATACGGATCATGGGTGATGGCTATGGGTCATCCTACTTGGTCTTGGTTGACCAAAAAAGTAGGAGTTGTTAAATAAGTTTTGGTACGAGTCTTTTGATTTAGTCAAATAAATAGGAAGTTGGTTAGTTATTCTTTGTTAACGTTTCCCATATTTTATCTAATAAGATGAACCTTTTCATTTTACGTACACATTTCCATTCCATATTTGAGAGCTTGAAATCTCTAGTGTTTGTGTATGTATTTTGTGGGGCCTCAACCAACAAAACTTGAATTAATTAATTAATTTGCTTTGTTTATTGCATAATTTTGTTAGATATTGATCTCATATATTGTTTGTTTTTTGTAATTAACGTTGACTTTCATTTATTGTAGTTTTCACAAGTCAATATTGTTTCTTGGTCCTTATGCCAATACCCCAGAGAGATAATAATAGACTCATGTAGTGAGTTGGTGGAGATATTTGAAAGTCATACGGACATTGATGAAGGAAGGGTTGGTACTGACACTACAACATTGGCAATTCCAAGACTAGAAAATATTCATGTCCCCCAATTGTCCAATCTCAAGAAACTGCACATCTATAAATGTGATCTTTTGCAACATGTGTTCACATTTTCCACACTTGAAAGCCTCAAACAGCTAGAAGAGTTGTACATTATTGGTTGCTCGGCAATGGAAGTAGTTGTGAAGAAAGAAAATGAAGAACAAAGAAAGGTTGTGGTGTTTCCTCATCTAAGATCCATTAGCCTTACATATCTACCAAACCTGCAGGGGTTCTTCTTGGGGATGAATGGCTTCGAGTGGCCATTACTAGAAACTGTTGTAATCTACGAATGCCCACAAATGGTGGTGTTCACTTCTGGTGCGTCAATAGCTCCGAAGCTCAAGTACATACATACAGAATTAGGCAAGCATATTCTTGATGAAGGTGGCCTTAACTTTGATTTGACTAGAGAGTTACAACAGGTATATTTCTAATTTATTCACAGAACTTAATTAAAAAGGCACCCCTTAAGATATAGCTGAATCTCAGACTAAAAACACAAAACCCAACATGAGCTTTGTTGAAAGTGGTGGGTATGAACAAAAGAATTTAAATAGAGATTATGATCACAAAACAGATTAAATTCAGTTTCATTTATACCTGAGACAAACACAACCGTTCGGCAATTAAATTCAGTTTCATTTTGGTGCCAATAACTGTTAACGGACTTAAGACACTGCAGGGGCAATTTTGTAATTCTGTCTTTCCTTCTTTGAAGCGTGCCTCATGTAATACTGCACATAAATCTCTTGGCTGCTGCTGTTAACTGTTAAACTATTTACATCACATGTATAATAAATTAATAAATACACAACATAGAATCAATCCAAAAAAAAAAAAAACAAGTTAAATAAGTTTAGTTTAAATAAATCATAGTTCAACAAGCTTTTAGTTGGATTACACATTAATTTTTTTTTATTAATATCAACCCTTTACATATATTTTTTCAAGTGTTTGATTAACTATGTCCTCCTGCAATTCCACATTTATATTTAAACAAAGAAAAGAGATGAGCTCTATTATCTTTTTGCAAATGCAGGTACCAAGTGCAGAGAGTACAAGCATCTTTTCTTTGTTTTTGAAAAGATTCCCACTTTGGTATAATTGTAATTTGATTGAAATACACATGAAACATCGTTTGGATAGTATTTGCCTTAAAAGCCTTATTTCCTCTGATGATGTGCCACATCTGCAAAAGCTGGAAAGAATTCTACTAGAAGGTTGTGGGTTCCCAGAGGTGGTATTTGAAGTAGAAGCAAAGGAAGGGGCAAATAGTGAATCACAAACTATTCTTGAAATTCCAAACCTAACACAACTGCAGTTAAAGCGTCTACCTTACCTTGAGTATATATGGAAGAGAAATCATCATCATAATAATAATAATAGGACAGTTTGGTTGTTCCCAAACCTAACAACAATGTTTATTGATGAGTGTCAGAGTCTAAATTATGTAATTAGTAGTTCCATGGTTGGTAGTCTACAACAACTTCAACACCTACATGTACATTGGTGCGATCAGATGAAGGAAGTTGTCAAGGTAGAAGAAGAAGAAGAAAATTTAGAAAGTGATGCCAAAGGGAAAGAGATTGTGTTACCTTGTCTAAAGTCCTTGAAACTTCAATTGCTAGATAGGCTCGAGGGGTTTTACTTAGGGACAGAGGATATTTCATTGCCATCATTACATACATTGGAAATCATGGAATGTTCAAAAATAAAGGTTTTTAGTAGGGGACATGTGGCTACTCCAGCACTGAAAGTATTTGATACAAGTTTTGGGAGGTGTTACGTAAAAGAAGACATCAACTCTTCTATGAAGGAAATTGTCAAAATACAAGAGGAGGAGGAGATGGAGAAGGAGAAGATGAGGAGGAAAGCTAGGGAAGAGGAAGATAGAGAAAGAACCATTCCTACATAGAGGTAGCTATTGCTTTAAGCATTTTTCGTAAAATACATTTTAAAAGAAGACATCAACTCTTCTATGGAGGAAATTGTCAAACTACAAGAAGGGGAGTAGAAACCACACAACATGAGGTAACAATTGCTTTAAGCATTTTTCATAAAATACATTTGAAATGTTTTGTTTGTTTATAATCTCCTATTATTCTCTAAATTTACATATATTTCGTTTTATTTTTAGTGATTGGATTTCATTTCTTGAAAATGAAGATGAACTCTTAACTCTCACCTAAAACTTTGAATCCTCTACCTATGCTATAATTATAATGCTCTCAATAAAATAGGATTTATAATTCAATTTTTTTTTTTCTTAATTTGATGACAATTAATTAATGTTCGGTTAAAAAAAAAAGTAATACTGAGAAAGCGTCAAGAGGCATTAAAATGCCTGGAGATAATGCAAGCCATTTTCTAGCGTATTAGGTTAGAACTAAGAGATAATTGTATATTTTATGTCGTAATCAAACATATTACTAAACATTTCTGTTGATGCAGAGCACATCAAACAATTGGCAATTCCACGAAGGAGTAACGGAAAGCGTTAGGACTAGGATCTTCATTTTCATGTTGTATTTTAAGTAGGAAATTTCATTATTCATGCATGACTTGTGACTGTAAGATGTATTTTTAATTACACTTTGTATCATGTTTATGTTTATAACCAGCTGGGGATCTAGCATGTAACTAGGTGTAGCCCAGGCTACCTCTCAACTTTGTTGACAAAATGCAAAATTAGTGTAATTTTTTTTCTTCATGTATCGTATACCCTGGACCCATAGTTGTTAAAAGCACAAGGCGCACTCAAGGCACAAAGGGTCAGCCTCGGGATTCAGTGGAGTTTTTTTAACGAGACACACAGTATAAAATTACATGTTTAGGGGTTTAAACATGTTTTAAACTTGTTTAGGTTGTTTTATGTTGATTGTAGACTTATTTAGGCTGGTATAATTGTTTCAGACCTGTTCAGACTATTCTTAGCCCAAATTACACCGAACTTGCCCTGAAAAACGCGTCTAAGTGCCTGAGTGTAGGGCTTTTGAACCAAAGTGAGAAGGCTGCCCTGGGCCTGAAAAGTGGGCCTATGCGTGCGCCTGAGAGTAGGGCTTTTGAACCAAAGCGAGAAAGCTGCGCTGGGCCTGAAAAGTGGGCTATCTCGACCATACATGCTTCTTACTCCTTCCTGCTTTCATACTTTCTTGTTGTTGAATTGCTATCTTTCTTGCTTGAATTTTCCCAAATTCTTTCTTCTTACTTTAACTCAAAACCGAGTTTCTTTCTAATCAGTACCAATCAGTTTCTGATTTCTTGCTCTTGCTACTAATCAAAGATCAGATTACCTTCTACCTTCTTTCTTACTTTATTCAAGATCTGGTTCTTGACATACTCTTGACATACCTTTCAAGATCTGAAAGGTATGTCAACATGGTTGATTTTCATCAATAAAACTTGTGGGAGTTAGCCATAGTTTTATGCTCGGCTTGATTCTCAATTGGGACTTGAATTGGTATCAGTGCTTCGTGTCTGTGGTTTTGAGAGTTGTTTTTCGACAAGGGAGTGCAACCCCTCGCGGGGTTGCAACAGTGTAATTCGACGCGGTGATTACGATCACCTGGAAAGGATGTCCAAGAAATTAGAGTAGGCAAAGTTATTCTGAGTAATTCTAATTTGCTTTCAATAGTATCAAAAGGCAGTAGTTCTACTATGCTGGCACATGGATTGTGGAAGGAGTGAATTAATTTGCACCAGGTCAGAGACCCGTGAACTTCACGGTTTAACAATATTTAACATAAAAAATGGTAAAATATTTGAATAAAGTGAGACAACTTTATCCGTTTTAATTTACACATAAAAACATAACATGAAGCAAAATATAACGTGATATCTTCATTTTTTCACATACTATAAGAGACTATAAGATTTGAAATCATTTACCACTAAATCAACAATAATATTCTAAATATTTTTTTTTTTGAACGGCCAACAAATTCTGAATATTCTGAATATTTTAATAGATGGTTCCGTCCATTCTACACATATATGCCAAGCAATACCTAAACATCATACACGTTCTCTTTCCATTCAATGATATGCTGATATGTTTTATAATATAGAAAAGATATAGTGTTAGCAGGTCGGGCCAGATACACAAAATCATTCATTGGCAAAAAAATGTTAGCAGGTCAACCTGGCCCGACTCGTTTGGCCTCATACTAAGGCTTGTTTAACACAGGCCCATTTTGACCTTTAACCGGGCCCGCCCATGTTACCACATCGATTGATTACCTACAAAAGAGTATCGACCACATCTGTAAATCCTCTGCAGCATGCGGTGATAAGAGCATGCACAGCGATGTCGGCCCGAATTAGATTGGAAGCCATAACAACTCAATAAACTTCCCTCCTCGCCCATGACACCTGGCCTCTAGTAGAGCTTCTTCACAAGCAGACTAAAATGCTCCATTCTTTAGTAATATTTCAGATATCTCAAAATGACCCTCCTTTACTACTGTTGTTAACTTGTTATTGAAAATCTTGACATAACATTTGTGTAAAACCACCGTTAATATTAATTACCTATGTAGTTTTTTATGCCTCTCCTTGCTGATCTGTTGATTTCTTTTGCCCAAACACGAAGTTCATTACTACATTACCACATGGACAACTGGAAAACATGATGCAAAAGTAAATAAAGTATATAAAGTGGAAGCGATGTCCTGAATTATATAAGTTTTTTATTTCAAATTATTTGCATACCTATAAAATCTTCTATCTGAGAAAAGTACATGTTGCAGCCATCATTCTGGCAAATAATCAAACATGCCTTGTGACCTTAGGTGTTGCTCTAAGATTACCTGAAATTGATACCAGGCAAATATTAGGATTCTTAAGTTGCAAGTTGAATAATTTATTATAAAAGGATTTGGTTATGGTTCATCTCTAACATCCTCATGAGAAAAATATAAAATAGCTCAAATGATAGGTTAAAAGCCATCCAAAGTATGTTTTTGATGCATGCAACTTCCTAAATTGTTTTGTTCATATAATTTAGAGTAGATTCTCATTCACTATAACAGTATAGTTAGCTTGCTTAAAGTGTGAGTCAACCCAACCCGCCCAAACAAAATTTTTTTATCCATTTTGACCCATTAGCTAATCTGCTCATTTTGACCCATTATCTACAAGTACAACCCATTAAAAAGCAAACACTGAATCAAATTGGAGCACATTCATCAATTTTAGATTGGTCATGGAACAGAGCAGTAGAATCCCCTAATCAGAAAATGACTGTTTGGATTTTTGGTGGTGAAACAAACCATTCTTTTAAGATTAAGTATAAATTACTTGGTGTATCAGAATCGTTTATTCACCTCAACAATATTTAAAAGATTCTTATTAATTTCTCTCAATGCTTGTTTTTTTTTCCAAACAGAATCGTTATGTGAAGCTTCTTGGTGTATCAGAATCGTTATTTGCTGCTGTTATTTTTTTTCCCCCAAATTTTTCCATTTTTAAACAACTCTTTTGTTGCCAAACATAATAATTGAGATAACCGAACCAACCTAAAACCGATGTTTCGCTCGTTTAATGTACAATAGCTCGACCTCAGCTTGTTTCGACAGCCTAAGCTCGGCTCGTTTGATATTTTTCAGTTGTTATTACATATATAATTATGGGTTATTTCTATATAACTTTGTCATTTTATATATGTTCTGGCTCATTTAAGCTCGTGAGCTCAGTTAAGCTCGGTATGTGAAGCTTGATTATTAGAAGAGCCCCTATTTAGGCTTGAGCACAGGCTCGTTTAAGCTATGTTTGTTTGGAGCTTTTAACAAGTTGATCATAAGCGGGTCGACTCTTTTGCACTCGTACCCAAGAGGACTTGAAAATCTAAGATGTATACCCCCAGGGCCTTACCATCACTAATTGAGAACATGACTTTTTTTATACTCTTTATATTATCAGTGGCACACTAATGAGGAAACTGAGGGCGTTGAGTCATGGATTAAGATTTGTACCCCCGGCTTTAGGCTTTGGGTGTTACAACTATGATGATGTTATGCATAAGCTGATTATGTGACAGGTTCTTTGTTTATAATTATATTTATTTATGTTTTTAAATGTGGGTTGTTGACAGGACGAGTTGGAGATTAGCGCAAAGCTTCTTGGCGGGAAAGGGTCGGTTAAAGGAACGCTTGTTATTTTGAAAAACAAAATAACCGGGGAGATTATCGCAGGACGACATTCTTTGTTTTCCATAACAAGAAGCAAAATCTGAATACAGGCTGCTCTTCTTCTGGTAAGATGAGCCTGGAATATTTATTTCAAAGAATTTGCTGTGTATGGAATAAAGCTAGATGCATGATGTATTTGGGACTACTTTTGCCATCTGTATACATCTTTTGTATGGGATCATAGCCCTCTTCTGTGAATATAGATATGAGAGTATTTATTGGTGAGGTTGTAGTATGTATGTTTCTCATATATGTTTTATATTCATGAGGCATGGCCTGATAAGAGATCCTCTTGGACAACGAGAGCTTCGAATTAGCGCAAAAGACCACCGAGAAAATTGACCAGAGAGGTTGAAATTATGCGATATTCGGCAACTATAAGTGGGCTATACATATTTAATGTGATGATCTAGCGAATAATTGGTAATGCATGTGGATGAGACTGGCCAAATTTGATGAAAAATGACCAGCAGTTGGGTTTTGGATAATATTGTGTTTAAGACACCAATTTTGGATAAACTCAACCAAGTACAAATCACACAATTACATCCTTACGTCAAAAACTTAAAATCACTCCATCTCTCCCACTTCTTTAGATATATACCTTTAATCCATAAGAACGAGGTTGTTTTTACATCCTTCGTCATCTTTGAAATTGAAATGTTGTGATCCATTGAACTCCTTATCGTTACGAGTTTTCCAAAGCTGCCACAAGTTTGTGACAAAAATAGCCCCAATGACCTTCTTCCACACCTTTGACCCATTTGAATCTTTTATGACCTGTAGCACCTCACTACACGAAGTCTTGCTTCTCCTAAATGGGATTTTCAGCCAAATTATAAGCTGCCACCACATTGATTTCGCAATCAAACACGAAACAATCAAGTGATCTTTGGTTTCCTCCTCCCTACCGCATTTTCGAACACATTTGGTTCTGCACAAACACCCCACATCGCGCAAGCACACCCTTTGAAGGAACCCGATTAATACACACCCTCTATGCAAAATAGTTAACCTTTTGTGGTACCCAGTTGTTCCAAAATACCCACTCAGCATCATCACCACTATTGCTTACCCTTGCATGTTATGTCTAATACTGCCACAGTGAGCAGCTCACCTGCGTTTATTTTCCATTGCCTTTCTTTAAGGTTGTAACATTATTAAATGTGTTCAGGAAGTTGAAATCAAGAATTGAATTGATGGAATTCTTTTGTTACAGATAACAACCTCTAGCCAAATTGAACCCAATTAAGATTTGAAAGTGGGTTGATCAAAATGCACATATGTACACATATACTATTGGTTTCAAAAAGCATGAGGCGCACGGACACGATATGGTCTAAAGTTTAAAGCCGAGGCACAAGGCACAGTTTTACGAACTCTTTTAAGTTATTCTAACCTATATGTACAACATCCTGATGCACAAAACCATTGGAGACCCGGTTGTTTGCAATAGAAGCATTTCCTTGTTTCAATACCCCTTCTTCTTAATTCTGCTTGCCTTTCTCTCCTTCGTCTATAACGTGCCATGTATTGTGGCCTAGAACCCGCGTATGAGATTCTTGATGAGTCTGACATTGTGTGTTATGTTCGGACTGTTTTAGTGACAAAGAAGTTTCTGATGTGAAACAAGACAGAATTTTATTTCCAGAATTCGAAAAAACAAACTTTGATGTGACTCGAGTATTATACGATTTGATGATAGGCTGATGTTTATGATTTAAATGACAAAGATATAACGATTATTTGACAGAAAACAAGACTCTGAAACCGGATGAACAGAAACAAACGAAGACAGTTATTGACAGATAGAAGGAATTTTGTGACAATGAACCGTGATTGATTGGACTCTACTGATGAAATATTGATTGAAGTTTTATTAACATCAATCAACAATACACTGGACTGGAAGTATGATGAAACAGACTCACAGAATTTTGTAGACCGGAATCAGACTTGAACATACAAAGAGTAGATTGAATAGATAATAATAACCCGCTCTGATACCAGTTTGTTGGCCCAGAAACAATGATTTGCAGCGGATAGAATAGATTGACACAAATATAATTGATACTAATGATAATAATCGATATTATAGGATTGAATGAACAAAGTTTGACAATGAAGAACAATGAAAAATACAATGAATTCTGAATGTTTTCTGACTTAGAGGATTGTAAATGTGTTGACAATCTTGATAACCGTAAAAACTGAAACAGACTTGGGTTATATATGTTTCGAACAGTTGTGATTGTTTCTGAACAGTTATCTTGTTTCAGTCCCACCGGTTTGAAATCATCTTGGCGCCAAAAAACAACCGTATTAACCATAAGGGTATTTTGGTCAATTATGCTGCACAAATACTTTAAACATATGCTGAAACATTGTATCCCATCCTAATGTAATTCAGTCTTGAATAATGATGCCTTCTCTTCTGATGTTGCAGCCGTGATCTTCTGATGTGCAGCCTTATGTTCTTGTCGAGTAACCTTATGTTGTTTTGACCCATTTGCCTTGTCTTTGATCATCCTACTTATTAATCTAAAGTTCCTAACATATTGTTCTATAAAACATACATAATACATACTAATATTCATATTTACAACACAAATACATAAAACACAAATAAGTTATATTTACAAATCAACAAATTCTGCATGAATAATCACAAAGATATATACTAAACCTAATAAAGAACCTTTAGCTCAGTGTATGTTCATTTACTGGTTTGTAATGTTAGTCAGCACTCAGCAGCAGCAAAATTAATTAGAATTATTGTGTTAGCCACTCTTCTGAAAAATCTTTTGTTGTCAAACAAAAACTAGGCCTAGTATGTGTGTGACTGAACCAATTTTTTCTGAACCAAACATTAAACCGACAGTTCGGGTCAGTGTTATGTTGAAAACTGAAATCCGGGTTTGGTTTCAGTTTTGGTTTGGCCTAGACCCTTGACCTGAAAAAACTGAACAGTGTCACACCCATCGTCAAAATCGGAAATTGAATACCGAAAGAACAAATTAAAAGGTTAAAAAAACATTGCTGAAAAAACTGAACAGTGCCCTGCCCCTTATCATCAGTAATCATGATTCATGAACTATTGACTTTCTTATAATCTCCCCAACAACAACAACCATTAAAAGTCCCAAATTGCTTATCAACCAGTAAAACAATAACTAACTGGTTTGAGTAAATGATGGTAGTAATTAGAAGGAAAGAAGGATGCTCACACAAAATCGAGGGAATATATGTATATTTTAAAGTTTGACACATTATCTAAGCAACAAAAAGGACTTACATGTCATAAGCAACCATGAAAGGTTACAACTTTAATGGGATTCCAGAAGGAAACCATTTAGCAAACTCTTCATATATTCCAGAAGGAATAAATCGCCAAGATGTATTGTTGGCTGATTTAAGAGTCGCGTTGGATTTCCCGTGAAATATGATTACTAAAAGATATTCAGAACCATGAAAGAAGACTACTGCAAAGAACATTTGGAATAAACGTCTGGAAGCAGTATGGCTGAATAATTCTGTCATTTTTCCCAGATTGATTCAGTGGAATATTTCGGATTTAGGTTTCTGTTCTGTCGAGACGGTATGAAAATTTGATTAAGTAATAAGGTGCGTTTTACTTCAGACCTGAAAACGAAAATCTGTCCATAAGTTTGAATGCAACCTCGGTCTTCTTGTCACCCAAAAAATGCTTCAAGGACATTTCTACAAACAAAACGATGCATAATTCAGTGAAAACAAGAAACACTTAAATCTGCATGTAACGTGTTTGATATTTATTCAATTTTTTAATTTTACTGATTTCAGTACTCAACGAGTGGTGGGTGATACACGATAGAGATGCCACGCTATTAAAGCGTGACATCTTTAATAGAGAGAAATAATAAAATAACAACAATAATAATAAACAATATAATATACAAAATGGCTACTGTTAAGTGTATGTGTAGCTATTTTATATAAAACCGGACCGGACCGTGGAATTTATTATGTTTATTTTTTAAAATATTTCATATATATTAGACATAATTAAATTAAATTGGTTTTGACTCCTAATTATTGCAACTATATCAAAATTTGGTTCTAAAAAAACTTAGCCAGTAAGCTATAAACTTAAAACTTCCGGTTCTAAAAAACTTAACTTTTACTAGATGTCAAAAACCACAAGACTTTAAGACCTAGCCACTCCCGTTCCCCATCATCAAATATCCGTTACGGTTTCGTTTGGTTTGATTCGGTTGAAAAGTTCTACGGTTTGGTTTTGGTTTACAAAAATCATAAACTGTTATTAACGGTTTGGTTCACGGTTTGACCTAAAAACCGCAAAAACCTGACTGTACAAAGGTACCCAAGAATTCCCATCACAAAGCTCGAGAGATTCCAAGTAGTTCATTAAAGAATCAATCATTTGAATAGCTGACAATTTCACTTTTAATAATATGCACACAATAATTAAAAAAAGATTTTACGTGGACAATTTGCTTTATATTTCATGCATAGGGTTACAAAACTTATTAGTTTTCATTTTCTTGTATTCATTGCGATAACACCTTCTTATGTCTTGTATAAAATTACAGCTTTACAGGACCTTGTTTGGAGAGATGATTTCTTAGTATGTACATAAATCAATTTATTATGAAAGAAATATATATAAGGAAACACTTGGATTTATATCAGTTTCTTTAATTATGGTTCGACTAATCAGTCTTTTTCCACACAGCCCTCATACCTACATTGATTAGAAGACATGGGATTTCACCTAGTTTTGGAATCCATATTGTGTCTTTATAAAACATTGAAACTTCAACTCAGGCTATTTGCTTCTAAGAACAATACTATGCTAGAAGTTACTTCAATCCTCAACACTTTGAATCTAACTGGCTCACCCCTTTTCCTTAGGTGCAACATCACCAAAAATCATAATTAAGCATGACAATTGATGGGATCAGATAACGGGTCAAAACAGAGTTGGGTCAAACTGGGTTTGACAGGTATGAGATGTAATGTACACACGTGGCATACAGAGTTGTCCGGCGCGCATTTCCTAGTTTAACTTTGAAGTTTGAATTAATGATACCTTGAGGGCAAGTTTATCTTCAAAAGGTTACTGCTTCATTGCAACAAATCTAACTTTATCATGTATCCCTATAAGTGGACACTTATACCGATATTGTTTTTAGGATTGGGCGCTAGTTACGAAAGCGGCTAACTAACCATCATGCAATAGGTACACTATATCCTTTAGGAACATTTGCATTATACAACTACAAGTCTTAAACCACTTCACAAGCTTAAAATGAAACATAAATAGTGAAATTTGCAATAATAAAATATAGATGGAGTCTATGTATATTTCATATCAATAATTCCAAATTTTTAAGCAAAAAAATAATCATACATGACAATTTGATATATATCAAATGTTAAACTTAAAGTTTTATACATTATTTAAGCAACAAAAAGGACTTACATGTCGAAAGCAGCCATAAAAGCGTATCCATAGCTTCACGCAGCCAATGTAGAAAGGTTAGAGCTTAAAGTTTGCAACAAACTAATCAAAGCACAAATGGAATAATCTTAGTTTTATCACTTCACGAATGGGATCCCAGAAGGAACCCGTTTAGCAAACTCCTCATATTCCCCAAAAAACTGTCTCAAGAAATACTCTTCATATGGTATTCTTCTATTGAAAAAGTTCCAAACGACTACTGTAAATGCAACGGTCGAAAGAGGGTTACACAACATAATTTGAGTACCAACTGACCAAATCAAGAAACCAGTGTACCCAGGATGACGAACGATGCTATAAACCCCATGAGTTACTAACTTATGATGTTCCTCATGGTATCTCTGAATAAGATGAGTAAAAGCGCGTCCTGCTGTTATAATAGCTAGCTTTCGTATGATTTCCCCAACGACAACCATTAAAAGCCCCAAATTGCTCATCCACCAATGCTCCTTTAACTCCGGGAAAAAGTAAAGCTCGAGTACATATTCAAGAACGGATATGATCATTGCCAATACGTATTGTTGGCTGATTAACAGAGATTTAAGTGTCACGTTGGATTTCCCGTGAAATATGATTGCTAAAAGATATTCAGAACCATGAAAGAAGACTACTGCAAACAACATCTGGGATAACTGTCTGGAAGCAGTATGGCTGAAGAACTCTGTCATTTTTCCAGGTTGAATCAGTTGAATATTTAGATTTTACGGATCCGTCGAGATGGTATCAAACCTTGATTAAGCAATAAGGTGTGTTTTACTTCAGACCTGAAAACGAAAAGCTGTCCATAAGTTTGAATGCAACCTCGGTCTTTATGTCACCCAAAAATCGCTTCAAGAAGGACATTTCTGCAAACAAAATGATCCATGATTCAGCAAAAACAAACTTGGAAACACTTAAATCTGTGTGTAACGTGTTTGATATTATTCAATTTCTGAATTTTACTAACTTCAGTACTCAATTCCAGAGTTCTTTGCTTAAAACAAATGTTCGGACGTCGGACAATAATCGTCTGAACAGCTATGAAACAATAATACCAAGTCCAACCTTAAACAAGAACGGAATCAACCTAATATCCTAAACTCGCCCTAAAAAAGTCTTTGCATTTTCAGATGGTGAATCTGATGAAATGAAAGTATAATTTCGTACACTAAACCAGTAACTAAAAGATTTGAGTAATTAGAATGAAGCTTACACAAAAGTAGGTCAAAGTTGATCGGCGCCGTTGATCGGAGAGCAGTCGGTGGGAAAGTGAGTCCTGGCCGTTGGATCTTGGGTTTGACAGGGAGAAGTGTTAGGATGCTTGGGTTTTATGCGTAGCAGCCAAACCATATATATGGTTTTAGGTTTTTAGACCAGACAAAATGTTTAGGTTTGTGACACATTTTTGACCACCTGCGATATTAATTATTAGTTTTTTTTTTTATTGGCTAAGGACATCACCTTGATACCCCGTTTCGAATCCCTTTGCCGGTCCCTGAGGGCATAAGCTCTTTCAACGTCAAGGGGTGTATTTTTGCTGACCCTAGGGTAGCGTTTGGTATGATGGAATGGAAGGGGGAATGGAATGCATCATTACGAGGTAATGAAAAATAGTGTGTTTGGTTGGTTAAAAGAATAGAATCACCCATTCCACAAGGCATTCCATTCCCTCAAAACCATTCCATTCATCCCCCATGTTTTTTTTCCATTCCATCCCCCATTCACCCTTTACTAACAACACCATAACCCACTACCCACCACCACCATTGTCACCACCCACCATCGTTGCAGCCACCACCCACCCACCACCGCCGCCACCCACTACCTTCCCTTACCCACCACCACCGCCGCCAACCAACACCACCCAATGCTGCCTACCACCGTCACCCACGCACCGCCGCCTCCACCACCTGCCACCGTCACTAACCACAATTTCCTTTATCTACCTACCACTACCGCCGCCACCCACCACCACCTACCACCGCCGCCTCCACCCGCCACCGCCACTACTCACCATCGTCACCCACCCACCATCATCGCCGTCCACCTCCACCCATCACCACCACCGCTGTCGCCATTCACCACCACGCAACCGCCACACACCACCACCTACTATCACCGCCACTAATCACCACCAACCACCGCCACCACTCACCATCGTCTCCCACTCATCATCACAACCATCCACCATTCACCATCGCCACCACCGCCGTCACCACCCACCACCACCACTACCGCCACCGCCACATATCACCACCCACCATCACCGCCACTGACCACCACCCACTATAGCTACTCACCACCGAGTTTATTCCTTCGTCTTTTTCTGCCTATCCAACAACACAAAATAATGTTTTGTTTCATTCCCACATTGCAACCAAACAAGATATGGAATGGTAATGATCCATTCCATTACCCTGTCCATTCCATTACCTCATCCATTCCATTCCCCCATCCATTCCATTACCCCATACCAAACAGACCCTAGGATTTGAACCGTGTACCTCTCCCTGGCGGGAACCTCTCTAAGAAATAAACTCTCCCATCTCTCCCCAACTAAGTTGAGAGTCATTGGCTATTAATTATTAGCTATATATCAAAACAAGATGGTCATGGTGTCCATGCATAATGCTCTTTTAGTTTTGAAATTTCATAAATACTGCTCTTTTAGTTTTGAAAATGTTTTATATACTAATGTGTTTTTTCATTTTAACAAACAAGTATATGGTGCAGCTGGTTTGGGTGGGGTTGTTTTTGGTATCTCGTTCTGGTTCGATTCTTGTCACACCCGTTTTTTTGTTCCAATTTTTTTAAGCAAAAAAAAAAAAAAAAAAAGGATTTGGTGTACAGGTGTTTTGTTAGTTGGCTGGCCACGTTTTATTTTAGCTGAGTCATTGTTCCACCACTCTTTTGATAATTGAATCAACAATTAAAAACAAATATAATCCTGTACATCCACCTTTACATCAAGTTCTTTTCACCGTTCTTAGCTTCTTCAATCATTAATCATCAACCTTCTTCAATCATCCATCATTAACCATCAATCTCTCAAACCTGTTTCCATATTTCTCCCACCAAAAAACAAACGCCCACCCAAACAAATAAACGATCAGCATCGCCTCAACCTCTTCCCCTACAAACAACCGGAGTCCTACCTTTTGTTGATAGGAGTAATCGGTTTAACCGGTCACGGAACTCGCAGAGCAAGCGTTACCACCCTAAAAAATGGGAGCTTAACTGGGAAAACGACTACGGTCACAGACGCCGTCAGGTTCAACTATGAGGGGAAAACGATCGATTATAGTGGGCGGTTCCAATATCCTACTGATCCAATTTACGATTTTCTTTATACGGTTTGAAATATGATTTGTTGGGTGTTCGTGTATTAGTATTGTTTGTAGCTCTTGATTTCTTCATGTCTTTGACTACTGATTTATAGTTTTGATTGTGGTTTGTATGATTGGAAACATGATTTGTTTACTGTTTGTGACTATGAAGTGATGGTTTATATTAACTTACCGCTTAAACAAAACAAGAAACAACAAATTAAGCAAGCTTTAAGTTAAGTATAATCTTACGAAGATCAGAGAACACGACCGACGAGATCTGAGAAGCCTCGGATCCTGACCAGGTTCTTAGCATTATGATTGCAATATATTTAGAATGATTTATGTATATTTAGAAGGTGTCTAAATTGATTGTATAGATTAGGAGTCAACATCTCTTTCCTTAGTTATCATGTTCCATAATCCCTATATAATGGGATCATATTGTAATCTCTTCATTCATTCAAAACATCAATACCATAGACCACTTTTATGGTATCAGAGCTACGGCACAATAAACCCTAATCCCAAAATCGTCGCCCGATCCTTTCCTGATTTTTTTCTGTTCCGATCCATGGCTAAAGAAAACGAAAGTCCAGAAGCCTCTGGATCGGTCGCTAAACCCATCCCTCTTCACCCCGCATATTCCGTTTCTAATATTCAAAGTAAGATACGTACCCTCGATGGAAAAACCGTCACGTACACCTCCTGGGTAAAACTTTTCCGCCTTCATGCGGTTGCCTACAAAGTATTGAATCACATCGATGGGACCAACCCTCTACCCGAAACGGCTGCTGAATATCCTCAGTGGGTCGAACTCGATGCCCTGGTCCTTCAATGGATCCTAAGCACCGTGTCCGACTCCGACCTTCCACGTCTGTTGGGTCATGTCTCGACGGCTCAAGCCGCTTGGCTCAAGCTTGAAAAGACCTATCTCAGCAACAAGAAGGCCCGGGCAGCCGCCTTGGAGACCCAGTTTTGCAATCTGACTTTGGCCAACTGCTCCTCTATCGATGACTATTGTCAGCAACTCAGGGATTTGACAAATCAGCTTGAAGATGTCGACCACCCGGTCTCGGAATCTTGGTTGGTACTTCAACTGGTTCGGGGTCTCCCATAGGAATACGACACCACCGCCTCTTTGATTCACCAAAACAACGCCGACTAGGACATGGCACGTACCATGCTGCAAGATGAAGTGATACGATTGGCTGCTCGGCAATCTTCAATCACCTCTGTTCTTGTTACCCAACAACAAAACCCTACACCATCGAACCCGCCGCCGCAGACTAACCAAACCAACCCTAACCCTAACCCAAATACGTACCAGTACAGAGCTCGGGGAAGGGGACGGGGCGGGGATGCAACAACAGAGAAGGAGGTGGTCATACAGGTAGAGGAGGTGGTCGCTACTTAGGTTGGTCTCCTCAGATGAATAATTACCCAAATTGGGCTTGGTGGGTTACCCCACCTTGTCCTTATCCAACTCAACCTTGGCACCCTTCTAATCCCTCCAAACAGCCCACGAGTCAATTTAATTTTTCTGCTCCAAATACCTCGGCCCAAACAAATCCAACAGATCATGTTGCCTCGGCCCAATACACTAGATTTGCTGGCCCACAGCCCTCTGCCCCACCATCAGGTTACGGTTACAATGCTTTCTATCCCTCGGACTTGAGTGCCGCGTTTTGAGCAATGCATATGCAATCTCAAGACCCCACATCTTACATGGACACCGAAGCAGAGGTTCACGTCACCCAAGACCAAGGTATGATCAAAATCCCTTCTTT
Organism: Ambrosia x helenae; assembly: GCA_030844895.1. Classification (NCBI taxonomy): domain Eukaryota; kingdom Viridiplantae; phylum Streptophyta; class Magnoliopsida; order Asterales; family Asteraceae; genus Ambrosia; species Ambrosia x helenae. The sequence goes on from JAUTDX010007250.1 coordinate 206,521, forward strand.
TTCTAATGCTTGCAATAAACTGTTAGTTGGCAATGGCGAATGTGTTCCAATTATTAAATCTGGGACAGGCTTTTACACACTCCCAAACCGAACCTATATCCTACCCAATATACTATATAGTCCCCAAATTATTAAAAACCTTATATCTATTAGACGTTTTTCACGTGATAATTGGGTTTCTATAGAATTTGATCCGTTTGGTTTTTCTTTGAAGGACCTCCGCAATGGAAGAATTCTTTCTTGCCACAATAGCACTGGGACTTATATCCATTCACCGCACCTGAACTCCCGTCTAAAGCCTGTTTCCTCACCACTACTTCCGCACCTTGGCACGACCGTCTTGGCCATCCAGGAGCCCAAGTTTTAGATTCATTAAATCGTACTTTCCTTTTTCCTTGTAAAAAAGACCATCGGTCTACTTTTTGCAATTCTTGTCAACTGTCAAGTAGTAAACGTTTACCATTACATGCTTCTAATACTTATACCTTTGCACCTTTCGATATTATTCATTGTGATTTGTGGACCTCAACGGTCACAAGAAAAAAACAGGTTATAAATACTACATGGTACTCATAGATAACTTTTCCCATTTCGTTTGGGTTTACCCACTAAAATATAAATCCGAAACATTCCCAACATTTGTCAAATTTCACCGCCTTATACAAACACAATTTAATCGTCTCATCAAAACCTTTCAGTGTGACTTGGGTGGTGAATTCGACAACAATGCCTTCAAAACTTTTGCCCACCAAAACGGCTTACTATTCCGTTTCTCTTGTCCTCAAACCTCCTCACAAAACGGTCGTGCGGAGCGTATGATACGTCGTCTAAACGACATCATACGTGCCCTCCTCATCCATGCAAACCTCCCACCCTCCTTTTGGGTGGAAGCTCTCCACACAGCCACCTATCTTCACAACATCCTACCCACAAAACATTTAAATTTCTTCACCCCTACATTTGCCCTTTATCTTCGCCACCCCACATACGATCACTTACGAGTGTTCGGGTGTGCATGTTACCCAAACACATCTGCTACTCAACCACATAAACTTCACACTCGGGCCATTCGTTGCATTTTCCTAGGTTATCCACCGGACTTCCGTGGTTACCGGTGCTTCGATCCCACTACGGGCAAAGTTCACATATCGCGTCACGTCACATTTGATGAGACCACTTTCCCGTATACCATCCCCACCCCACCCACATCTTACGCGTTCCTAGATGACTCACCACCTCCGCCTTTTACTTTTTCTCCGATCACACCTCCTGCCCGAAATCCTCCTAACCCACCACATGCCCAACCACCACCGCCTCCTAACCCACCACAGACCCAACCACCACCGCCCAGCATAAACCATCCCATTACTTATTCTCGTCGACTACGACCATCATCACAGGTCCAGCCCACTGCTGGCCCAACTCTCCACTCAAACGCACCTTCAGCACCACCCGGGTTCCTTCCCATGCCGCATCCCACACAGACCAATACAACACAACTAGCCCAAACTCAAACCAATACTAACCCGATGTCCACACGATCCAAAACAGGCTCCCTAAAACCCCACACACCTCTCAACCTTCACACCTCACCCATCTCTCCCACACCCATCACTTATGCCAAAGCCTTCTTAAACCCTAATTGGACACACGCTATGCAAGCTGAGTTTAATGCATTGCAGGAGAATGAGACTTTGGAATTGGTTCCATGTCCGACTGACAGTCCCATTATTCGTTGTATGTGTCTATTTCGCCACAAATTTAAGTCGGACAGCTTCTTGGAACGATATAAGGCATGTCTGGTAGTTAATGGTAAGTCACAGACAGTTGGGATTGATTATGAGGATACATTTAGTCCGGTAGTTAAACCGGCCATGATACGCACTGTTTTATCTTTGGCTGTTTCATGCTCTTGGCCTATCCATCAACTGGATGTCAAGAATGCGTTTCTCCATTGCCACCTACAGGAGACTGTGTTCATGCATCAGCCACCGGGTTTTGTGGACAGACGGTGTCCCAATTTTGTTTGTCTTTTGAAAAAAATCTCTATATGGGTTGAAGCAAGCCCCTCGAGCTTGGTACACTCGATTTGCTACTTATATTTTATCACAGGGGTTCCGCAGCAGTACTTGTGACGCATCTTTGTTTATCTACAACAAAGGCCCTCATGTGGCTTATTTACTCTTATACGTAGATGACATCATCTTAACAGCATCCACAGATGCCTTCTTACAGGACATCATTTGGTCACTCTCACGAGAGTTTTCCATGACCGATCTGGGACAATTACATCATTTTCTAGGTATTAAAGTGACACATCATCAACACGGTTTATTCTTATCTCAATCACAATATGCGAAGGAAATCATTGACAGGGCCAAAATGTCTTCGTGCAAACCGTGTGTCACTCCTGTGGATTTATCGTGCAAGCTTAGTGCGTCTGACGGGGAATTATTTCATGATCCTATGTTGTACCGAAGTTTGGCTCGTGCCCTACAATATTTAACGTTTACAAGCCCAGATATCTCCTATGCGGTTCAGCAAGTGTGTTTGTTTATGCATGAACCACCGGACCCACATTTTAATTTTATGAAGCGTATTATCCGTTACTTGCAGGGCACGCTTTCCTACGGGATCTGGATTGTTAAATCCGAGGTACACTCGCTTATCGCTTACTCCGATGCAGATTGGGGTGGTTGTCCAGATTCTCGCCACTCCACGAGTGGTTATTGTGTCTTTCTGGGGGATAATCTTCTATCTTGGTCTTCTAAACGTCAGCCCATCGTCTCTCGTTCGAGTGCCGAAGCCGAGTATCGCGGAGTAGCTAATGCAATCGCTGAAGCAACCTGGTTATGTAATTTATTGCTTGAACTCCATGTTCCTTTACATCGTGCCTCGGTGGTCTATTGTGATAACATATCTGCTGTTTATCTTTCGAATAATCCTGTCCAGCATCAGCGTACAAAGCATGTTGAAATTGATATACATTTCGTACGAGAAAAGGTTCGCGTGGGACATATACGCGTTCTTCATGTCCCATCCAGCTCACAGTATGCAGACATCTTCACGAAAAGATTATCTCGAGATTTGTTTCAGTCATTTCGGTCCAGTTTAACCGTCTGCTCCGCGCCCCGCTCAAACCGCGGGGGGATCTTAGCATTATGATTGCAGTATATTTAGAATGATTTATGTATATTTAGAAGGTGTCTAAATTGATTGTATAGATTAGGAGTCAATATCTCTTTCCATAGTTATCATGTTCCATAATCCCTATATAATGGGATCATATTGTAATCTCTTCATTCATTCAAAATATCAATACCATAGACCACTTTTACAGGTTTCGTGCTCGATTGTTTTCATTTTTGTGTGGAGATTGATTTTTAGCCTTTTTTTTTATCTTACACTTTTTTCTTCAATATATATGGTATTTTGTCTTTGTATTGCAGAATTTTGTCTTATGAGTTATTTTCGTGCTTTAATAAATTAACATTTGTTTTTTTTACTTGTAGGTGTTGCAATCGCCTAAACCGGTATAACTTTCGTTATACTTATTAGTATTTGTTTTCTTACTTCTTTAATCGTTGATGTGAGACTTAATATGATATAGGATAGAGTGCGATATGTATATAAAAGAGTGATTGGATGTAGAGAACAATTTTCCATGATAGCTTATAAGAAAGAATGTAAAATTATACCCTACACTTGCTATGTATGTTCTGTTCTATGTATATAGGAATATTTTTTGAGCGTGTTGCTTGTGTATTGATGTTTGTTAAAATGGTGCAAGGGTTATGATATTTGAATGGTTTATACATTAATTGTGTTGTGTTGTACGTTTGTTTTATGAAATGTTTTCTAAATCTTTTGATTTTTATGTTGTGATGTAGACAACCTGTTTATACGTTTGTTTTTTGAAATCTCTTTTATGCTGATGTTGAACTGTTTTCCGTTAACATACCTTACTTCAAAGACGAGGAGAAGATTCTGTTGCCATCGTTGATAAGAGGTACCGAATTCCAAAACGTTTGTGTCCATTGTGTTTGATTTGATTCCTGATTCGAATATGCTTCATTAGTTGTGTCCTTTTTTTGCTTCATGAAACGAATGTTGAAAACATAAACAAACCCCACAAAATCATGACGGAAATGTATGGATTTGAGGTTTAATTTGTATAGCCCAGAAAACAGATTTGATTTTTATTAGGCTCTTGATGGGTAAAAGCATTACTGCAGGATAGAGAACTAGAGGGTGTTTGATACCCTAGAAAATATGGTGTGGAGAGGAAATTCAACAGCACGACAACAAATGCAGAAAGAGGAAAACTACAGAATTACACACACTATACACACATACACAGAGATATAGGTCTGGGTATATTTTAATAAATTTCTTTTGATTTATGTTATTACTTTCATTTATGTTCTCAAACTTTCTTTTTTTAGCATGTTTTCTTCATGGTTTCCAGTTTTATATACACCCCAAAGGGTTGAGAATCTAAGGTTTATCTATTAATATATATAAAAGAATTGAACATTGCTGACATGGCGTGCAATGGTGCTTTCAACCTCTCCATGAAACTGCCATGTGGCATCATAATTGAAAGACTTTAGTGTTTTTGAATTATTTCCTTTTTTAATTAAAAAAAGATAAACATAAAATCCTAAATTTATCTCTCTATCTCTCAATTCTCAATTACTAAAATTAAATTAAGTTATTTTAGGAAAAAATAATTTAAAAACAAATTTAATTTTTTCTCTCTTATGTTCCTCTCATAATTTTTAAACGTTAATATATTTTATATTCGAGATTTTTTAAATAAAAAAATTACACCAAATTAACGAGTGTTTTATTATCTTTCCAACGAGTACCATAGTGCTATATAAAAAACGGAGAAAAAAACGACTATTTTTTGTGGGGTTATGTTCATAAAGAAAAAAAAAACACAAAGTGTTCTGGTTATTCATTAATCATGGTTTTTCTTTTAAACCAGTTCTTATTTACGATGTTGAAATTCAGCCCAATCGCCATGCTATCATTGGAATTTTACTCTTCTAAAGATGGATATGTATACTTCATCAAGAGAAGCTAGGAGAAAGAATCGCGCAACACTGCAACACATGGTGTCACCTTATAGCAATGTTATTTTTTATTTATTTAATTACAAGATTAATAATTATTACTATTAGTATTAGAATTATTATAATGGTTATATTTTTCAACCCCCATCATGCATTCTACATCTATATAAGTCAAAGTCAAATTGTAACATATTTTAAATTACGTGAAGATGATTATATGTTGAAGATTATCCTTTTAATATTGTATTATGTTTAATATGGTTTATGCTTTTTATTTTTTTTAACTTTTTAAATAAATGTTTTTTTAACTAAGATTGATTATGTTTAAGTTATTTACTCTTTTCGTGATTTGAGTTTTCTTCTTTTATCATTTTTTTATTAAATCATATTAATTTTTTCAACCCCGGGACCTTCCCGGGGTAATCAGCTAGTGATTGAATATTTGAATAGAACCCCGTTCATGGGGTGCTATGATGATGATCATCATCATACTCAGTTAATTCCACCAATAGCAAAAGCTAAGGTAGGGTCTGAGGAGGGTAAGATGTAGACAACCTTACCTCTAACCCGTGGGAATAGAGAGGCTGCTTCCAGTGAGACCCCCAGCTCGATAGTGGCTTTGTATCAAGCCTTGGACATAAGGCACATACAACTTAGCAATCGGCTATCAATGCCACCACATGATTCATGATTATCTGTCCATCATTTTTTAACGTTATTTTCACATAATTCGACGGCATAAATTTGAGTTATTGTACATTTTGATCCCGCTAAGTTTTGATGCAAAGGTACGGGTGGTGTAGTGTTAGGTGGACCCATCACTAAACGGACCAACCCGAATTCGATTCCATTTCTTCGGTAACCGCAATCTTTAAATCAGATAACACGTGTTTTCGTATGGTTAATGCATGACATAACGTCGTGACACTGTTTAAAGCGTCGCCGCCGCAACGCGCGGCCTACGGCCATAATCTAGTTCATATGGTTTTCCATCATATGCTTAAAGTGAATGATTTTTATATATAGTACATTTCTATTGGTTTTTTTTTTGGGATTTAGGTTTTACTAACGTCTTGGTTAAGTCTATGGCTTAAATGGTGTTCATTTGTTCTTTAATTCGCTCATCATTTTGTTAATGATTTTAATCTATGATATTCAATCTGATTTATCCAGTCTGTTAGTTTGGTTATTGATTAATGTTACTATTTTTTTGTGGGAAAGGTCCACGACTCCTTGGCTTCGTGTTAGTTAGGTGTGACGTCAAACAACGAAGGTTGCAAAACAAGACAAGAAGAACCAACATGCGCATTCGGTACAATAGGTGCTTTGTCACCGCCGGTAACCAACATTAATTTTGTAAATTTGTGGGTGACTTTTTTTTAAATAAGTAATTGTACTTTTAAGGGAATACGCTTGGTTTTTTTTCTTCATTTGTAGTTATTTTGTTTTAAGTTTGGATTATGCAGTTTTTTGTTTTGCCAAGAAGAGGGGGCCAAACTTATCACAGAAGCAAGCTGATGGATAGCATGATTAGGTGAGATTAAGTTATATAAGCTTTGAAATTTTGTTGTCATGGACGGTATTCCTGGATCAATCTATCAGACTTACAAACATTATTCATCTTCACTACATTGTTGTTAATCGACTTTATGTTTCTAAAAGTGAAAGGGTGGGAATAATTATTGAAATCAACAATGAGATTTGGGAATTTTCACGGAATCTACACAAACTTAGGCTATTTGGTGTGCCCACGGGGAAAAGCAACGGGGAGGTGAGTTGGCAAGTGCCCCGATCGGGAACACCGCCCCCCCCGTAAATTTTTCGGTGAGTTCGGGGAAAATTCCCCCTTCTTCCCGAGTGTTGTGATTGGCTAAGGTTTTTTTTTTATTTTTTTTAATCAAACTTTATAGTATAAAAAAATGAAGGGGGATTGGGGGAATACCATTTCCAAACTTTGGGGGAGGAAATGGGGGAAATGATGTGGCGCTGATGTGGCATTGGGGGAGTTGGGGGAAAACCCAACCCACACCATATAGTCTTAGAACTTGATTTCCGATCATTCTCCGGCTTCTTGATGCAACCTATATATGTTGTTTAATCTGTTAGTGGTGCTTCAAGTTTTGGCGATAGCGGTTTTGGATATACTGACCATACTGTCATGGAATTTGATAAGCTCGCCGGTTTCGCGATAGAGTATGGCGTTGAAGTAATTGTTATTTTAAACTTATTCATTATTATTTTTACTCGAATTCAAAACGTCTCTGTTATTTTGGACTCATTCAGTCTTGTACATTTGCTAAGCAGGACCTTTGTCATTGTTATAAAAACGCTTGCTGATTATGAGCAAAGCTTATTTGAGCAGTTCATGAATATGTTCCTTGTGCTGGATGCTTTATTCGTTGGTGAGAGAGGTGTTTACTTTAATGTTATAGTATCTCATACACTGCTATCATACTCAATACTATATTAATTTTTATTAGCGACACGCTTAAGTTTTTTTTGGCTATTTTTTTCTTACGCATAAGAACCTGCCTAAGATTTTCAGTTCGGTTGACAATTGTTGAGCAGTTTTCAATTTCTGGTGAAGAATGATCAAGTGGTGGTTGTTCAATATCTTCACAAGGTATATCGAGTGCTTTATTATTCGTGTAGTGTTCGTGCATTGATTGTTTTTGTATAGCAAGTCTTATCTAAGAAGGATCTTTAGCTTTTGACTTGTATATTAAATATTTAAGCTTAGATATGCCTTTGTGTTGGTTTTTCTCTTTTGTCTCCTATACAATTGATACCAACCTGTAAACACTGATTGGTTCTTGATTTTGAACCTGGTGAACACATACGAGAGAGAGGGAGGATCTGGACTTTAATCTATTTAGTAAATATCTCCAACACAACACAGCTCATCCTCCTTACTGCATCTGTCTTCCCCTTCAATAATTAAACTACATGGATGTCGTGCTTTGTTCAAAACTAATGTATACATGTGTTATATATGTAGAATACAATATCCATTAGCAACTACATTACACTGTGTTAATGTGAAAATCTACAAGATGATGTATGTAATTTTAGCCTTTCAAAATGATCCTTAAATATTTAGTAATATATTTTCAAAATGATTCTTAAGCTGCTAGCTAAAAAAGACATTTAACTATCATATAAATGCATGCATGACAGCAGCTTCTTTAATGTGTTCTACCATAACCAATTTTTTTTTTTTTTTTTTTCATATTTCAGGCGATACACGCAACGCTGAGAAAAGGCCTGCTCTTGGAAACTAAACAACCGCTCAGAAACGTCACACACAAAATATTTTGTAAATATCAACTTTGACATGCCAGGAACTGCTCCAACGACACACAGTGTCGCAACTTGTGCAGCTGGCTGAATTATGCAGCTATGCAAAACCTGCTTCTTGAGCAGGTTGTTATATATATGCATTTGCGCCAACTTAGACGCTCGGAACACCCGGGCTGCCATATAATTATAAATTCCTTATGCGAAAACAGGGGCGAAGCTTGGTTTGCCAATCGGCGGGGCCGAACCCAATTTTTTCGATCGGTAGTGGTAAATCGGCGGGGCCGGACTCAACCCGAACGAAATTTACCTACGAAAATCGTAAATTTTCACTAATGCGCCACAAAACAGGGGGAGCCAGGGCCACCCCTGGCCCTCACATTCCTTCATCCCTGTGCGCAAGGCACTCATGTTGCTACAGGTTTCATCGACTCTAGCACCCAACATGTCTCCAATAAAACCCATCATATAAACGCCATCAAAACAGCGCAGGCGGCACCAACACCAACATAAAACAATCAAACCACATCATTCTGCACCCTCTATACGGCTCCTAAAACAATCGCGCAACGCTAGATTTTGAAACCCACTAGTTATATATCAAAACAAAATGGCCATGAATAGATATCGTTTGTCTGGATCACCGTCTCTTTCGAAATCAACACAAAACCTACATCCAAATCAACAAAACCCTAACAAGGGCTCCGATTTATAGATATCGTTTTCCATAATGGCCTGAAACCTAAAGGGTTTCTCACAAGCATCACCACACTGTAGCATCGGCGTATCTCCTTCCCCTCTTTTCCATCTACCCTGCTTTGCTGTGGAACCTTTCAGGTGGTGGAAGGGGCGGCGGTGGCACTATCACCCCTTCATCCTCTGTGTTTTTAGGGTTTGTTACTCATCAAACAAACACTTTTTTTTTTTTTTTTTTTTTGTGATTTAGGGCTTTTGATTTGCTTTAATGTTTTCTTTCTTATGTTTGTGTTTGTTTTCAAGCAGAGGCTAGGGTAATAATGTTCACAATTATTTAGGACCTTCAAATTCTTCTACTGGTGGTAGACCTCTGGTAGAGGGAATAAGAGGTATGTTTGCAAAAGGTGTGATTGGCTGGTAACTGTTAAAAGGTTAGTATCATTTCAATTTGTTCTTATAAATTGTGTCAAGTCTAATGCATATGTCTTGTGTGGTTTGTTCATGAGTGCAAGGTCTGTTGATGGTCAAGATGATCGTGGTCAAGTCTCATGTGTCAAGATGGTCGTGGTCAAGATGGTCGTGGTCAAGTCCTGATGATCGAGTTGTAGCTGGTCTAGTTGCTGGGTTCGTGATCATGTGTTGTTCGTATGTATCAGTCATGGATAAAAGCCCACATGGATAAAAGCCCATCAAGCTTAGTGGCCCAATACAAGAAGTCCAGGTGTTATTAAGGGCCCAGTCCATTTACACGATTATATCAGTGGATTATTCTCGTTCGTCCGATCATGATCCGTGTGAAGTACTTTGATCGTGTGGCTCTCATTTGTTGTTTTGTGCTTTCTCTTCTCGATTTCTTCACCAGCCTATATAAGGCTTCTCTTCGTCCACTGTTGACTTTAATCACAGATAATTGTTTTTAGGGTTTGAGTATTCTCTTTCACTTTCATCTAGATCTTCAGTTAGGGTTTCTGTAAATCAGATACATCTTGTATCTGAGATAGAGCTTGTAACATTCTCTTTGATCTTTAGATAGGTTAGTTGGTAAAGAGGCTCAAATTGTTGATCAGATCTTGATGTTCAGATCTGATTGTTGATCTTGGTTGATTCATTTAATCTTTGGGTTGGGATTTAATAAATAAGAGTTTTCTTTGTGATAATCCATGTTTTATAACATGGTATCAGAGCTCTAGGTTAGCTCTTGGGTTGTGATCTGAAAGGATAGTGTTCTTCTTCCGCTGTGCATCTTGGATCTTGATCTTAGATCTTGATCTTGGATCTTGGATCTTGGATATTTCAAAGCTTATATCAAGGGAAGCTCTTGTGGAAAAAATAATCCTATCTAGGGTTTGTATCTCGGTATTCGAGAAAGGATCTGTCACTGGAAGTGGAATATAGCATATTTTCTTCCACTGATTTGTAACCCTAAGTGAAGGTTACAGTCAGTGGTATATTGCTTGGAAGCTTGCTACTCGGTGAGATCGTTCCTCTTTTTTGTTTTTTGTCGTTGTGTCTAGGAGCACCTGGCCGGGTTAGGGGGACCGGCATTGGCTCAACAACGTGCAGTTGTGTGTTGCTGTGATCTATTATTGTCTTTTACTTGTTTATTTGTTGACTGATTTGTTTTGTTTTTTGTTGAGTCTTCTATTTTTCTGTTGAGTGATTAGGTCTTAGAGGACTTCCGTGTTAAGACTTGTCCTGGCACCTTTTGAGTGACGAACCAGGAATCTGGATCACTGACACGGTTTCGTCCTGTGTGAGGGTGTCTGTTGTTTTGATTTTTTGTTGTTTCTTGGTGATTTGCTTTGTTATTAGTTTTTAGTAAAAAATGCCTGGGGATGATGACACCATTGTCAACTCCTCTAGTGGAGGAGGAGGAGGCAGTGATGCCCCCGGTGTTACTCTTGTGAGTAAATTGGATGCTAGTGATCCACTTTACCTACATCCTAGTGACTCTGCTAATCTAAGTATAATAACTATAAAACTTACTGGCACAGAGAATTACACTGTTTGGTCTAATGCACTAAAACTTGCTTTACAAGTAAAAAACAAATGGGGTTTTATTGATAAAACTTGTGTTAGGTCTATGGATGATGAGGTATTGGGTAGACAATGGGATAGATGCAATTCAATTGTTTTAACTTGGATTCTAAATTCAATAAGTGAAGAATTATACATGGGTCATGTGTTCTCTGAACTTGCTTTTGATGTGTGGAATGAGTTAAAAGAGACTTATGATAAAATAGATGGGTCAGTGGTGTTTGATTTATATCAAAAAATTAACTCATTTTCTCAAAATGGAACTTCTGTGTCAGAATATTATCATAGATTGAATATTATGTGGAAACAAATGGATCAAATTTTACAATGTAACACCCCAACCGATGGCGGAATCATCGAGGTGTCACGTAGTGACGATTGTTCAAAAGCTCATGGTACTAAAATGTAAATATATTATCATTGGATATTGTTTTACAACATGTGAAATTAAATACAAGACAACAAATAAAGATAATTGATTGATTTAATCTAAGTCCAAAGTCCTATGTGAAGCGTCAAGCAGCTCATCCTGAAACATGCACGAAAATAATTTTGTCAACATATGATGTTGGTGAGTACTACTTAGTTTTGTACATATAGTATAAGTTTTGAAAAGTAGTACAATTCATGTGTCTAGCATCACCAAGGCATTATGTAAACACGCAAGTAACCAAACAAGACAAAGATCACATGTAAAGTTGTACAATGTAAATGATAATGAGCACCTCAACACGTGTGAGTCTAAAAGAGCACCATAACACAAAGTTATGTCTAAATGAGCACCGTAACATAAGTTACGTCTGTATGTAAAGAGCACCATAACATAAGTTATGTCTGTATGTATGATTTTGTATGTAAGCTACGTTCATGTTAAAACATAAGCACAAAGATAAACAAGACACGTATATGAATTGTAAATGAATAAAATGTATGTGTAAATGAATATGAAGGTTTTGTATACTTGTGCATGAATCACCCCAAAAGTTGTAAAAGTGAAAAAGGGGATAAGTAATACTCACTGTTCACGTAGTAACTTGAATTTGGACTGGACAACGAAATATGAACTTGAGATTTCTCCCAAATGATTAACCTAAAGTAATTGATAATGTGTGAGTGAAATAACTCTAGGCTACATGTATTCCTAGGGCTTCGAATTGGGGATAACGTTTATTTGTTTAATAAACAAATTGTCTATTAATTAAGAGAAATTTAATAAATGATTAAATAAAAGTCTTTTAATGAAATTTGAATTTAGAATATACACAATAAAGTGTTTGAAGTATAGAAATAATTTTTATAAAATTATTTCATTTAAAATAGATTTTTAAATCTATTTATTTATGAATAGTTAATATTTAACTTTAATATTAAAAAATACTAAAATTAAAGAATTTTTATTTTAAAAATCATATTTCTGTTCTAAATGATTAAAAATAATTTGTATAAAATTTTGGTGCAAAAATGATGAAAATTGGATTTATTATGATTTAATTATGATTAAATCTAACAAAAATTGATTAAAAATATTAAATAAATGATTTTTCAAAATTAAAAATCATTTCAGTAAAGTTTCACTTAATACAAACTCAGGATAATTTTTGTAGAATTTAATAAAGTTGTTTTGATGTATAAATGGATTTTTATAAATATAATAGCATAAAAATGATTTAATTATTATAAATATTAAATAAATGAATTTCTGAAAAATAAAAATTGTAATAAAAACTTTTATCTCAGATTAAACAAATATAATTTTTTTAGAATTTATAAAATAGTTTTGATATTTTAAAATGAATTTAAAAGATTGAAAGGTTTAATATATATATATATATATATATAAATTGTTTTTTTAAAAAAAAGAAAAGAAAAGAAAAGAAAAGAACAAAAACGGGCTGTGCCGGGACTCGAACCCTGATGGTCCCTGTTACAAGTAACCATCACAACCACTTGGCCTAGGCCTGTGGTTGTGATGAATCCTGTTCTAAAATAATTATAAACACACGCGAAATCAGGATTATCCCCAATTCAGATTCATGAACCCTAGAAATTTCAATAATGCAATTCACTCATCATTGGTCCAATTGATGTTAGGGCTTTTGATGAGTGAACGCCGGTGAATAAAACCCATCAAGAACATTAAGCTTACAGTGTGTAATCGTGTATAATCGTCGGGTCAAAGCAAAAAGTCAACCACGAACTCGTTTACAATAATCAGAGTTTAATAGAGAGAATTGGAGGTTAAGGGAGATGAGTGAGCGAGTGATCAAGGTTCGCAGAGGTCTGATTATATAGGGGATCAAAGGGTTGTGTTAATTGGAAGGTTTGACCTTCAATTGAATGTATACGTGTATGATGTTTAAATTGGTCCATGATTGTTGGTTAATTGGCGTGTATTCGAGTTAGATAGGGCCGAAAATCTTGTAATCATACCATGTATAAATGTAAGTGAGTTAATTGAGTTAAAGGAATGGTCAAAGTTTTAAAAAAAAAAAACAATCTGCTGCTGCTCGCGTAACAGGCAAAAGGGAAGAAGAAAAGGGAACGCGAAAGTGGGGTTAAATATAAAAAGGTTTGGGTTTAGATCAGGAAACGAGCTATGGCTCAGTGGTTCCAGCGTGTGTGTTGAGTGTGGGGGTGGTCCGGTTCGAATCCCGGGTGGAACACATTTTTTTTTTCTTTTAAAAAACAGACAAGGGGATGGGGCAGTTGGGCTGGACTACTGTTGGGCCTCGTGGGTTATGGGCCGAGCAGAAATTGGGCTTCAGTAAGTGTAAAGGAAAAAAAAGGAGGTGGGCTTGGGTTTGGTTATGGTTGATAATAGGTTTGGTTTAAAAAAATGTATATATAAAATCTGAAAATTATTTTTATTATTATTATTATTATTATTATTATTATTATTAATATTATAAATATATATATATATATATAATGAAAAAGTGACGGATGTCACAGCATCCCCTACTTTTAGAAACTTCGTCCCGAAGTTATTAGAAACATAGGGTTATGGATGCTTGGGTAAAAATCACGATGACTGTGGTTCGGAAAATTCGAATGATTTGGACATGAGGTTTGATGGGTGTGAGTTAAGGATTTGCATTAGGTTTGTCTCGAATAATAATGAGAATAAGAATCTAGTACTAAATATCAAGTTTTAGGAATCCTAAGATATATGTACGTGTTGATTGTCTACAGAAAGACTAAATAGACTACCAAATAACCAGAGTTTGTTCCTGGTCCGACTTCCAATCCCACTTTCAATGCATCATTAGTGCTTGTATACAGGGTGTACCGCAGCTAACCCACCACACCTTTGATACCTTGAAAACGTACTGGACGCCTTCCCAAAAACTCTAATAGAATTTCACACTACCCTAATGTACCTGTAAATTCATGATTACGTTCCGGACCGGAATCATCAATTTACCTTACATTAAAGTTTTGTGTCCTTCTATGTCCCCATCGATTGTTGAGCAGGTTCGATAGCCTCCGCCAGCCGTGGAGTAGGTTGTAGGGCCTCTCCCGACTGTTTGAAAAGGCATAATGACCTCTATTAAGTGCAGCAATTATCATTCACATAGATTGCAAATTGATAGCATGTTTATGCAAGCAAGTTTGTAAGTACTACATCCATTAAGTGTAAGTGTTATCATGAATAATTAAATGTTTACGAGTATCATGAATAATTAGGTGTTTAATGCGTAGTCAAGTTAAGAGAAAAAAAAAATCTAGTTTCATGTAATAACCAATGATGTTTTCTTAGAAAAGCATTTGTAAGATCAAGTATCAAGTCCAAACGTTTCAAATAAGGTAGAGTCTTGTATGATTAAAATAAACGTAATAATAAATTTCCAATCGGTGTTAATACACAATAATACGCAAGGAAATTTCTAGATGTCGTATGCTAATGAGTGCGACAAAGTTGGGTATAAAATGATAATAGGATCAAGAAAATGAAAACACGGGTATTGGATTTCTCGAGTCTTGGGAAGATTTCATCCATGGCTTAACCAGTGGGATTAACGTCATCCTGATCAGTTGTTTCGTTGGTATTGATATTGAAAGCTCGTCCATGTGCCACCAGGTTTACATTATTCAACTTAGGGCATTGAGGTCGCATGTGGTTAGGGTCTCTACAATGATAACACGCCCGACCGTTAGTAATCTGTAGTGGTTCCTGAGCAGCTGTTTGATGATTACCCTGTGTTCCAACCATTACTCGACAAGTGGTGACAAAGTGTCCAAACCTTCCACATCTAGTGCATTGACGGCATGGAAGATTTGTAGGGTGATGATACTTGCAAGTGTTGCATTGAGGATGGATTCCCGTGTAGGCTTTCTTGACAGGGGGTTGAGCCACATGATCCACAACAGTATGGTTCAGATTATCGCCCATTCGTTTCTTAGAGTTCGAAGCAGTAGTGGCGGCCTTTGCTAAAATAGTCTTAGATTGTTCAACAACATTGGTGGTTTTCTCAGTAGGTGTCTTGGTGCCCTTCCTAACCAAGTTTCCTTTCCTTACGTGTTTGTCTGTTAATGTGGCTGCAAGTTGGATGGCTTCTTCTACCGTAGTGGCTTTGCCTCCAGTGACAACGTCTTGAATCAGGTCAGGTAATCCCTCAATATATTTTTCGATTGCTCGAGAGACCGGGGTGACCATGTGTGGAACCAGTATGCTAAGTTCATGATATCGAGTATTATACGCAAGATTCTCACCACTGTCTTGTTTCAACCCATGGAATTCTTCCTCCAGTTTCCTGATTTCGTTCCTAGGGCAAAATTTGGTGATCATGAGTTCCTTAACTTCAGCCCAAGATAAGGATAAGGCAACATCAGCTCCTCGATTGCGTTTTTCGCCATTCCACCAGGTTAACGCTCCCTTTTGAAGGACACTGGTAGCATAACGAACACGGAGTTCATCAGGACATTCACTGTTCACAAAAGTACTCTCCATGCTTTCAAACCATTGGAGGAGGCCAGTAGCACCCTCCTCACCAGTGAATTTTGTGGGGTTGCAGGAGTTAAAGTGTTTGAAAGTGCACCGAAATTGAGTCGTACTTCCTGTGTTGGCACTGTTACTATTCTGGGTTATCTCACTGACAAGGTTTGGGATTACTGCAGCAATTTGTTCGGCGACTAAAGATGCGAGGCGACGATCAGAACGTCGTCCAGAAGCACGAACAGGACGTTGGCTGGCATCACGGAGCATACGGCGAGCAGACATCTATAAGGTAGTCAATTAATAATCACGAGATTAGAAAATGTAAGTGTATAATCGTACAGCTGATTATGAAGATGTGATCTTGTAAGCAATCATGATATGCAAAGTATCGTATATGAAACGAGAGGGTATTATTGGAAAAACTTGTACAAAATGCTTGGAGTGCCCTTGTCTAGCTGTAAAGCTTCAACAAGAACGTTGACTTTTCAAAGGAATTAAACCCAATGGTGATCAAAGAAGACATGCTTTAGCCTATAAGTGGACACTCACTCCAGGAATCCCCAGGTAAGCATAACAGGTCCGTAAATGGATTTATGCGCTATGCTTGCCTATGCCAGAAAACCCAGTGTACAGGCGCCCACCCTTCCAGATTGCACGTGTCCTTATCACACTCATTAAAGTTCAACAACTTTGAAGGAGTAAAATAAGAGTAGGTTTTATGTCTAAGAGTGTCTTCATAAAAGGTACTGTTCCCGTATGATGATGTAAACTTTACACTCTCTGTAGGACACCATCTCTATGCACCATGATGAAAAATAAGAAGAATAGAGAGAGGGAAGAAGGGAAAGATAGAAGGAGGAAAGTAGGGAGAAATGAGGGGTAGGGTAATTCAGGAAATATTATGCATGCAAGTTGTAGTTCGGTTATAGTCTAGGCCATTTTATCTAATAACCTAGTTCCCTATAACCATGGCTCTGATACCAATCTGTAACACCCCAACCGATGGCGGAATCATCGAGGTGTCACGTAGTGACGATTGTTCAAAAGCTCATGGTACTAAAATGTAAATATATTATCATTGGATATTGTTTTACAACATGTGAAATTAAATACAAGACAACAAATAAAGATAATTGATTGATTTAATCTAAGTCCAAAGTCCTATGTGAAGCGTCAAGCAGCTCATCCTGAAACATGCACGAAAATAATTTTGTCAACATATGATGTTGGTGAGTACTACTTAGTTTTGTACATATAGTATAAGTTTTGAAAAGTAGTACAATTCATGTGTCTAGCATCACCAAGGCATTATGTAAACACGCAAGTAACCAAACAAGACAAAGATCACATGTAAAGTTGTACAATGTAAATGATAATGAGCACCTCAACACGTGTGAGTCTAAAAGAGCACCATAACACAAAGTTATGTCTAAATGAGCACCGTAACATAAGTTACGTCTGTATGTAAAGAGCACCATAACATAAGTTATGTCTGTATGTATGATTTTGTATGTAAGCTACGTTCATGTTAAAACATAAGCACAAAGATAAACAAGACACGTATATGAATTGTAAATGAATAAAATGTATGTGTAAATGAATATGAAGGTTTTGTATACTTGTGCATGAATCACCCCAAAAGTTGTAAAAGTGAAAAAGGGGATAAGTAATACTCACTGTTCACGTAGTAACTTGAATTTGGACTGGACAACGAAATATGAACTTGAGATTTCTCCCAAATGATTAACCTAAAGTAATTGATAATGTGTGAGTGAAATAACTCTAGGCTACATGTATTCCTAGGGCTTCGAATTGGGGATAACGTTTATTTGTTTAATAAACAAATTGTCTATTAATTAAGAGAAATTTAATAAATGATTAAATAAAAGTCTTTTAATGAAATTTGAATTTAGAATATACACAATAAAGTGTTTGAAGTATAGAAATAATTTTTATAAAATTATTTCATTTAAAATAGATTTTTAAATCTATTTATTTATGAATAGTTAATATTTAACTTTAATATTAAAAAATACTAAAATTAAAGAATTTTTATTTTAAAAATCATATTTCTGTTCTAAATGATTAAAAATAATTTGTATAAAATTTTGGTGCAAAAATGATGAAAATTGGATTTATTATGATTTAATTATGATTAAATCTAACAAAAATTGATTAAAAATATTAAATAAATGATTTTTCAAAATTAAAAATCATTTCAGTAAAGTTTCACTTAATACAAACTCAGGATAATTTTTGTAGAATTTAATAAAGTTGTTTTGATGTATAAATGGATTTTTATAAATATAATAGCATAAAAATGATTTAATTATTATAAATATTAAATAAATGAATTTCTGAAAAATAAAAATTGTAATAAAAACTTTTATCTCAGATTAAACAAATATAATTTTTTTAGAATTTATAAAATAGTTTTGATATTTTAAAATGAATTTAAAAGATTGAAAGGTTTAATATATATATATATATATATATATATAATTGTTTTTTTAAAAAAAAGAAAAGAAAAGAAAAGAAAAGAACAAAAACGGGCTGTGCCGGGACTCGAACCCTGATGGTCCCTGTTACAAGTAACCATCACAACCACTTGGCCTAGGCCTGTGGTTGTGATGAATCCTGTTCTAAAATAATTATAAACACACGCGAAATCAGGATTATCCCCAATTCAGATTCATGAACCCTAGAAATTTCAATAATGCAATTCACTCATCATTGGTCCAATTGATGTTAGGGCTTTTGATGAGTGAACGCCGGTGAATAAAACCCATCAAGAACATTAAGCTTACAGTGTGTAATCGTGTATAATCGTCGGGTCAAAGCAAAAAGTCAACCACGAACTCGTTTACAATAATCAGAGTTTAATAGAGAGAATTGGAGGTTAAGGGAGATGAGTGAGCGAGTGATCAAGGTTCGCAGAGGTCTGATTATATAGGGGATCAAAGGGTTGTGTTAATTGGAAGGTTTGACCTTCAATTGAATGTATACGTGTATGATGTTTAAATTGGTCCATGATTGTTGGTTAATTGGCGTGTATTCGAGTTAGATAGGGCCGAAAATCTTGTAATCATACCATGTATAAATGTAAGTGAGTTAATTGAGTTAAAGGAATGGTCAAAGTTTTAAAAAAAAAAAACAATCTGCTGCTGCTCGCGTAACAGGCAAAAGGGAAGAAGAAAAGGGAACGCGAAAGTGGGGTTAAATATAAAAAGGTTTGGGTTTAGATCAGGAAACGAGCTATGGCTCAGTGGTTCCAGCGTGTGTGTTGAGTGTGGGGGTGGTCCGGTTCGAATCCCGGGTGGAACACATTTTTTTTTTCTTTTAAAAAACAGACAAGGGGATGGGGCAGTTGGGCTGGACTACTGTTGGGCCTCGTGGGTTATGGGCCGAGCAGAAATTGGGCTTCAGTAAGTGTAAAGGAAAAAAAAGGAGGTGGGCTTGGGTTTGGTTATGGTTGATAATAGGTTTGGTTTAAAAAAATGTATATATAAAATCTGAAAATTATTTTTATTATTATTATTATTATTATTATTATTATTATTAATATTATAAATATATATATATATATATATAATGAAAAAGTGACGGATGTCACATACAATTACCATCTTGTACTTGTAATGCATCAAAGGAATTTAATAATTTCAATAACATGATAAAACTTATGCAATTTCTAATGGGTTTGGATAATACTTATCAAGCTGTTAGGACTAGTTTGTTAATAAAAGAGGTGTTACCAACTGTTAAAGAAGCTTTTGCTGTCATTTCTAGAGAAGAATCTCATAGAAATGCCAGCAATACAGGCAAGAGAGGACAGTCTCTTGCTTTGTTCTCCAAGGCTTCTCAACCACCTGAGTTTAAAAGGAATAATAAAGTTTCTAATCAAAATCTAAAATGTACTCAGTGTAATAAGGTTGGTCATACTGTAGACAAATGTTTTGAAATTATTGGATACCCTTCTTGGATGAGACCAAGAGGGGGTCAACCAAAGAAGGTGGTTGTTAATAACAGTGTTTCTAACAATAATGTTTCTGATAATTCTGATGAAGTTGTTAAGTCTCTAACTCCTGATCAAATAAGCAGGCTGTTAAGTTTGTTAGGAGATAAACATGATAGTCAGAAAAGCTGCAATGTTGTAGGTAATATGTTAAATCCTTACTGTGCTAGTGTTATGTTCAAACCTGCTTATTGTTTTGTCAGTGGTATTAATAAACAAGTCTTTGTGGGTTGGATAACTGACTCGGGGGCAAATCAACACATGGTTAAAGATGATAAACATTTAACTGAGTGTTTAGATGTTACTGATTTAAATATAAGAGTGAAACATCCAAATGGTACAAATGCTTTGGTCACTAAAATTGGTAACATTAAACTTACTGAACGTGTTGTGTTAAAAGATGTGTTTGTTATTCCTGAATACAATGTGAATTTAATCTCTGTACATAAACTAGCTAAGGATAACAAGTTATATATTGGTTTTGATGAAAGTAATTGTTACATTCAGGACTTAATCACCAGGAAGGTCCTGGTGACTGGTAGTCAAGTGGATGGTCTTTATTACTGTGGTAGCTCTGTGATTTCTAGCAAGGTGTGTTATAACAGTTCTGTTATGTTTAATTTGTGGCATGATAGGTTAGGTCACCCATCTAGTAATGCATTGAAAATGTTAAAGCAAAGATTAAACATAGGAACAATTGATAATAATCATCCTTGTGAAGTCTGTCAAAAGGCTAAACAACATAGGGATCCATTCCCTTTGAGTGAGCATAAGTCTAAGTCCATAGGAGATCTTGTTCATATAGATGTTTGGGGCCCATATAGAGTTGCTAGTAGGGAAGGTTTTAAATACTTCCTTACTATAGTAGATGATTACTCTAGGGCTGTGTGGGTATGTATGATGAAGAATAAACTAGAAGTTTTTGAAAATATTCAAGATTTTGTTGCTATTATAGAAACTCAATTTAAAACCAAAGTAAAAGTGTTTAGAAGTGATAATGGTACTGAGTTTATTAATAGTCAAGTAAATAACTTCTTTAAGTCCAAAGGTATTCTTCATCAAACAACTTGTGTCTACACTCCTCAACAGAATGGAGTTGTAGAAAGAAAACACAGACATTTATTAAATGTTGCAAGAGCATTACTGTTTCAAAGTAATGTTCCTTTAAGGTTTTGGTCTGATTGTATTTTAACTGCTGCTTATCTTATTAATAGGACTCCTTCTTCAGTTCTAGGTGGAAAGACTCCTTATGAGGTAGTTTATAAGTTTGAACCCTTTCTAGACCAGTTGAGATTGTTTGGTTGTTTGTGTTTCAGTGTAAATGTAGATGAGTCTGATAAGTTTGCTAGTAGAGCAGAAAAATGTGTTTTTATTGGATACTCTACTGAAAAGAAGGGTTACAAAGTTTATGGTCTTGAAACAAAAAATTGTTTTTATTCAAGGGATGTTAAATTTTTTGAAACTTTGTTTCCATTTAAAGAAAATCAAGTTTTTGATAAAGTAAATGATGTTTTGCAAACTGAAATAACACATCTAAATTTTTTTGATACACTTGAACAATCACAGTCTCAACTTCCCAATGATGAGAGAAAGGGTAACAAGGATGTTGATTCAGAGACACACAGGTCTCAGCAATCAGCATCCAAATCTTCAGAACTTGAAGGCATGGCTGATACTCAGCAGCCCAGTTCTGAAGAAAATAGGTCTGATAGGGCTGAGTGTGATTTATCTGAAAATGAAAATGTCAATATTGGTACCCCTGAGGGAAATAACAGTCCTGAATTGGTTCAGACCTTAACTAGAAAATCTGCTAGGGAGTCTGTTCTACCTAAGAATTTGAAAGACTATGTCCTAGATAGTAAAGTTAAGTATGGCATAAACAAGGTAGTTAATTATACTCATTTCTCACCTGAATACAAATGCTTCTTGTCTTCCTTAAATAAGGAGCATGAACCTTCTTCATTCACAGAAGCTGCTAATAATCCCTTATGGGTTGCAGCCATGAATGAGG
Source organism: Ambrosia x helenae (assembly GCA_030844895.1). Taxonomy (NCBI): domain Eukaryota; kingdom Viridiplantae; phylum Streptophyta; class Magnoliopsida; order Asterales; family Asteraceae; genus Ambrosia; species Ambrosia x helenae. The sequence goes on from JAUTDX010007250.1 coordinate 228,597, forward strand.
AGATTGAAGCCCTTCATAGGAATGACACTTGGGAGTTAGTTGATCTCCCAAAAGGAAGAAGCATTGTAGGGTGTAAATGGATATATAAAATAAAATACAAGTCTTCAGGGGAAATAGAAAGGTTTAAGGCTAGGTTAGTTGCCAAAGGATTTAGCCAAAAACAGGGGGTTGACTTTGAAGAAACCTTCTCCCCTGTGGTTAAATTGGTGACTGTAAGATGCATTATTTCCATAGCTGTTCATAACAGTTGGGAGTTGTACCAACTTGATGTGAACAATGCTTTCTTATATGGAAATCTTAATGAGGATGTTTACATGGCTTTGCCAGATGGATATTATTCCAAAGAGGAAAATAAAGTATGTAAACTGAAAAAATCATTATATGGGCTGAAACAGGCTCCAAGGATGTGGAATGAGAAGTTAGTCACTATTCTAACTGACCTTGGTTTTAATCAAAGCAAGTGTGACCATTCTTTATTTTTTAAAATGTCTAAATCTGTTATTTTGTACTTACTTGTGTATGTAGATGATATAGTAATTACAGGAAATAACAAAGAAGAAATTAATAGAGTTAAGGAGAGTCTTAGGTCTAAGTTTTTGATAAAAGATTTGGGAGAACTTAAATATTTCTTAGGGATTGAAGTTATAAAAGATAAAAAAGGTATATGTTTGTCCCAAAGGAAATATTGTCTTGAACTTCTTGCTGAATTTGGATTGACAGGGTCAAAACCTGTTAATACACCTATAGACCAAAACCATTCTTTAACTGCTTTGTGTAAGCAAAATGCAAATGTGTTAACCAACATTACTGGCTATCAGAAATTAATAGGAAAATTAATCTATTTAGCCCATACTAGGCCTGACATTGCTTATGCTGTCCATTTTTTGAGTCAACACATGCATAAACCCTTAAATGGTCATCTTAAAATTGCAATGAGATTGTTAAGGTATCTAAAAAAGTCTCCTGGGAAAGGTGTTTTGTTTTCTAAAAGTTCTCAGTTAAACTTGACTGCATACTCTGATTCTGACTGGGCCAAGTGTTTGGAGACCAGAAAGTCTGTGACAGGGTTTTGCATTTTCCTTGGAAACTCTTTGGTTTCATGGAAAAGTAAAAAACAGTCAACAATTTCTAGGTCTTCAGCTGAGGCTGAGTTCAGGGCAATGTGTGCCACTACGTGTGAGTTAATGTGGTTAAAAAACTTACTTGGTGAACTTGGTATAACTGTTGATTTACCAGTTAAATTATATTGTGACAATACTGCTGCTTTAGCTATAGCTGCTAATCCGGTGTTTCACGAGAAAACAAAACATTTTGAACTAGATTTGTATTTTTTGAGAGATCAAATTTTGAAGGGTGTTGTTAAAACAGAAAGTATTGCTTCTGTTGATCAAAAGGCTGATGTGTTCACAAAAGGGTTATTTCCAGCTCAACATGATGCTTTGTGTAATGAGCTAAGTTTGTTTGACCCATTCCAAGAAACAAATTGAGAGGGGGTGTTAAAAGGTTAGTATCATTTCAATTTGTTCTTATAAATTGTGTCAAGTCTAATGCATATGTCTTGTGTGGTTTGTTCATGAGTGCAAGGTCTGTTGATGGTCAAGATGATCGTGGTCAAGTCTCATGTGTCAAGATGGTCGTGGTCAAGATGGTCGTGGTCAAGTCCTGATGATCGAGTTGTAGCTGGTCTAGTTGCTGGGTTCGTGATCATGTGTTGTTCGTATGTATCAGTCATGGATAAAAGCCCACATGGATAAAAGCCCATCAAGCTTAGTGGCCCAATACAAGAAGTCCAGGTGTTATTAAGGGCCCAGTCCATTTACACGATTATATCAGTGGATTATTCTCGTTCGTCCGATCATGATCCGTGTGAAGTACTTTGATCGTGTGGCTCTCATTTGTTGTTTTGTGCTTTCTCTTCTCGATTTCTTCACCAGCCTATATAAGGCTTCTCTTCGTCCACTGTTGACTTTAATCACAGATAATTGTTTTTAGGGTTTGAGTATTCTCTTTCACTTTCATCTAGATCTTCAGTTAGGGTTTCTGTAAATCAGATACATCTTGTATCTGAGATAGAGCTTGTAACATTCTCTTTGATCTTTAGATAGGTTAGTTGGTAAAGAGGCTCAAATTGTTGATCAGATCTTGATGTTCAGATCTGATTGTTGATCTTGGTTGATTCATTTAATCTTTGGGTTGGGATTTAATAAATAAGAGTTTTCTTTGTGATAATCCATGTTTTATAACAGTAACCCTTTTACCTTGATTCAAGTGATTGTTTTTTTAAATCTTTACCAGTTAACAAGAATCATGCTTTTATTTATGATCTGGTGAAGCATCAGACGTTGGTAGTGTGGATGAAGGTAATCATCAACATGCAGTAGTTGAACACTTTATTTTTAAGGTTAAATAATATTTATGGATGTTTATATTTTCTTTTATTATTGTGTATAGATGAACGAGTAATTCAGTATTTTGGGTATGATCACATATCATGAAAGACTGAAAGTTATTCGAAATTATAGGATATTAAAGTTGGATGTTGTCATCTACTCAATGGGTAAAAATATCTAATACTTAATATAAAAATTGGATGCAGTCGTCAATAGTTATTAAGTTTTGTTTAAGAGAACTTCAGTTGATGGTCCGTTACTCATCAAACGAGTAAATTAAGTTTCCCAGCAATTATAAATAAGATTTAGACTTTACAATGTAGGGTTATGAGTTCTTTGTGGAGTTTATGTTGTTTATTTAATTATTGTATAGGCGGATCTGATGCCTATCGTTCGTTGTAATTTGGTATTGTTTATGTGCCATATGAAGGGATTTGTTGTGTTTCGGTTTTTATTTGACTTGATTTCCGTGGGAATACGGGGTGATTTGGAAAGTTTTGAAGCATTTTTGTGTTGTTTCAGTGTGTTTCACCTTAATTCAAAGTGATTTCAATGTGCTACGGCTGATTTCGTGACAAAACCAACAAGAATTTTAGTGATAAAATTTGTTTTGCCAAAAGGCTTTTGTGACCATAAAGGATTCATCATCATCATCATACTCAGTTAATCCCACCTATAGCAAAGCTAAGGTAGGGTCTGAGGAGGGTAAGATGTAGACAGCCTTACCTCTACCCCTAAGAATAGAGAAGCTGCTTCCAGTGAGACCCCCGGCTCGATGTGGTTTGGTATCAAGCCTTGGACATAAGGCACAAAACCCTTAGCTAACAATCGGAACAAACCCGATTGGTGCATGCACTAGTACACAACCGATTTGTTGATGCTATGAGTTTCTCTTTAATGGTGGGGTTATAATTTCCACAGCACCTTTAAAACAATGGTAGTTTAATGATTGTGTTGGTTTTATTTGTTGGTGCCACCATTTAATGATGCTTTATAGGTTTTTTTGATGGTGCGGATAAAATATAATAGTTTAAAATTCCACCAACGATCATATCTTTTAAATATATATTTACTATTTAGAATTCAAACAACTAAATAATATATATATATATATATTTTTTGTCGTCTTTCTTCGATCATACAATTCAACGAGACAACCAGTACCTCAAATCCAACAAAAACTCAATTTTTTATTTTTTTTTTAAATTAAAATTGATAGTTTTTTCATAAACACATAAACGCAACTAATTACATCAAGATAGCGGGTAGGCGGGCAACAAGCTACGCCGCCACCCCTTTTTGGACGGCAAACCCTAACTTACTAAAAACGAAACCATCCCCCCCCCCCCCCGAAGTCGAGACACTGCTATGAATAACCCGTTGGACTCTGGTCAGAAAACTGATGGCTTCTAGTGCCAAAGGTATCAAATGCTAGGGGAACGAAAACGTGTTGGTTCTCCTCGCAAGCTTTAGCATGCTTCTCAACTTTCTTCGCCTCTACTTTCCGCACCGCTTGCCCTGCTAAAATACCACTATCCCTCAAACCAACTAGGGGAGATACACCTGTTAGGTCGACGCAAGCGTGTTTCCCCCGGCCCACCCAAAGACAAGCAGGTCTGCTGGACGTAGGGTGGATCTCCCGTCAGCGGGGTCCGTGAGGAAATTCACAGGAGCCTCCCTCTTGGCTGAGATCCCAGCTCTTCTTAAAATGTCCCAAAGAACGTCCCGGACCCAGTCATGTCTATATTTGAAACCAGGCAACTCCTTACAGTGAACCGCGTGTTCCCCGTATTTGTCCAAGCATGCCTTACGGCAAATAGGACAGACTTCATCTTCATGGTACATGGGGATCACCAAACGATATTTAAGAATTTCCCTGTATTCAACCCCAGACATGGTTTGGCCCAAACCTTCGATTGGGATTACATTCAGGAAATTTTGGGCATGGGAGCTTTGCAAGCATTCAATAACTGCCTTTTGGCGGGGGGGGGGGGGGGCATATCAAAAGTTTCACCCAGGCTCTGTGCGATTTTGCCAAAGAGGGCATTCGCCAAAGTTTTCTGAGGCTTTGGGGGGGGGGGGGGGGCGGTGTCCTTGTTAGAAAAACCGTCAAGATCAAAACCTGGGAGAAAGTCATTTATCCTTTCGAGGGCCTGTACGTAGTCCAAGTCCATGTCGACAACCCCACTATTCCTTAAAATGTGGTATTGGAGATTCCAAGATTGAGCTCGCGATGCCACAAAAGCATACACCCCAACATCTTTTGCTGAGAGGAGCCCTAATCCTCCCAGACACATCGGCAAGGATGCCGATCGCCACTGTAGGTCACCAAAGAACGGACCCCCACATACCACTATGTATTCTATAGCTTCCCGCAGACCCTTGTCAAAACATGATACCGCTTCATCCATCATGGCGGGTTGGCAGGTCCACAAACCAAAAAACAACTTAGCGACCTCCATACAAGATCTTAGCAAGAGGAGTTCACTCTGGGGATCCCTAAGGCAGGGCAAAAGTTTCATAACATCAACCGCGCGCGAGGCTCTTCGCCCTGCCAATTCCCGTATAAAGTAAGAGTCCCGACTAACAGCCTCTCCAAGGAGCTTCACCCCCTTTCTGGTCTGCCAATCCCACTGGGGAAAAGCCCGTCCCTACGTTTCACCCCATTACAAGACGGCCAAAAAACCTCAGTTTTCTTAATATTCAGTTGAAGCCCCAGGGATAGCCCCTCCTTCCGGATGATGTCTAAGGCATTTGCAACATCGGTGGCATCACCGATAATTGTCTCATCATCACCGATAATTGATTCATATTTGAGTTTCACTTTTATCAACTTTAAGGTATTCACACATTCATTGATCTACTATTTCTTTTATTATATTTAAAAGTGTTTTATATTAACAAATTCGGCTTTCTGGCATTAGAGGCGGTTCGTTTTCTGAATAGAGTTTAACGGATGGTCCATGCAAAGTTTTCGACTCCCCAGGGTTGGCCATGGCGGTGGTGTGTATGACTTGTAGTTACGAACCCCATTACAGCCCGTGAGACACCGACTGTGGTTCCCGGTCGTTTTTGCCACCTATGCCGCCCAATCATGGCCTCCATACACGTGTGTTTTCGTCATTTGATCTTGCATATCTGTGTAGAGAAAGGATAGAGAGATGGATGAAGATTTTTGGATGATGATGATGATGAGAGATGGTAGAGAGAGTGAGTTTTAAAGATGGATAAATAAAAAAAATAACTAATCTAATTATAATACAATTAAACAAGTCTACCACATTAACCCAAGTCCAACAAGCCCACCCTACCCCCATTTAACCCAAGTCCAACAACTAACAATCCCACCCCACCCCTCTTTGCCCCTTTCACCTCTACTGGTCTTGTGTAGTTGGTTGATGAGTTGTTGGTGTATTGTTGGTGAGTGTGTAGTTGGCTGATGTGTTGCGGGGCGTAGGCTGCAAACAAACTAAAATTTCAGCGAACAGTTCATCTTCCGTTTGGTGGGAAGTTCGTTTGTGTTCATTCGTTTAATAAATAAACGAACACGAACAAGAAATTCCGTTTATTTAGTTAAACGAACGAACATGAACAAAGGTCGGGTTCGTTCGTTTATGTTCGTGAACGTTCGGTAACGTGTTCGTTTATTTTCGTTTGTGTTCGATAGTTTATTAAGGTTTTAAATTTTTATATAGTTTTTTATATTCTTTTATTTTGAACGAGTCGACCCTTAACGAGCCCGAGCCCGAGCTTGAGCTTGAAACATGACTCGTTTAGTTATTGAGCCCGAGCTCGAGCTTTTCATAGAAAGACCGTTTAGGCTTGCAAGCCTAAACGAGCCCAAACAAATTTTATATTATTATTATTCTATATATAGTGTACCTACTATTAAACATTGGCGAGTTGAGCTCGAGCTGAGCTTTGGCTCGTTTAAGCTATCAAAGCGAGCTTCAGCCCGAGCTTTAGCTCATCATCACCGGCAATCGCTTTTTGTCAAATCTTTTCATAAGGATCCTTGTGTCAATATGGTTACAGAAACCACATTGTTACAGTAATTATATATTATTATAGGAAACCAAAACAGTGTACCCAAATTGACCCACACATAAGTAAATGACTTATGTGTCAAAATTTCCATACCTGTTAATTTGTCATCCATTTAGTTTCCTTGAAAATGGATGCCATAAAACACTTTGCCACATGGCCAGCTACTATTAGTAAGTAATGATATGTATCAAGTCAATCTATGTTAGAATGAAATGCATTTGGTTGTTTGTTGCTAAATTATATGGATTGACAGTCTAAGCTTTTTATTTGTTTGTTTCTAGTTATGGAAAGAAGATGGGAAATTTCCACAATAAAAAATTGAAGAACTAGTCTTGAGGTTGATGCCGAAATTGATTCACAAGGCGTTTAATGGTCCGGAATGAAAGCGTCAAAAGCGTCTCAAGGTTAGCCCAAATTCCCAAATTTACACTCTAATAGTTAATTTATCTCTAACGGGTCAAATAAAAACTCGTTTATATATGTGTACGTAGTATAAATATATTTAGACATCTAAGTTTTGTAGTGATTGTGGCAGTCCCATCTAAGGTTTGTAGTCATTGTGGCATTACCACAGTGGGTGCTGATGTTATGGCCTAGAAATTGTCGGTTTTCGTAAATTAGAGCAATTCCTTGAGCGCGCAGCTCGCCTAACTTGTGCAGCCTTGGCGTTAGTTTCAGACTAACAATAGGAACCCAAATGTTGTGCAGGATGTTACATTGCATATGTTTTGTTGATGGTATCCGTAGATTAGTAACATGTGTAGGCATCATAATTTATAGAGTTAATGTGTCTTTTAGCAGTGGATAGTATTTTTTAAGCTTCATTTTATTAGTTGTAACATTATTTTTTGTTAGGCAGTTTCTACGGACCGGGTTACAAGGTTTAAAGAGTTCGATTTGGGTCGCAAAGTGTATCAAGCGGAAGGGTCAACATTTTGAGTTGTAAATTTTTTTGTATTTCATTAAGAAAACATATTGTATATGTTTGTGTTTCCTTTAGAAAACACGTATGTTTTTAGAAAAGTTAATTAATATTAGTTGGCCTTTTTTGATATGTTATTTATAACTTTTGCATATATATATATATATATATATATATATATATATATATATATATATATAATATTTGTGTGTTTTGGTGGTAAATTGGAAATGCAGATAAATGTAAATCCTGGGAATACAGCATCTCCAAATAATTCGTGGGAATACCCTAAATTAAAAATAATATAGTTTTGGTATAGTTCTTTGGTGATGCGGTTTAAGGGTTACTGAAGATCCATTTGTTGGTGCAGGCCTATCTTCATTTGTTGGTGTAGGCCTAAGGTGGTGTTGGTGCAGTTCAAGGGTTTATTTGTTGGTGCTGTCCTGAGTTTTTTTGGGGTGGTTTAATTGAGCCGCATCATCAAGATTTAATTTTATTGATGCCATATGTATTGATGCTGTTCAAACACAGCATCTTCAAATCATTTACACAGCATCTTTTAAGCAATTCTGTACTAGTGATGTACCCCTTTGTCTTTTGGCTATCCACGCCACCACATGATGCATGATTAACCGTCCGTCGTTTTTAACGTTATTTTCACGAAATTAGTAAAATAACGTTAAAACTAGTGCAACTTTACTTTTGCCCCTCCAAGGGCCACACATATATACATTATATGCGCACACCATAAGTGGGGCGTAACCAGAAAGGATTATTTATGACAATTAAATTAAAAACTACGTCACACAAGGTAACTTGCTACATCTTATTCTAGGCCATATACATCGTGTTCTAAGATGTTGTTCATTCTTTTGTTTATCGTTTCATGTGAAATTTTTATATCTACCTTGAATAATCAGAAGATATGTGTGATTGCTGCTTATATAAGCAGGAACATACCGTTGTTTCTCGTATTTTATATTCAATAGAAACCTATCGGTACAAAGAACAAATCGAGAGTGACAAAGAAGATGAAAACAATCGTGACTTTTTAAGTTCTCTTCAGCTTGCTAAAGTTTTTGTGGGATGTTTTTTTTTTTCATTCTAATTGTTTTCGATTGATTATTATATACTTATGGTGAACTAGGTCTCCAAAATGATGAAACGCCGATGAGGCTTCCTTTGGAGGAATTTGAGGAGGTATCCATCAAAAATTTAATCTTTGAAAAATGTATTATGTTTGTGTGCATTTGCATAAGATCATATGTTTGATTTCGTTTCCGTTTTCAGTTTCAGTGTTTAATTTGCCAACATATTGTAAACTCTAAAGTCAGGGCATTGAATCTACAAGTTATGGTAACTCTGGCTTCATTAATGTGGTATTCCAATTGCAACTCTATTACAGGTATGCCTTATGCTAATGAAAAGACTATGTTTTTACTATACATGTAGTGTAATCGATTTCCAGGTCCTTTTTTTCTTATTTTATATGGATGCTATTGATTCTTGCAATTGATTAATGTTAACTAGCTTTTATAACTCACGCGCATTGCGGCATTTTCAACCATGACTTAATTTTATGTTTAGTTGAAACGTACGATTAACGTATGATGGAATCCAGTATGTGTGAGGTTAAGTATGGTGATTTACTCAATTTAACAAATGTTGCTTTTTGGTACTTTAATTTATAGTAACCATGTTAAGTTAACGGAGTTGAGTAGTAACCTAACGGAGTTGAATAGTAAGTTAACGTCGTTGAATAGTAACATCACGGATTGAGTAGTAAATTGACAGAGATGAATAGTAACTTTATGGAGTTAAATAGTAATCTAACAGAGTTGAATAGTAACTCTGTTAACATGACGGAGTTGAATATTATTTTAACGAAGTTGAGTAATAACTCCGTTAACTTGACGGAGTTAAATGGTACTTGACGGGGTTGAATAGTAACTTAACGGAGTTAAATAGTAACTCCGTTAAGTTACAATTCATTTGATCTCACCTATTAATATATATATATATATATATATATATATATATATATATATATAGAGAGAGAGAGAGAGAGAGAGAATTTTGAGTTTTGTGTTTCTTATTTCATTTTAAAATGTCTACTGCTGGCTTATTCTCTGGTTATTGAAAAAAAGAGGGAAAAAAGGCAGTGGTTCGTGAAAGCTGCAACCTTTTGTTGTTACAGGTGTCGAGAGTGGATGCGGCTGGTTATGTTGACTCGGAGGAAAACGGTGTGGAGTTTGGATGTTCTTGTTTTCCAAACCTGGATAATTGTATTTAACTGATTTGTACATAGGTATATAATTTGGAGTTCATGTACGAAGTTGTATTTGGTATCATGATTTTGGGTGTAGTATTTTTCTATAGTTGGGGTGTATTTTTGCATAAAGATTTGGGGTAGTTTTTTCTTAGTTTGGGTTGTATTTGTAGATCACTGCCTTGCTGTGGTCTCTTTGTAATAGGCTTGGTTAATGAAAGTTGTTTGGCTGTTAAAAGAAGATATATAAAGGTAGTAAGATTTTCAGTTTTACCGAGTGCCAGTGTCATATTGATACCATACTGTAATAAAACGAAGCAACACTAATCAGTATCGAGCTCCCGCTGCAAAGAGCGGGTAATTTTACTACTTAAATTAAGTACAAAATAAAATTAAAACCTAGATTTATTACTAGGATAATCCATGAAACTAAACAAAACCTGTTTTACATAATTGACCGGCATAAAATTCAAAACCGTGCACTGCAAAGTGAGGTTCTAATGCGTTTAAAGCGTATGCTAATACAATTTATTGAGAAGGGGTAAAAATGGGTATTGGTAAGTTAATATTTATCTGTGTTCAGATTTTTCTCCACTGATCCTTTATGTTTGTTTCCTAACATACTTTTCCTACCAACAGATAGTGCCAAAACTCAAGATGGACACCAAAACACATTCAAGTTGGAACAAAATCTTTTACTATTACTTCTTATGACAACAACCGGCAAACACACACTCGGCACGTAAAATTATGTCACAACAAAAAGTGGAACAGTAGAAGTATGAATTTGGGCTTTGAGCATCTCCATATAATCAACCGCATCCGTGGCCAAAGAAAATAGATAGAAACCAGATTAGAAAATAGAGAAAGATTCAGACTAATTCATATTTCATTCATATCATAAAAGCAAGTACATATTCTATTAAATAAGCAACAAAGAAATCAACTACACACTACATAAGTAACCCATTACTTCCTAGAAAGATGCAAAGAACTACCCACTACTTTGACCACTAATATTTTTTTTTAACGGCCAACGAATCAATTTCCGAGCACTCTCTGGCACCCTTTTGGCGAATCAGGTACTCGAGAGTACCCGGGCCACCAATTGCCACCAATTCCCGGGAAAACCCAACCACTCACCCGCCCGAAGGCACGACAGTGAAATAATCGGTAAAACCGGTCGGGATCAGGACTCGAACCCAAGCCAGTGGCCGGGTCATCCCTCATTTCCCCTCCACCAATGTCCTTCAAATGTAGCTAATGGGAATTGAACCCAAGCTTTCCATAGAAAACTTTAATCCCTCAATCAACTGGGCTACAAGTGTTGAACACTTTGACCACTAATATTATCCATGGACTACCCACAAATGCATAACAAAATAAGTAACCAAGTGACTAATTAATTATTATTATCACTCAAGATTACTACTGTACATGCATGGTCTTATGCACGTAACAATCCCATCCTCTTTAAATCCATCCTTGTCCTCAAGGATGAAACTGGATCATCGGCGGTTAACCACGGTGGCCGCCACTCGATACTTCCAACAACATACGAACGAGCTTCAACAACATGACCTTTGGATTTGGTCGGCTTACTTTGATGTAGCAGGGTTATGCAATGACATAAACGTTTTTCACCAGTCGGCCATATTAGAAGATTTCATTTCTGGTAGAGCATCAACCACATCTTTTTATACTAATGAAAACTACTACCCACACAGATACTTTTTGGCTGATGGAATATATCCTAAGTATTCGATTATCGTGAAGACGTTTAGTAATCCGTATGATGAAAAAAGAGTATATTTTAAGAAAGTGCAAGAGTCTTCTTGAAAGGACATTGAGATGCTTTGGGGTGCTTCAACAGCGTTGGCATTATATTAGAAATCCTTGGCGTGCATGGAGCAAATAAAAAATGAGAGATGCTATGTATGTGTGTATAATCATGCATAACATGATTCTTGAAGACGAAGGAAAGACGACGTGTCAAAATTATATACTGGACGTACCAACGGAATTGCCACAAGCGACAATGGATGAAACAATCCTCAACTCGCATGAGATGCGTAACGAGGATACACATAACGCTTTAGCGTTGGATTTGGTACAACATGCATGGTCGGTTCGACATATTCCGCACGAGGGTGGCGAAGAAGAGGAAGACGAGAATAATGACGAATGCGACTTTGACGAAACCGGCGAATTGTAGTTTTATTAGTATTATGTTAGTTTTTTAGTATTATTTAAATGAATTTTTTTAAATTTTCGGTTTTTTTATATATGTAGTTTTAATTATGTTATTTAAATGATATGTTATTTGTTTTATTAAATTAAAAATAATAATAATAAATGGCATGTGGGGCTTGAAACCATTACACATTTTTTTGATTTCAAGTCTCTAGTGGTTTCACATGCCAAAAAATGTCCAACTAAAGGGCTTCAATTTTTTACACCACTACACATAGTCTAACCATACTAAGATTCTAATTCTAACGAGATAATCATGCATATATATTTAAAATAACAAAATAAACATTCTAATTTACCCTAACTTACTAGATAATTAAAAAACACCAATAAAACTAGAGTTATTGAATTTTAATAACTTCAACTATCACGTGCTGGCCACTATCACTCCCAACTAAGCACTTGGCTGCCACCACTCCCAACCTAACTTGTAACTTATTTTCCTCTATCACTTCCAAACTAACCGAACCTTAACCCAATTAGTTTTCTTGCTGACATGTCATTGTTTTGGTGACGTGACAATTATCATGTTAGCAAAAACTAACTGGTTTAAGGTTCAGTTAGTTTGAGAGTTGCATATGAAAATAAGTTACAAGTTAAGGTTGATGACGGCCAAATGGTTAGTTAGAAATGGCAGCAGCCAAAATATGATAGTTAATGTTATTAAAATCCAATAACAATTAAACTATCTGCTATCCTTAGACTATCCGTTGTGGCTAGAGGTGAGCAATGGCTCTATCCTCTCATATTTAGCCACGTAAGCGCCCAGTTGGCAGGGTGATAAAGCTCTGGTTCACTAGCCTGATGGTGTTGTGGGTAGAGGTGAACAACAGCTTTATCCAGTTTTTATTTATTTTTTATTTTTTTAAACTTTGTTATTTTAAATTTATAATAATTAAATTTGTAACACAAATTAAATAATAAACGTAAATTTTTCATTAATAAAAAAATTAAAAACACATACAATAATAAAAAAAAATAAACTACTTAAAAGAAATAAACTACTCTTCCTCGTCAATGGGGTGTTCTTGTTCCATCTCGTATTCCTTCACGAGACGCGCTTGTTCTAGTTCAAGTATCTTTCGACGAGGCATTAGTATGTTGCTAAAGTCTGTCGCTAAAAAGTCCATGTCCCTCATTCGAACTTTATGAACTTTAGCTTTGGCCGTCATCTCCATTGTCGTCCTTATTTTGGTTATTTCCACCGAGAACTCCGCATCGGCTTCGTTAACAGGTTGTTTAGCCTTTGTTTTGTCCCTTCCAACGGGTCGACCAAGGGGAGACGGGGGAAGACCCTCATCATTGTTTAGGTCAACCCCCACGTGAGCATCCAAGCTCGTAGAGGAGATGTACCCACCCGATGAAGACGTCTTGGCTCGCTTTGATGATGAGCCGCCGCCGCCTTCGCTCATGTCTTCAACAGAAATTAGTTCCACCCATTTGGAGCAATTACGTAGGATTCTCCACAAATAGTCCTCATCCCACGTCTTGTTGGTCTTGTACTTGCGCAAGACCTCCTCTTTCCATTCGTTACAAGTAAATTGATACACGTCAAGATCACTTGACCCGCTCACTCGCACTCGAGCAGCGTTCCTGTTATGAAGGTTCGTAAACAAACCCACATATTTCCTAATCTCCGCCACCAGCCGGAAATCATATCGGCCGAACGCATAGTGCTCCCGACTTGCTCATGAAAGAGGTCCCGGATTTTTAAAAAAATATATATTTAACAAAATTACATACCCGTTTTTCGGTCCTCTGATACTTCAACCCAAGCCCGACAAAGGGCTATTTTCTCGTCTTTGGTCCAAGGGGTCACTTGGCGCCTTGGTCGCATATCTTGGTCGGGCGATTCACCGCCCCTACCACCACCCCTTGCACCACTTCGGCCGGCTGTCCGTCCTCGGCCACCACCTCTTCCACCTCGCCTTTGAGTTGTTGGTGGTTGTTGTGTATCCGGGACTAATTCCGGTGAAAGTGAAAGTGTAACACCCTAAACCTTTCTAACATGAAATACGCAGCGGAAATACGAACTAGAAAATTTCTTGCTTTATAAAAAACATTCTCGTATATTTGGAACCCATTTCTACAAGATATTATAGGTGTTTAATCTTTTGTTGTTTCTTATTACATCATATACAACTCATCTTTATTAGTTTACGTGACCGCGACCCCGTACAATCCGTGTCCTCACTCGACCTCCAACCATTTCTTGCTTTGTGAGATAGACTAGACAACTTGCAACCATCACATAACCATTTTGTTAGTTCATTAAGTGACTTCATGCAAATATTCACAATATGAAAATAACATCAACAATACTCAATGATCATGTCCTACGCCTTTTTGCAATTTCGGATCCGATCTCCGGATCCTATCCTCCAATTTCCATGCATTCATCCTTACATACCCGCATCTTCAACAATACTACGATAGGACCACTTTCGTGTTGACTTGTGACCCCAAGCTTTGTAGCTAGCTTACTTACAAGTTAACATGCCATATTAGAATACTTAATAAGGAATTTACCGATGCAAAACATTAGTGTTCTCTCTATACCATACATTCATGCAAACCCATTTAGCAATTAGTTCAATCTAATAAGTTCCTTCCTATTCATGATCTTTTTGACCCATTAATTATTTACTTGCATGAACTAGTTGTTAGATACTTAAAACATACCACATAGTATGATACTTATCCCCTACAATCAATACCCCATGATTAATGCGGGTGTGTACGATCCTACACCTTTTCTTGATTAATATGAGATTATTAATGTGCAGCATTTTTCTGCGCAGCTGAGTTCACCGGCTTATTTGACCCACTAGATGTCCAAATCAGATCTTTATGTCTGAACATAAAATGTAGTACACTCGTAGAGCTTTCCGAGCATATAAGGCTCGTCTACATTGGAATTTTCTATGATTTTATATGACTTTTGCAAGATCAGGACAGATTCGACGCCAACACATTTCAGCTTGCTATCAAGGCTGAATTTTTAACTTAACATGCTGTTTTGACCCACTTAAACTCCAAACTATCTTTCGATGTTTAAATATGAAGTACAGTACGTTCAAATAGCTTTCCAACCATGTATGATACACCCTAAACGGATATGTTACCGTTCCATTACATTTGTTACAAAAGTGGGCATTCTGAAGCCTCTTGTTTCTTTCAACTTAGATCCGATTGTCCCATATGCCTACATTGTTGCATATAGCACCATTCATGCTCACTAATCAACATCCTATAATCTAATCAACTATAAATTACCTATCCATTCATGTTTTTCATTCTATACTTACACACGAATAAAATGTACTAACCGAGAAATTAGTTCATGAGCCACTTACCTTTGCCCGTATGAGTGTTGTCGTCCATTCCATCCGTTTGACCCGTTATCTTCCAATCCATGCCATTCCTATTCCTACTTTAACAAGTCAACTTGCAAACCGTTAGAACATATAACGGGTCATTTGCCACCTTTAATACCTAAGTATTATTCATCCATCCCATTATATGTGTTCATAATCATTTTACCATTCATACTAGTAATTTGGGTTAACCTCACCCATTTGACCCGAAATCACCCATTTGTGGCTAATGAAAACATATGGCTCATTTTCACCATAAATCCATGACATCTTACTTTTAACCCATATACATAAGTTTTGGGTTAATCCAACGCATTTAATCCATTCACCCAATTGACCCGTTTGGGTGATTCTCCCATTATTGACATACTTAACAATTTCATGATATTATGTTAACACAAAACAATTAAATCCACCAATGAGTTAACATCAAGATTATACCCACTTATCTATCCTTTCATTGTTACCATTCTTCATACACATAAGAATTCAAATACATAAATGGAAGTTAAGTTTGTGAATTACTTACAAATGCGAGTAGAGGTCGAAACCATACCAAACGAACTCCGATTGAGATGATTTAGGAGTCCATGGAACCGTCTCGCTGAGATCTACGAAACCTACTAGTTTCTACTGCCTGAAACAGCCACCACTGTTGCTGAAACAGCAAAACAGTGGCTAGATTACCCATTTTCGAGCTGATGTGTTCTGGTCAGTAAAAAACCCTCTTCCAGGCCTCTAAATCAAAAACCCACCGTTGGATATGATCGTCTGTATGTGTTTAAGCTTCTGTAAAAATTTGAGAACGATCCAACGGTGCAATCTCCAGGAAATCACACTTTATGACAGGCTGAAAACCTAAAAACGGGATTTTGAACTTAGATGGTGCTCTCTTTCTCTCTCACACACTCTCTTGCTAAAAATTGGTTGTGGAACCTGAATGAATCAAAGAAATACATCCTCCCTTTTTATACTACAAGTTTTCCAATTAAACAACCTAACCCTTTAACTTATAAAAGATTGTAAACAAGTCCATACACTTTGTTGATATTAGAAATGTGTCAAATATAACATAATTCTAACATTACCTCTTACTAGTAAATTAATATGCTCCACATTTAGTACTTCTAATTCACAATTAAGCAACTTATTCAACACGTGATAGACATCTTACCAATCAAATATAGAGTAAAATCTCTTAATGCATAGTTCTACAAAATCACACCATTAAACTATATTTCAATATGAATTTCATCTAACATACATTTCTACATGTTAGTTAGAGATCTTTTAACAGCATAAAATCATCAACCACCCTTTATTTCTTCTATTACATGGTTTCTATCATTCATTCTTCAAACCTTCATAAGAAGCTAATCATTCGATTCTTTAACTAGGTTAATCATTCTAGCTAAGTATTCCTTGCAATTGTATAAAATAAACATGCTAATAAATAATTATTCGGGTTTTGGGGGGTTACAGAAAGCGGTGGCATTTGGCTTAGGTTAACTTCGATTTCGTTCATTGGACTAACATCATACTCTTCTTCATCAAAAAAGTCCATTGCGGATTGATAGCAATTTTGCCATTGTGAGTCCATTTTTTATTTGCTTGATTTTTGAAGTGTAGCTTGATTGAATATTGTATTTGATTTGTTTGGTGAATAAAAATTAGGTTTTTTTTTATTTAAATAGGACAACTAGCCGTTGGCTAACGGCTAGTTGACTGCCAACGGCTATATTGACCTCGCTAACACACGCGAGCCCACTAACGGCTATCAGCTCGCGCCAGCTCTCGCTCAAGCATGTTATGGATCCAGCTAGCCACGTTGAATGTTTTGTGGTTGCGGCTAAGTGCTCGCGGACCACAACAGATATTCTTATATAATATGCCCAAGTGGAATGAAATAACTAATTAAACTAATAAAAATCCAAACTTTCACTTCAATTACCCAAACATTGGTAACCCCACCGACAAAGAAAAGCACCATCAAGGTTATACTTTTGCATGGTGGCCCCACTCTGTGTTGTCTTATGTTTGTCTCTATTCTTTACTATGACTAGTCATGTCACTCCATAATCAAAGGCTTGGATCAGTTCACTCGACGGCCATGATCGACTATTTTATCCATTGTTTTGTTTCTACTCAGCAGCTAATCCTTTTATATCTTTCTTCTTCACAATAGTTTTGATAATATTATCATCACAGCTAGCATTTGACCAACGAATTTGAAGGAAGATAAAAAAGCAAAGGTATTTTCTTAAATTAATTAATTAGTTTTAATTACAAGCTTCTTTCTTCTGCTTTTTGCACGTTTTAATTCATCCATGCTTTTAATGTAAAAAGTTTGTTAGAACACATACTTGTAGGTAATGCGATGGGATAGAAAAGGAAACGAAGTTATACGGTTATGTTATAGCTGTCTAATGATTATCATAACAACGCTGCTTATATCTGGTATAAAGTACTTGTTCCTGTAAAAACTAGCAGCTGACTTGCTAAAAACACCTAAATATGTTAATACACATTTAGATCCCTTAAAAAAAATAACTAGAACAGCTAAAAACACATATATATGAAGAAAAAACTTAAATCTTCAAGAAAACACTTAGATCTGAGTATCTGACCAGAAGAATCAATAATGTTTTATTTGAAGTAGAGCAAGCCCTTGATATTTGTTGGTACACACAATATTTGGGAATTTTTTGTTAGTAGAGAACCGTGTATAGTGGGGGTGGCAAAATGGGTAGTTTGGGTCCATTATATTACATGAGTTATTTAAGTGTTATTTTATATATTAAATAGAAATAATGGAAATAAATAATCCTAACTATTGACTATTGGACAATAACAGTCCCAACTACGAAAATTACCAATAGTGGTCCCAACTTTCGACATATTGGAATATAATGGACCCAAACTAACGGAGGTCTAACTCCGTTAGTGTGATGCTGATGTGGCATGCCACGTAGGATATCTCATAGGATCATTTTGCCACCTAGGATGCCACGTAGGATCATTTTGCCACCTAAGCATGCCACATCAGCATCACACTAACGGAGTTAGACCTCCGTTAGTTTGGGTCCATTATATTCCAATATGTCGAAAGTTAGGACCACTATTGGTAATTTTCGTAGTTGAAACTGTTATTGTCCAATAGTCAATAGTTAGGATTATTTATTTCCATTATTTCTATTAAATAATAAAAATATTTTATCTTAATAAAAACATGTATTGCACCGGCTTAATAAACCACACGAGTTGAACAAGTAACACATACATCTATCAACAAATGTTTTAAAAAATATGGACTGTAATATATTATTTACTTTAAAAAATATGGACCGTAATATTTTACTTTGTATTTTTTAATTACACGATCAATAAAACATTAAGGGGTATTGGATTTAAATAATCTAAACTTTCATCAATTGGCCGATAATAATCTGTAATTCAAAAATTCCCAACAAGGCAACAACGATCCCAACTTGAATGACAAATTAAGAGCCTTTTGGGCAACCTTCTATGTCACGGTTTCGGGAGTTACATTATCTAGATCCTCGATGACAAGAGCATCGGCATTGTTGGGACTGGCCGTAAAGGTACCAAATGTATCAGGTTGAAAGATAAAAGCTGAAACGGATGGCGGGCAACACATCCTTCGCTGATGACTCTAGGATTCAAGATATCCTTGTAAGATGACATAAGATTGAGGGTAGGGAGATAACTACTTTCGTAGTTGCTTATAACAAAAACGTGGTGATGTGGAATACTATCGTGATAGCTTTTAGGGTTGGCAAAAAGTGTCCTCCCTATGAAGGTGAGACCTACTTATATAGGGTCGAAATATGCCAACATCACCAAACCCTAATCATTGTGGGCCCAGGTCCGACTAGGGTTATCTACACTACCCTAAGTTATATTAGTGTGATATTTAATGATAACATAATAAATAAGGAAATAGGAACGTGTATCGCCTTAACCTCGTGATAAGTGTCGTTCCTTAAATGGCGATAGATGGAGAATGTCGATGATACACTTGATGTTCCGTTTGTACCCAACAAGATCTTAGTGCGTGCCTTGCCCCGTGCTCTTTTGACGTGCCATGCACGCGCCCCATGCACATGCATCCGTTATGATGCGCATGTGGGAAGTTGCGCATGCTGACATCTGTACGTGTCGGAGATCCGGGTTTGGCCGATCCATGTCATGATTTGGTACCCAATCCCTTCATAATTTAAACTAATTTTTATGTACTACGATCAAGGTTATTGTAATAAGCATAGGAATTTGCAAAATCATAGTATTATAATAAGTGAAATTACATACCGTAATATGCATATACGGGCATGGGGCCTCATAGGTTAACAATTTCTAAATGTTATGGGGCCTAATGGGTTAATAATTTTTACGTTTTAAATGGATTATTATTGGACCCAACTTTTAAGTGTTAAATTGATTTTCTATTTAAAAACACACACACATATATACGAATTTTATAAAACATGGAAAAAAAATTATGCCTAAGCCGCACGGACTCCCCGTCTTGGCTCATAGCTCCCTTTACATATCAATATAGCATGAATAAATGACATGGATTTAAGCCTTATAAGAGTGTGTGTTTTTTTTTTTTTTTTAGTAGATGAGAAGGAAAACATAATAGGGTCCAGGTTACACATAACCCGTAGAAAAATAAATAGGTTAGGGTCAGGGTTAAATGGATTCCGATGGTAAAAATGAGTTGACACTTTGACACATCTAGCTAACATGTATAAATAGCATGTTAGGTATGTTTACCTGGTCAAACCTTTTCCAACCTCAATTAGAACTAAAAAGAGAAAACGTTACACATTCAATGCACCAACCCGTTTGACCAAATACTACGTGTTTACCTGACTAGCTTATGTAGAACCCATTTAACCTGTCAATTAGGGATGAGTTCGGGACGGGATCGGTACCGAACCGATACCGATCCCGACAATACCGATACCGAAAAGTCCAAAAACCCAATACCGATCCCGATACCGAACACATACGGTACGGTACGGTATCGGTTCGGTATCGGTACGGTACCGGTATGGTATCGGTATTTTGCCTTAAAATACCGATACCGTACCGATCCCGTACCGATACCGATAATACCGAAACCGAAAATCCATAAATATGGATACCGATACCGATCCCGAAACCCCTCGGTTCGGTACGGTATCGGGATCGGGACGGGACAGGATCGGTATTCGGGCTTGAATGCTCATCCCTACTGTCAATCATATGACCTGCTTAGATAATCAGGGTACGCGTGTTCTGGTTAAGGTTCAACTTTTCTACCTGATTAAGTTATCAAGTTGTGTTCGGATAGGGTATATAGTTTATAAAGACCTCCCAGTACGAACTGGACACAAGTCACCATCTGAAAGGTAAAGGAAAGCAAATTTTAAATTCATGTATAATTGTATATACATGAATAAATTATGTTGAAACAAACTATTTTGACTTTAAGGCTTTGAAACTTGCTGTGTTTCAGCTTTAGTGAACAACAAACTATTTTCACTCGTAACATTCGCATGCTGAAGTCTTAATCAATCTTCATATGCCATCAAGTGCCCTATGGCCTCTTCAAAGGCCATTGCTTTGTTACGAAGTTACTCGTTAAAACAATTGATCCAAAGAAAATAGATAGAAACTTGACAGAAAATAAGAACGAAACAAGACTTTCACTAATTCATATCTTGATTTCATAAGGTAACATACATGGCTATTATAGCCGAACAAATTAACAAACTAACCACCAACTTGAATCTTAAATACAGAGGAAATGTCGAATATGGTAACTACCCATTATCCCATTATCCTCTTATTTGACCACATAAATGCACTAAACAAACAACAAAATAAGTAAAATAACATGAATAACATATAGAAAATAACATGTATAGATACGTGCATGCTTCTTCTAAGACAAAGCTAGGTACATATCATTCTATCCCCCCCTTAAAAGGATATTGCCCACAACTACAAGGTGGAAATATGGATACAACATGGAAAACTCCCACGGTGGTCGCCACTCAGTCAACCTGGTGGCATCCGGAAGGTTAGTAGCAAAACACCACGGCGGACGCCACTCGCATTTTTCGACTGTTACTTTCATGTTTTTCTTTGCCATCGTTGTTTTTACTGCCTGATTTAATGGCTTCTGAACATGTGGTGTTGTCGTTTGTGGCGTCGTTATGGGTGCGGTTGTTTGGGTGGATTGTGCTTGTTTCGATGGTGATGCGGCAAATGGTAGTGGTGCGGAAGAAGTAGGTGTTGGAGATGCAAGGGTGTGTAAGGCTTCAAACGCGGTTCGGGTCAATCGGAGCTCGGCGAACACGGTTTCAAACCGGGACTCGAGTCTAGCAAAGGATTCTCTCCATTGACGGAACTCAAGTTTGGATTGATTTTGAGAAGCCATAGGTCCGAAGGGGGATCACGACGGCTCTGATACCAATTGATACGAATTTAATCGTTAAAGAATTGATCCAAAGAAAATAGATAGAAGCTTGATAGAAAATAAGAAGGAAACAAGACTTTCACTAATTCATTTCTTGATTTCATAAGGTAACATACATGACTATTATATAACCAAACAAATTAACAAACTAACCACTAATTTGAATCCTAAAATACGGATGAAATGTGGAATATGGTAACTACCCATTATCCTCTTATTTGAGCCACCTAAATGCACCAAACAAACAATAAGAAAATAAGTAAAATAACATGAATAACATATAGAAAATAACATGCACAGATACATGCATGCTTCTTCTAAGACAAAGTAGGCACATATCATGCTTCTACATCAAATTTTTTCTCGATAGAGGCCACTAGATTTATGAACTTTTTTGGCACCGTATCCAACAATTCTCTTACTAGTTCCTCATTTTCCAAAGTTGCTCCACTACTGAATTTGGAAATCATATAAGATGGAACAATTGAAATTCTTCATATTTTTTTGGATGGTGACTTTCGTTATGAGTGACCCATTGTCACTCTATCGGTCCGTTTTGAACCGACAGCCCATTAAGGCTGGCCTGACAATGTTTTATCGAGCCCATGCAGGATCATCTGCCTTGGTGGCTTCCCCCGGAAACTGTACTGCCTTCACACGAGTTGCCTCGTTCAAGTAATAGCCGGATTAAAACCGGGGTGACGCTTAGGATCAACCCCCTCAGAGGGTTTGTCACCATCATTCCGCACTAAATGCCTCACTATTTGATGCAAGTGGGGGTTGAACTTGAGTCTCGTAGGGAGATTGGAGAACCCAAGTGTTTCCACCACTTGATCTATAGATCATTGACAATTTTAGAGTACATATATAGGCAAATATGTTACACTTTGACACCTTAGATACAAACTAAATTACAACATATACACATAAGATTTATTGTCTAACATCCTCTTTCAAGCTAAACGGTGGTGGACCGAGATTGAGCATTTTTCAAAACTCGGAGAATTGAGGACCAGGAAGACTTTTGGTAAAGATGGCTGCCACCTGAAGCTTGGTTGGAACAAATTTTGTAATGTTTACAAGTTCCCATAAGAAGTGATAGTTTAAATCAGTATGCTTGGCATGCTTGTGAGAGACAGGATTCTGGGCGAGAAATATGGCACTCTGATTGTCTTAGAGAATAGTAGGTCGGTCTGGGGGTAACGCATGAAGTTCCTATAAAAGATGTGTTATCCATATGATTTCAGCAACAGTGTTGGCCATTGCACGATTTTCAGATTCACAAATGGAACGAGCAATGGTAGGTTGTTTCTTCGCTCTCCAAGAAATGAGATTGCCACCTAAGAATATAGAGTAACCATATGTCGAGCGACGAGTTTCCAAACAACGAGCCCAATCAGCATCGGAATAACCAAACAAAGCAACACGTTCCCCTCGATTATAATGAAGACCATAAGCAATAGTTCCCTTAAGATACCGCAGAATACGTTTAACCTCTTGATAGT
This sequence comes from Ambrosia x helenae, assembly GCA_030844895.1. Lineage (NCBI taxonomy): Eukaryota > Viridiplantae > Streptophyta > Magnoliopsida > Asterales > Asteraceae > Ambrosia > Ambrosia x helenae. The sequence continues at coordinate 251,850 of JAUTDX010007250.1, forward strand.
GATCCACAGTTAGCGAGTGCAGAAATTGACTAACTTGATTAACAACATAAGAAATGTCAGGCTGGGTAATTGTCAGGTACTGAAGAGCCTCAACAATAAACCAATAATGAGTAGCATCCTCAAATAAATCACCTATAGAAACAAAAAAAAACATTCGTGCTTAAGGGTGTTGGAGTAGGTTTAGCATCCAACATCTTAGCACGAGCAAGAATATCCAAAGGATATTTTGACTGGTTTAAAAATAAACCATTGTTAGTGTAGGTAACCTCCAATCCTAGAAAATAAATAAGTTTCACCATATCTTTAATGGCAAATTCTTTGTTTAGGGAGAGGATAAAGGACCGAAGAGTGCCAGTTTTATTCCCAGTGAGAATGAGATCATCAACATAGACCAAAAGATACATGATGCAAGAGTCACATTTAAAAATGAAAAGAGATGGATTCATGGATCAGCACGACTGCACATGAACCCATTTTGAGTGAGAAACACTCAACCGATGAAACCAAGCCCGATGTGCCTCTTAAGACCATAAATAGCTTTGCTTAACTTGCAAACATAAGATGGAAATCGTGGGTGAGTGAAGCCCTTTGGTTGTTCCATAAAGACGGTCGTAAGATAACGTTATTAACATCATTCAGTTGATGAAGAGGCCAGTTATTGATAACAGCAAGGGCAAGAACAGTGCGAACCGTAGTCGCCTTACCAACTGGACTAAAGGCATGAAAATAATCAAGACCCGGAACTTGTGTAAATCCTTGCGCCGCCAATCTCGCCTTTTGGCGATCAATGGATCCATCCGAATGAAATTTTGTACGAAATAACCATTTTGAACCCACAACATTGGCATTGTTTGGTCTAGGAACAAGGGTCCATGTGTCATTTCAAAGAAAGGCATCATACTCACATTGCATCATATGGATCCCTTTTTTCATCTTTTCAAGCAGAAGTAAAGGTCTTAGGATCAGAGGAGGAAAAAAGAGGACGATGAAGAGGAAGTTGTTTGTTGTCAGCCAAGTCTAATTAATGCCTAGGCTTAAATATCCCAGCTTTGGCACGAGCTACCATCGGATGTGATGGTAAAGGCGGAGGAGGGACGGCCGCTGGCGAACAGGACCACTGGATGAGGAGCTTTGATGAGCTGGTGAGTTTCGTGGGCTGGTAGAGGGAGTAGAGTGGGGAGTATTAGGAGGTGTTTACGGTGGTGTTGAAAGAGGAGTGTGAGGAGTCGTAGGTGTTGATGGCGTAGGGGTAGGAAAATATGGGACAATTATAATCTTTTGTTGAGAGGTGTTATTGGATGTGGAGTGTTGGTTGGTTTGCATAGGAAGGCCAACAGGTATATCATTTGTAGGATCAAAAAAGCCACAATGTCAAGGTTTTCAGTGGGTGTGGACTTGGTGAGAGGATAAGGGGGAAAAGTTTCATCAAAACGAGCATGTCTAGAGATATAAACATGCCGAGTGGATGGATCGAGGCACTTGAAGCCCTTATACTTGAAGCAAGGACTAAGAAAAATGCAAGGAATACTCCTTGGGGTAAGGGCCTGTTTAGTAGCCTCTTAGTGAGGCTCTGAACCATTTAGCTCTAAATAGTTCTGCATTCAGACTGGTTGTTTCAACATAAAAAAGGCTCTGAATGGAATGGTTAAGAGCTGAATTACTCAGACTTGGTGCATAGCTGAACCATTCAGCACTTAATCATTAAGAGCATCTTAACCATTTAGATATCTTAATGATTCAGCACTTAATCAACCAAACAACCCCTAAGTTTGTTATCGGCATAACCCCTTAACAAAGGAAAGACCCGACAACCAAAGGATCGAAAAATGGAGTAATCCGGAACGCGATTGTATAAAAGTTCAAACGGAGATATACCCTCGTAACAAAGATGGTAGGCGGTTAATTATCAAAACCGTCGTAGAGAACGCATCCACCCAATAACTAGGAAATAGCTTAGCATGAAATAACATAGCCAAACCAGTTTCAATGATCTGTCTATGTTTGCGTTCAACCCTCCCATTTTGTTGGGGTGTGAGGGCATGACATGCGATGAAACGTACCATTTTGTTCAAATAGACAACGAACCTTTCTATTAGTAAATTCGGTACCTCCGTCACTTTGAAAAGTTTTAATTTTGGTGGAAAATTAAGTTTGAACCAAAGGTATACAGATGGATGGAAACAAATTCAGATGTTGACTTCAATGGAAACAACCATGTAAAACGAGAGAAGTAATCAACAAAAACCACATAGTATAAGTAACTTCCAACAGCTTTAATTGGAGATGGACCCCATAAGTCACAATGAACTAACTCAAGAGGTTAAGTTGCACGATTATTATTAAGATCAACAGGAATTCGTTTAGACTTGGCAAGTTCACATGAGGTACAAACACCCGGTTTTGGCAAAACAAAAGTGAAAAGAATAAGACCATTATGTTATATTAAAGACATAACATCAAAATTGACATGTCCCAAACGGGAGGGCCACAATTTAAATGATACTTTAAGACATTTGGTAGACGAAAGAAAAGCTTGCAAATTGTCGTGGAGAATATAGAGACCATCTTCACGGCACCAGTGGGCTACAATTTTCTTGTGTGGCGATCCTGAATAAAGAAATGAGGATAAGAAAAAACAACATCAACATGATTATCTTCAGTTAATTAACTTATTGATAAAAGATTTTTGTGAGATTAGGAACCACCAAAATGTTTTTAAGATTGCGCATGGAAGGCTTGCGGAAGTTGGGCTTTAGGGAACCAATCAAGAATAGAAGGGTTCAATGCACATTGCGCATGGAAGGCTTGCGCAAGTTGGGCTTCAGAGGAACATGCAGATGAAGCAAATCGGGACAACTGGTAACACTGGGTTGCAAAGTGACCCATTTTCCTGCAAAGTTGACATGTGGGGGCCGCTTATTGGGCTGATAGTTGTTGTAGTTTGATGGACCTTGATAGTTGTTATAGTTTGATGTACCATTCTTAGAATAATAAGCAGGCCGATTACCTTTATTGTTGGTGGGCCGATAAGAAGTTTGTTGCTATGACCCGCCATTTCCACGAGATGGCCGATAAGAAGAAGCTTTATTATTTTCATTATGAGCCATATATGCAACAGGAGTAGGAGTATTATTATGAAGCGCCTTCACAAAAAATTCATGACTCTCAGCGCGAGCTGACAAATCTGCCACATTAGGGATAGGACGAACGGACCGGATATGCGTGGAAAAGCCTTCAAAAGTGGTTCCTAAACCACACAAAAACCAGTGTAATTGATCCCTTGTGTCAACCAGATGGCCGATAGCATGAAGTTGATAACAAATACTTTTGAAAACACGACCATAATCCGCAACCGATTTGTCCCCTTTTTGTAGTATGCGAATATTATCACGGAGATTTTGAACACGTTCAATGGAAGTATTACAAAACGCATTTTCAAGAGCGACCCATATTTCTTAAGCACTCAATAAACCAACAGTGACCGATAATGCTTCTTCGGTGAGAGACACGTTTAACAAAATAATGGCATGTTGCTCTTCGGTTAACCATTTCAAATATTCGGGATTCACGGTTTCTTTGCCATCAATTGTGATTGTAGGGGAAGGGGCGGTAGTGGTGCCATCAATATGATGAGCAACCTTTTGATACGCAAGCAATGGAAGCATTTGAGTTCGCCAATATATGAAGTTGGTGGAATTGAGTTTGATGGCGATCATTAGTGCTAGGCCATTCATAGGGGAAGGACTGCGAGCGGATGAGGATGAAGATGATGCACCCATGAACAATCGGCTGGAAATAACAATCGGCTGGAAAGAACAATACGTTGGAGAGGACAATCGGCTGGAAAGAACAATAAACAAGAGATTGCCCAAAGAGGAATAAAGGAAGAGAAAGAGGGAGGGCAAGGAAGGGAACCAAAAGGTAGAAGGAAGAGGAAGGGAGAAGGATAGGGAAACTTAATTGATCTAGTAATGGCTTGATACCATGAAACAATTGAAATTCTTCATATTCAATACATGAGTTAGAGTACATATATATATATATATATATATATATATATATATATATGCAAATATGTTACACTTTGACACCTTAGAAACAAACTAAATTACAACATATACACATAAGATTTATTGTTTAACACAAGAGATCTTCCCAGCATAAGTAGTTTCATCATCCATCATTTGTAACCCTTCAAATCCACTTCTCAAAATCCTCAATCGTGCCTTCCAAACCCGTTCCACACCCATGTACCATGACTTTAATGAGTCCCACACTTCTTTAGTTGTTTTCTTCTTAGCGGCTTGTGTAAGAAATTCCTTAGGATCGATTGAGAAATGAAAGCACGAACTTGCTTGCTCTACTTCTCGTCCTTAACCACACTAATGGTTGATTCGATGACATCCCAACCCGTGAGCATCCATCCATGATTACTTCCACATTTATAGCCATGTATTGTAGTTTGTAGATGTAAGAATCAGACATTGAAAGGGGAACAAATTGTCTTTCAGAGGGTTGAAGGTTGTAGTAATCGACATGGTGTTGAAGCATAGGACTTTTGGCATGCAAACGATTCAGAACAGGGTGCTTTGATACCAAATGTTGGTTCACGTCCTAAATAAACACTCACAAGTATGTATTGAAAATGGGAGTACGAAAAACAAAATTCCACCACTCCTATTTATATCAAAATAAAGAAATGTAAACACATGCAAAGTAGAAGCTGGAAGCTAGCGAACATTCTCTCCCATAAACTCAGTCAAACGTGGCTATTTCTCATTGACGTGCAACTTCTAAAACATGGGTATAATCCCTTTATTCTAGCATGACTTGTAGGATCGATCTAACAAGAAATTAGTATCGCGCGCGTATCGAATCGAGGGCGGAAATCAACGATTCGGTTAGTTGTTATAGGTGGGTGTTTATGGATAGGACAATAATAATATGATAGAGAGCACACACGCAAAACTCACACAAATGGTTGCACTTGTATGAAATGAGCAAAAGTCTTTTAAAATAACTAAGGCAGGCGGTATATATAGGGGGCTTTCATACACATCCCTCGTACACGTTCCTCATACACGTTCCTGGTACGTGTACGAAGAGGGTGGGACGTGTATGAAGCTTTACAACTTACCAAATTACCCCTATGCCTATATAAACACTATAATGCAACCCGATGACATCTAAAAAGTTATACAATCATGCCTACGGCTATTATTGACCTATCACTAGCTGGGGACACACACGAAGTGCGCTAACATGACTCGATACCAAACCTCTTGACTGTTAGTTGCACCCGACCATATCACTGACCTGTGACACGTGGCTCATGAACTAACCCGATTAACCCAACATATGGTTGGTTAGGGAGTCGTGCTTATATGTGTGCGAATGCTAGCTGTTTTACTAAAAATTGCCCTTACTTATGGGTGTGCCTTTGCCATGCAAAAGCTTGTCTTAGTTATGGGTGTGACCTTGTCTACATGGCTATATGTGTGCCTTTTGAACCTTGACTAGATATTATTATGTATTGCTATCAATGCATTCATAAAGATATTGATTGGATATCTATTATTTTCAACAATTTAGAAATGATTAAACATCAATACACATAAATAATATGTTAATTAGGATGATAATATGTTAGACCCTCACGTATTTTATAAACACACTCTCTTTACAAAATACCGTAGAACCACTCCTCGGATTAGCGCCTGATCGGTAATCCAGGATTTGTGTTTCTTCATTGGCGCCATCCGTGCCTTCCACAACTACTCTAAAAAAAACAGCTAAACTAAACATACCCATTAACCCACATTGAAAAATGACTACTTCACCTCCAAGAGTGTTCACTCCATCCGGGGTCGTCGAAGAAATCACCGACGTCACCCCAGGGTCTCACCCAACATCGGGAGACCATGACAACCAGCAACACCCTGTCGTCACCCCCAGAAACCTAGAATTCCAGGCCGTCGATCCAGCCCCTCCAACCGAAGAGGAGATCGACGCCTTGAATAATGACTAGTACGAACGCCAGACACAAATTTTGGACGCACAGCTAGAGCGTTGCCGAATCACCGGAAAGGCAATCATGGGTTCCTCTTCCAAACAACCCCCACGACTCACGACTGCTACCTGTCACGGGGAAGGTCCAGGGCAACCCCCTGCGGACCAAGCCTGTGCAGAGCGCAACCAGTTCGACAACGACGACTATGACGAAAGTTCATGGGAGGATGATGCCTCCAGGGACTACCACCATAGCCCGTATCACAGGTGGGAACGCTTAAATAGATACAACCATGACGCCACAACAAATCTGTCGCTCCCTTACAGGCCAACGGCCTTCGCAGACAAGTCCAAATTTACCCGACGCATATCTCAAGCACCAATCCCGCCGCGACAACGCCTTCCGACCAATGTCAGAATACATGACGGTCTTACCAACCCTGACGACCACCTCGGCATCTTAAATCAAACCGGGGCCGTCATCGAATGGACCCTACCACATGTTCGCTCAGACACTTACCGGAGCTGCCAGGGTATGGTTTGATCACCTCCCCATCGGAAGCATCGACAACTATGAACAGCTGATCGACAAATTTTCGCTCCATTTCAGCCAGTAGCGTCGCCACAAGCGCGATAAAAGCCAGATCTCTCTGTGCAAACGGAGAGACACTGAACCGCTCGAGGACTTTATCGTGCGGTTCAATAAAGAAGCACTCCAGTTAGAAACGGGGGACAAGGCAACTCGGACCTCCTTCCTGGCCAACGTCAACGACGACGGCCTCCAACACACCCTTCAAGGGAAAGATGGCGTCCCAGATTTCTGGGAAGAAGTTGTCCGCATTTCCAAGCTATATGCGGGCAACCAAAAAACAATGCGCCAACACCAACGTGGGAGCTCCAGCAACAGCAACAGCCGCAGCCGCGGCAACAACCGAGCATCTGTCTGGAACCGCATCTCAGGTTCCACTGACGAAGGCCGATACTCAACCTCCGGCGACGCTCGAAACTTAATTGGCAACAAACAAACGCGTGACCAGCGCAACAGCGGCCGCCGGAACCAAGACTGGACCCCCTTACAAAAACACCATCCCAGGTGCTGTCACAAGTCCTCTCAACTGGATAGGTAACCTTCAAATTCCAAAAACCCATGGGCACAAAACGAAAAAAACGTTGACACCACCAGATTCTGTGATTTCCACAAAGACGTGGGTCACGACATCGATAACTGCTACAGCCTCAAGATGGAGATCGAGGCGGCCTTACGCTCCGGGAAGTTGGCCAATCTAGTCAAGAATGTCCGCGCTGGCGGACGCCGGCCAGACGAACCCGCCAAGGCCATCAAAGACATTAAAACACACCACATCCATGGCGCATACAACCGACAGTGCAATATGATGCGCAACACCAAGCGGAAAACAAACTTCTCTGACATGGCGAACATGTCGCAACAACCAGAAAGCGCGACAGTCGGAAATTGGAGGGAGGCTCAAGTCATCCTCCCAATAATACCAGGGGTGCAAAATCAATAACCCCACTCACCATCACAGCACTGTTCGGACATTACCGAACTTACAAGATGATGTGCGACGGCGGAAGCAGCTTCGACATCATGTACCAACAGTGCTTCGATCAACTTGATGATGAAGACAAAGCACGCCTGCAACCAGATGCACCCATTGCAGGTTTCTTCAACGAGGTAATCCACCCCATTGGTAAGTTTGACTTTACAGTCACACTTGACGACGGGACACACACCCGCTCAGAAATTTGCACCTTTCACGTCATCCCAGCCACCTCCTCATACGACATACTGCTGGGCAGACAAGGTCTGGCAAACTTCAACTCTACCACATCAACTCCTCACCAAACCACGGGTTTCCCAACGCCCACGGGGATTGCATACATCCGAGGCAACCAAGAATGCCTCATGACAACTGAGCGGGCTGAAGACACTGCGCCGCCAGCGCCACCCTCACTAAGGGAAGAAGAATGGGTTCTCAACTCGGCTTTCCCCGAACAAACCATTACCTTGGGCCCGACTCTGTCCCCCCAAGTGAGAATACACCTAAAACAACTATTGGTGGCAAACAAAGACATCTTCGCCTGGCAGTCATCATATATGGTCGGCGTCCCAAGACACATAGCCGAGCATCGCCTCAACACGTACAAGGACGCGCGCCCAGTAGCCCAGAAAAAACGACCACTAGGCCCCGACAGGGTCAAAGCCATGAACGAACAAGTCGATGACCTACTCGAAGCAGGCATCATCAGAAAATGCAACCACCAAACCTGGGTAGCTAACCCTGTCATGGTCCTCAAGAAGAATGGGTCTTGGCGCATGTGTGTCGACTACAAGGACCTCAACAAAGCATGTCCCAAAGATCACTATCCCCTACCAGAGATTGATCTGAAGGTAGACTCTCTAGCGCTATTCAAATACAAATGCTTCCTCGACGCATATCGAGGATACCATCAAATGCAAATGGCCTACGAAGACGAAGACCGAACCGCCTTCAGAACAGATAGAGGGGTATACTGCTACACCAAAATGCCCTTCGGACTCAAGAATGCTGGCGCAACCTACCAACGCCTCATGGACCATGCCTTCATCAACCAGATCGGCGTCAACCTTGAAGTTTACGTCGATGACCAAGAAGACACCATGCTAATGGACATTCAGCGCACCTTCGAATAGTTGCGCGAAATCAAGATGAAACTCAACCCGGGGAAGTGCTCCTTCGGAGCCGAAGAAGGAAAATTCCTAGGTGTCATTCTTACTAATAGCGGCTTCAAACCAAACCCGGAGAAAGTCCAAGCTATCCAACGCATGCCATCACCAAACTCAATAAAGGACGTACAGACACTGATGGGACGCCTAGTCGCTCTTAACCGATTCCTATCAAACTACGCCTCCAAGTCTTTTCCTTTTGTTCACACCCTACGAAATGTACTGAAGAAAACACAATTCCGCTGGACCCCAGAAGCGGAAGTAGCTTTTCGTGAAATGAAGCAGTGTTTGACCTACTTACCAACTCTAACAGCGCCTCTACCAGAGGAACCACTTACACTGTACCTATCCGCATCTGAAACAACGATAGGCGAGGTACTATTGGTAGAACGCAACAAAGTCCAAACACCAATCTACTACATTAGTCGCACCCTTGCAGACGCAGAAACTAGATACTCAACAATGGAAAAACTCGTTCTCGCGCTCGTACACGCGTCACGACGACTACGACGATACTTTCAAGGACACCCAATCAATGTCCTAACAGATTACAGAATCAATACTGTGCTCTCCAAACCAGAACTCTCATGCCGCCTAGCGAAATGGGCAATCGAGCTAGGCGCACACACCATCATCTATAAACCCAGGCCCGCGATCAAAGGACAGGTTCTCGCAGACTTCATCGCAGAAATTCCAGCGGATAAAATCCAAGACTGCAAAGATGAACAAGACCCGAAACCCGTCCCAGACTCCCGCGAATCATGATCACTATACACGGACGGAGCCTCCAACGATCAGGCGTCGGCGCAGGGTTACGCCTCGTCAGCCTCGACAAAACAGAATTCACATACGTCGTCCGCCTTGAGTTTCCAAGCACAAACAATGAAGCAGAGTACGAGGCATTCCTGGCGGGACAGCGCCTGGCCGACAAAATGGGTGCAAGACACCTTAACGCCCATGTCGACTCCATGCTCATAGCAGGTCACATGAATGGCGTATACGATGCCAAAGACCCGGTCATGGCCCAATACGTCGACCAGGCCAAGCTCCTCACCAAAAAATTTACAACCTGCACAATCGTCCACATCAACCGAAGCGGCAACAAAGAAGCTGACGCACTCAGCAAAATGGCCTCCACTTCTTGGCCACATATGGCTAAAGAGGTACGCATTGAAACTCTAGCTCAACCTTCAGTACCACTTAGACAGGTTAACATAACACAGACAGGCGCCGGGTCATGGAGGACCCCCATCCAAGCCCACCTAGCGACAGGAACCCTACCACCTCAAAAAGCGGAGGCCCGAAAACTCCAATATAAATCCTAGCACTACCAACTCATGAATGCAGTCTTATACCGACGCTCCTATCTCGGCCTACTCCTGAGATGCGTGGATACCGCGACGGCCACCTCCCTTATAAAGGAGATCCACCAAGGCATATGCGGCATCCACGCGGGCCCAAGAATGGTCATCGCTAAGATTATGAACGACGGATACTACTGGCCCGGAATGCATCAAGACGCCGTCAAAATCTTGCGCACTTGCTTCAACTGCCAGCAACACGCACCAAATACCCTGCGCCCAAAAAATGATCTGGTCCAGTCACCACCGCCTGGCCATTCCAGAAATGGGCTACGATCTAGTCGGCTCATTCCCAATGGCCCCTGGAAAGATACAGTACATCATCGTCGCCGTCGACTACTTTACAAAATGGGTAGAGGCCAAGCCACTCGCATCAATCAGCGTCGAGCAGATCAAAAAATTCTTCTGGGAATTCATCATCTGCCGCTTCGGCCTACCTATGGAAATCGTCACAGATAACGGAACGCAGTTCGCAGACAAAAAACTTCAAACCTGGTTAACACAACTAGGCGTCAGCCAGATCTTCACATCCGTCGCCCACCCTCAAGGCAACGGTCAGGTAGAGCGTATCAACAGGTCACTAGTCGAAGGCATAAAGACTCGCCTCGGATCCAAACGAACAGGTTGGGTGGATGAACTCCCACACGTCTTATGGGCACATCGCACCCTCACAAAGACCAGCACAGGCGAAACCCCTTTCAGCCTAACTTATGGCTTTGAGGCCGTAATACCCGCAGAAATAACATTCCCATCGCCAAGGGTCCTCAACACCGCGCACACAGACAATGACAGAGAACTGCGCCTCAACTTGGATCTCTTAGACGAAAGGCGCGACATCGTCGCTATACGCGAGGCAAACTATAAAAAACAATTGGAGTGCTATTATAACTCCAAAGTCAAAGCCTGCGCATTCGACATTGGAGATTACGTCCTAAGAGAAAACTACCCGTCTCACTCCGAGCGCCCAGGAAAGCTTGCACCCAACTGGGAAGGGCCATACAAAATTCAACAAGTACTAGGAAAAGGGGCATACGCACTCGAAAGACTTGATGGCACACTCATACCTAGATCATGGAATGTAGCGCAGTTGCGCCCATGCTACTTATAAACATTTCAGTTTCCGAATAACCCACTCCGCCACCTTACATTCTTCCTACAAGCGCAAAACCCATTACTTTACCCCTAACTTATGAAGCTAATTCACTCTTCATAAGACTTGACGCCAAAGATTTGCCATATTCCTAACTTATGAAGTTAATTTACCCTTCATAACTTAGAAACGACAAATCTTTAGCCCTAAATTGCGTAGTTAATTTACCCTACGCAACAGACGCTAAGTTTACTTGTAACCTATGAAGCCAATCTACCCATCATACATACAGCAAACTAGCACATGGAAACTTTCAGACCAGACATAAGCAGAATCAAAGTGCCATATATTTCATAGAAAGGTTAGATTTACAGACAAAAAAAAAAGCTACAACAACCTACTGAGGAGGCTGATGGGCCGTCCCCGAACTACCCGCCCCGCCAGCCCTCTCCTTCTCCTTCTCCGCGCGTTCACGCCCAGCACGCTCTGACTACTGAACCCAATGCCTAAACCGGCCAATAGGGTCAGGATCCGACAAACACTGCCGCACAACTTGGAGCACTGGAAACTCCATCTTTTCAAGCTTCTCCAGTTCATCCATCAGCAGTTGCTCCGGGTTTACATCTTGGAAAGGCGGCGCGTCAACCGGAGCGCCATCATTGGCAACCAAGTACCCTTCCAACCAACCACTGTGCACACCCGTGGTGCGTTTAGCCTCCACTACCTCCACAACTTGTTCACCCATCTTGGGCTCATTCCAACAACGATCGAAGACCTGCATCACAAATATCAGTCAATAACATCAAAAACAAAAAAGAGAGGGGAAATAATCCAAAAAATAAAAAGGACAACTTACGGCAGATATCCCATCGGACATGACCCACAAAGACTTCTCACAGAACGACCTCTGAGCATCAAGCATCAGCGCCTTCTCAAGCTGCCACGCCTCCTTCTCCTTCAGAAGCTCACCAACCTGCCCCTCCAACTCGGACACACGCGTGGTGGCCCTCACCACGTCTTCATCCTTCTTCTACAACTGACCGGCGGCATCAGCATACTTAGAGCTTAAGACCTCCAGCTCCCTATCCTTGGCAGCAACAATCTTCTCTTGAGCGGACAAATCCAGCTCAGCCTTCTGCACCGCCAGTCGACGACGCTCAAGTTCATCATTTATCTTCTTAGAAGACTGCTCCCGAGTTTTTTGCTTCTCTGCGGCCTCCGCATCCTTTTGACGCAGGTCGAACTCCAATTTCCGAACCTGCTCAAACAACCTTTGCTTGGCACCCTCAAGCGCCTCCTTCTCCTTCGCAAGGCGAACAACCTCAGCTGCGACGGTCGCCTGCTCATCTTGAAACTCACCGTCCCCGCGATGGAGGGCGTACAAGTTGCCAAGAGATTGTGTTAAGTTCATACACAACTCTGACAACAAGGTACCACGATCTTGCGACCGCTGAAATATTCGCTCCGTCGGGGGCAGCGCATTCTTAACAAACTCCTCAGCCACAAAAAGGCTGAGGAAACGACAACTTTTTTGGTTATGCGCCACCCAGGCGCATAAACAGGAACATCCAACTTAAAGCTGGGGTCGACGGAAGACGCCTTCACCCCTTCAACTTTCTCCACTTGTGGCCCAGTAAAGCAACCTCCTTCACCACCTGCTAAAACATCACTGGGGTCCTCGCCTCCCTCTAAATCCACAATCGGGACTGTTTGCGACCCCCCATCACCAGACCCAGCCGTCGCCTTACCCTTCTTAGTCTTTATGGCCACCAGGGCCGCATGCTGCTTAAGCAGCTCAGCTTGACGCTGATCTTCCTCCTCTCTCAACTTCTTCTCGGCCGCCAGACGGGCCGCTTCTTCTTCTTCATGATGCCTTTTCACCGCAGCCTCCCTGATTCGGACACCCTCCTCCTCCTGCCTTTTAATAGCGGCCGCGGCGACACGCCTATCTTCCTCAAGTTTCTGTTGGGCCTCAGGATCTGGCACACCACTATCCACTGCACCAGACTGAGCCTTCAAACGCTCATCTTCCAAAAGCTTCTTCTTCATCTCTTCCTGCATCTGCTTAAGAGACGGTGGAATGGAACCTACAAAGAGAAAAAAGCTATTAGCCAACACTGACAGAAATTACATACATAAGACAGAGTACACAACCTCATACTTACCACTAAGCTTCCGCAAGGCCTTTTTCCCAAACGGCTCACGCACGGGCGGAGGAGCAAGGTCCATACCCGCCAAAATGGGCCCTTCGGCAGCTGCACCTTCAGGAGTCTCCTTCTGTGCAGTCTCCGAATGCTTGCGCTTACGCCCTGCCAAACAAAATCCCACTTACAAACTAGGTACAAAAAACAAACCTTCACATAAATCAAATACTTACCTTGGCTCGCCGTACCACCACCAGCACCACTAGCGCTGCTAGAGCCTCCGCCTTGAGGCATAATAGTAGACGCGCTAGACCCACCACCTACAGTACGACACGTACGAGGGATTAGACCTGATGATGACCCACTAGATTCATCATCTGATAAAAAGACAAAGTCAATCCCGGTCGCTGTGCGCACAGACAGCGGATCCGGGTTGACAAGGAAACCAACTTGAAGAAGGTTCTCGGACGCACCTTCAGCCTGCGCAGGAATCAGGAAATTAACCTTCATCCTCTCCACACCGGAAACCTCACCCTCCGGAACTGCAACAAAACGGGTGCGCGACACCCGGGCAGCAAAGAAATCAAACAGACGCTCACATGCAATACAACCGAGTGTCAAGAATAAACCAAAGTACAAAAAGACGAAAGAGGGAAAAAGTGAACGTACCCTCTATCAACTTCATACCTCCATCCCCGTCTGGAAGAACATCATAGCCATCTCGGATCCCCACCCGACTCACCCCAAGTAGTCGTAGCATACCTTCATCGCACTTCTCGAAGTCATCTAGACGCGTTGGATTCGCCACAAGCAACTGGAACCACTGTTGCTCCTGAAAGTCCTTCATGACCTCAAACGATGGCACCTTCTGCCCAGGACGAAGCTCCAGAACACTCATATCAACAGGTATGGCCTCCTTCTTCAGAAAAAAAGAAACCTTGCTTCCACTCACGAAGACTCTTCGGAGAGCTCCGCAGAACCACCACAGTGACCGACTTGCACCTCTCCACAAAAGAGATCCAGCCAGTCTCCTTCACCTCCAACTTGTAAGACACGTTGAAATAGTCAAACGAGGGCTCCATCCTAAGGGCTCTGCAAGTCGCTTCGAAATGCATTATCCTCATCACCCCAAAAGGGCTCATCTGAGAGACATGCATCCCATATCTCTGCAAAACCGTGACCAAAAACTTTGTACACAGAAGACGGAAGAGACCTTTCAGGAAGAAGGCCTCATAAAGACAAATCTTACCGTCGGGACAGTCGAGCGGTGTCTTGCCTTTTCCGGCAACTCCGGTTCCCATTCCCGGAGAATATTGAACTTATGCAGCAGAGATCTATACTTGTCCTTCGAGAAGCTAACCTGAGCTTCCCTCATCGTCATCTCTGGCTTCTTATCTTCGGAAGACATTTTTCAGAAAAAGATTCAAGTTTGAGAAAGTTTGAAAGAGGTTCACCGGAATTCTCCTAAGGATCACCGGAAAAATTTGGAAGTATAAACACGAAGGAGAGAGGCAACTCCTATTTATACCCATCGCATTTAATGCGAGGGCAGGAAGACTAATCATCACAACCGAAAAGGCTGCACCCTGATCCACCCAAAAATCGCCACGTCAGCACATCCACGTGACATTCGGCTCACACGCCGCGTGTACACCACTCGCCTGACGGTTGTTGTGCCACACAGCTGTCAGCTTACTTCGATGAACGACACGTGTACGCCCACGTTCGAATTCCAAAACTGATAGCTGTTAAATGAATGCCGATGACTGACACGTGTCCATCCACGATTCAAATACCTTTCCACTCACAACAGGGACACGCCACGTGGCGACCTACCCACAGAACGTGTCAGACACGTTCTCTGCATGGTATACGAAGCATCAGACACGTCCTTTCACAATACAAACATTCCCGCCTTCAATTCACACAAATTTCAAAAACGATAAATTCAATACGAAGTAAATATAAGCGCAGAAAGCAACAAAAAACTACTTTTTACAACCGCAGACTGCGCAATCAGGACTGACACCTTTCCAAGCTCCACGCCAGGGCGCAAGACCAAAAATCCTGAAAACTTTTACTTTCACAATTTCAGACCGCGCAAACAGGCCCTACGCCTTCCCAGGCTTCGCGCCTGCGCGCAAGACAGAAAATTTTGGAAACTTTTTATGTCCAAACCCTATGCTCGCGCAATCAGGCCCAACACCCTTCTAGGCTCTACGCCTGCGCGCCAGAACGGGAAATAAAGAAATTACTTTCTTTATCCTACTACAAGCTTTACACGCAACGAATAAAGCTTCTTTATTCCCCCACTACTGCCCGGACCTACTCATAGGTCCCGCAATAAACGCTAGTTCCGTCATACGCCCGTAGCTTGATCACTGTGCGCGCACCAGTTGACGAAGGTCATACAAAAAACACACGTCCACTTTGTTACATGAAAACCCGGTGACGACTGGATGTAACTCAAACTACACCTGTGAAATCAAGTCCAGCACTCCCCTACCAAAGATGCATGAAAGCACTGGACTGGGGGCTTGAAGAGGTATGGTATCAAAACATTACAAATACCATACCATCACCCAACTAGAACCGGCATCGCCTGGCGTCCACCCGCCCGTTTTACGTTAGCGGATCGTTTAGCGCGTCCATCCGCCCGTTTTACGTCAGCGGAACGTCTGGCATCCAATCGCCCGTTCTACGTTAGCAATACAACTGGCATCCAACGGACACCAGGCGCAAACATCGTCCGCCCGTTTTACGTCGGCGGATCCAACATGCTTCAAAGCTTCCTCAGCAAGCCAAAGGAAGCTTCGCCAAACACAACTGGAAGAAAGGACGGCGACGTGGCAACCTCCTAGACAAGATATCTTCCTGACAAGTAGACTTTCTCAACCCGTCTCGAAGTCCAAGAAAAGTATGATTACCCACCGCCCTCGGTCTACCAATAGGCGGACGCCGCGTGTCCGCCGACCATCAACGTCCACTCAATGGGCGCCACGTGTACCAACCGTCAGGATGGTAACATCCCCCCCCCCCCTTAGCACTTTACTTTCTCCTTTTTATCAAAACCCACTTGCACCAAGTGGGCTTAAGGACTTGGGCCGGATTATGGAGACACCTCTATCTGGGACGGGCCCCATTAAGGGTAGAGGATGGGCTGAGAAAGTATGATATCTAGGTACTATAAAAGGAGGAGCTCATTCTCCTTTTATTGGCATCTAATATCAGATATACTTTCACTCAAGAAGCATACGAACTCTTTCGTACCTTCTTCAACCCCTTGTTTATTTTACTAACTTTTAGAGGCTCGGCTCTTCTAATGGTAGTCTCCTAAACTCCTTGGTCTTGCCCTTAGACCCTCACATATTTTATAAACACACTCTCTTTACAAAATACCGTTGAACCACTCTTCGGATTAGCGCCTGATCGGTAATCCAGGATTCGTGTTTCTTCAGTTACAGAGTAACTTATGTTGTTCCTTTTACTCATGACCCTTTTTCAAATATTATGATCATAGAAAATGGTGGGTGTATAATTTCTTTTTGTGTGGGAGTTCTAATGGATTCGTTAAAGTACTCATTGAGTTTGCATATATAAAAAATGGGTTGTATAATTGAGTTTGCTATCAATGTATTCGTTAAAGTACTTGTTAAAGGCCATAATAAATTGGGGCCTTAAACACAACACCCTAATTTTTTTTTCTACATACAGCATACAGCCTCCCATGGTTATAAGTCATATAACTATGAGGATATTGTACACATGTGATATGAAAAATATTCAATTCTTATGCCTAGTTATATCCTTATTTATTTGGCTTTATTTTTTTATTATATTACTTAGTTTGACAATATTCTACAGAAATGCACTTTGTAAAACTTCTTTTTAATTTAAAGTCGACATAAATTTGATTTGTAGGTCTCAAGAAAATGGAGCAGTCTGTATATGAGATTGTCGTTCTTCCTGTTATGAGAATTTTAACAGGTCGTATCTCAAAACACCTCGGATATGCTACTTGCTCCACAAAACATGTCAACAACATGAGAAACAAAATGAAGCTTTTGGAGGATACAAGCGCTGATGTCAAAAGCCACATGGACACAAACAAAATTAATAATAAAGAGATACCTGCAGGTGTGTCTGATTGGTTGAATGCTGTTGAAAATCTCAAGGAAAAAGTTCAAAGCATTCCAAGTGACAATATTGGATGTTTAAACCTGAAAATGAGGTACCAAGCTGGAAGAAAAGCTTGCAAGAATACTGCTACAATCGAAGAACTTATTACAACAAACTCAGGGTTTAAGTGGACTGATGCCCCAAAACCTACTGGAATAGTTGATTCCAAACCTGCATCATCCACTACTACGTCAGCATCTGGTGGAGAGGTCTTCAGGTCAAGAGACAAGCCATTTAACGATGCATTGAAGTTGCTTAAAATAGACGCCGACAAGAGTCAGGTTATAGCTTTGTGCGGAATGGGTGGTGTAGGAAAGACCACCATGATGGAACAACTTGAAAGGGTTGCAAAAGAAAACAAGACGTTTGATATGTTTGTGAAGGTCGTTATTGGAAGAAGTTCCAACATGCTTTCTATTCAGAATGATGTATCAGTACAAATGGGAGGCGAAGGTCTACGCGAAAAGACTGAAGCAGCAAGTGCAGATAGTCTTTGTAAAAAATTCAAAGAAATGGTGCAAGATGATAAAAAAAGGGTTCTGGTTATATTGGATGACGTGTGGCAAAATATTAACCTAAAAAGTATTGGATTAACAACTCCTCTCCTAAAGGGCATTCAGTTATTGCTCACGTCAAGGGATTCAAAAATTTGCTCACAGGTGGCAGTAGGTGCTGGTTTAGCTATTCAAGTAATAAAAGTTGATGTCTTGGAGGAGGCGGAAGCACAAAATTTATTTTGTCAAATTGCAGGAGTTTTAAAAGAAAATGATGAAGATAAGTATCTAATAGGATGTGACATTGTCAGAGCGTGTGGCCATTTGCCACTGGCCATCAAACTCATTGCATCAACACTTAAATTTGAAGAAATGTTTGAGTGGAGAACTGCACGTGATCGTTTGAAGAATAGAGAATTTGATGATGATGTGCAGGAAATTATCAAGATAAGCTATGACTATATTAAAAAGGATGAGGATAAAAAGATTTTTTTGCATTGTGGCTTGTTTCCCGAGGATTATGATATTCAAATAGAGGATCTCATGAGACATGCATGGGGCCTAAAAGTGTTCAAAAAAGTTTCCACTTTAAGAGAGGCTAGAGACCGGACAAATACTTGTGTGAGTAATCTCATAAAGGCAAATTTGTTAATCAATAGTGATCAGGTTGGGTGTGTTAAAATGCACGATCTTGTGCTTGCTTTTGTGTTAAGTGAAGTTTCTAAAGTTGATCATGCCTGGATTATTAACCATGGCAATGTATCCAAGTGGGATAGAGATGAAATGGGCGAGTCATGCAAAGGAATTTCATTAACATGCAAGGGTATGTCTGATCTTCCTAGTAATTATAGGTATCCAAACATGTCTTTTTTACAACTTATGCATGGGGATCCCTCACTCATATTTCCTGAAGATTTTTATGATAAGATGGAAGATCTCAAAGTTGTAGCATACTATGCTATGCACTACCCATTGCCACCAAGATCACTTGAATACTCTACCAACCTTAAATCACTATGTCTCCATAATTGCTCTTTGGTGTTTGATCTCTCTTCTATTGGAGATCTTGTGAATTTGGAAGTGCTTAGCTTTGTTGATTCTAGCATCAAGAAGTTACCGTCTACAATAGGGAATCTTAAAAAGCTGAAATTACTGGATTTGACTGGATGTGTTAACCTTCATATTGATGCTGGTGTCTTCAAAAAATTAAAAAGTCTTGAAGAACTTTATATGAGAACTTCGGGCGCGCAAGCAGTTAGGTTCACTGATGCCAGCTTTGAGGAACTGATGATGATGCTTTCATGTCAGTTATGTGCATTTGAGGTGGAGTTCATTAACACGATAACTCACCTTAAAAATGTGTGCTTTACGAAACTTGATAGGTTCAGGATATCTGTGGGTCGCCTATTAGAACCAAAGCTTAAGAATGAAAAGTATGCATTCAAAAACACATTGAACCTTGTGACGAACCATAGCAGTGACCTTCTCAATTGCAAAATTAGCGAGTTATTCAAGAAAACCGAAATCTTACATTAGAAGTGAAGGATATGATTCGTCTTGAAGATATTTGTTCTTTCCATCCTTTGGATCGAAGCACATTTTCCTGTTTAAGTGACCTTGAGGTTTCTAAATGTGAAAATGTGAAATATCTCTTCACAATATCTGTGGCAACTGGTTTGAGGAAACTTGAAAACCTCAAAATTTCATCATGCGATAATTTGGAAGCACTTGTACATGATTATGGGAGCGAGATAAATAGTGGATGTGAGATGATCAAATTTGAGGAGCTAAAATGTATGTCTTTAAAAAATTTACCAAAGCTGGTAAGTTTGTTCCTGGTTGAGAATGTAGTAATTGAGCTGCCACAACTGATTAAACTAGAAGTTGAAGAGCTTCCCAACTTCACCAGCATTTATCCTAACAAGAACAATATTTCTGCACTTTTGAACAATCAGGTAGTTAATAACTTATAATGAACTTATAAGGGTCAACTTTTCTAAGTTATCTTTGAGCTTATGAGGAATTAATTTAATGTGGTGTTTTGATGACATTACTTTTGTAGGTAAAAATTCCAGAGCTAAAGGAACTGAAGATTAGATCTATGAGTAATTTGGAGCAGATATGGGCATGTAGTAATGATGAGGAAGTTAATGGTATTTCCATGTTGAGAGTGATTGAAGTGGAAGAATGTAGTAGTCTTGTGAGTCTGTTTCCAACTAATCCAATAAGATTAGTGAATCAGTTAGAAGAACTGAAAGTTTCAAAGTGTGGCTCCATAGAAGTAATATTTAACATAGACTTGGAATCATGCGTTAGTGAAGTTGAGAGGCTTAGCAACAATAGCTTGAAAAGTATTGAAGTATCTGACTCGAAGAATCTAAGAGAGGTGTGGAGGATAAAATGTGATGAAAACAAATCAAGTTGTATTCTTAGCTTTGATGCTATTGAAAGGATATCAATTGAAGAGTGTAAGAGGTTTAGAAAGATATTCACATCCACCAACGTCAAATTTGATATGCATGCTCTAAGAAAGCTGCGGATCCATAAACGTGGAGAACATGGGAGAAACATGGAATTGATTGAGTATAGGCAACATGAAGAGGTATCAGTACTTTTACTTTCTTTCTTTAAAAACATTTCACATTTTTAACTTTGTATGTATTTTATTTTCTTTTTTGAGAAAAAAATTTCACATAAATCATTTTTGTACTGAATTGATCAGTGCTCCAAGTAACAATTTAAAAATCTTTCCTTTGAGTAACTAAATATTCAACTTTTTTCTAATTTGTTATTATTACAATATGTATTCCTTTGAAAATTCTTATAATCTTTTGGATTTACAAAAAAAAACAATTGTAAATATATGTCATGAATATAACTCGCATGTTTAATCACGTGTTACTCACGTGATTATTTATACATGCAAAAATTAAACTTGAATCAAACCCATTATTTGTACTAGAGTAAATTATGCTTTAGTCCTTAGGTTTGGGGTGCTTAATCCTTTCAGTTAAAAATGTGATCTTTTAACCTATAATGCTCCTACGTTTAAATTTTGTAACAATTTTAGACCCTGATACTAACTTTGTTAGAGTATTCTGTTGTCTATGAGAAACTATCTATGTAAATGACAAAGATTATTTAACTCAAAATAACATAATAAAATAAATAGTTTTAAAAAGTACTAATAACTTGGAGCTTGTTTACAGTATAACTTTTTATAAATTTACAAAATATTTTATATAACAATAAATTCGAAGATTTGAGATGATGGACTGCAAATGACTCGAATGCACACGAATGGCACTTGTTTGTATTTGTTAATTTAATTTTAACAAAAAAGTCAAACATACACAAACATATATGAACTAGTTTTATACCCGTCCGGTGGCCGGGTACTTTATCGTAATAATACGGTAAGATCCAACACACCTTCGATTTCATCTTTATTTGATCTTCTAAGACTACACGGTGTGGTCATGGGGTAAAGGAGGCATGGAGCAACATGTGGCAGCCACATCCATTCCCATCCAACCCCCAAAAAATCACCAGATGGTGGTGGCGCGAAACGGTGAAGGGGTTTTTTTAATCAACCAATCAAAAATTATCCATACCCAAGAACCAACCACAACAATCCACCTCACTCTCACCTTTTGCCGCATGTCTGTGAAAATCACCACCCAACCTGCCCGACGCACATACGGGACGGTGCTGGTGGCGTGGAAGGTTGTGCCATAATAATCGCCACATATAGTCATATGTATTTATTGTATTTATGTGTATGGAAAGGTTGTTAATACCTTCCAACTTAGAGATCATCTATTCTTGTATATAATCATTGTATCATAATGAGAATTCAAGGGATTGCATTATTTCATGGTATCAGGCTAGGTACTCCTTGCTTTAGCCGCCAACCATCCCTCCCAATCGGAAGCCCACTGCGACCGATTACACCCATCTCCTACCTATCTCTTTTCTTTTCTGTCCAGTACCATCCTCTCCTTCCAAACCTCCTTCGTTTCCTTCCTGTTGCATCTTTTCTGCTACATCCCGTACCCACCACATCATAATATCATGTCTGAAAAACTACACCCCGCGGTGACTGTCACAAACATCACCAATTTCGTTCCCATAAAACTGGAGTTTGATACTGCACATTGGCCGACCTGGTCAGAATTATTTAAGATGCATTGTAAGGCATACCAAGTGTATGACCACCTTCTTCCCCGACAATCGCCTGCTACACCACCCGTTGACAAGGACAAGGCTCCCGCATCCTCCTCTTCTACCGACAACTCTGTTTCTGTTGAATTTGACCCATTTGGTTTTCTTGTGAAGGACTACAAGAGTCGGATCCCTATCCTCCGGTGCAACAGCAGCGGTGATCTATATCCACTCATGCTTGGGCCCGACACAACCACTTTCCCTGCCACTTTTGTTGCGGTCACCTCATCCCTCTGGCATCAACGTCTCGGTCACCCAGGCGTGCCCCACTTCAGTCTTTAAAAACTTCTAATTTTGTTAAATTTCCAAATTACATTAATAATGTTTGTCAATCGTGTGTGATTGGCAAGAGTATTAGACTTCCATTTGTTGCCTCTACTTCTCGTACTTATTTTCCTTTTGATTTGATTCATAGTGATTTGTGGACTTCACCAATTTTAAGTTCCAATGGTCATAGATATTATGTTTTATTTATTGATGATGTAACCAATTTTCTATGGACCTACCCCTTGTCAACTAAGTCACAAGTTTATCCCACATTTTGTCATTTCCACAAACAAATCGCCACCCAATTTGACCGTCCCATAAAAACTTTTCAATGTGATAACGGCACCGAATACATTAACTCCTCTTTTCACACCTTCTCCACACATGGTATCCTATTTCGACGATCGTGCCCCCACACATCGTCTCAAAATGGAAAAGCGGAACGTATGATTCGCAATCAACAACATGATTTGCACATCCTCACCCATGCCTCATTACCCAACACATTTTGGCATCATGCCCTCGAAACCGCCACCTACCTCCTCAACATCCTACCCGTCAAACACCTACAAAACAAAACACCCACCGAACTTCTCTACCTTCGCACACCCACATATGACCATCTACGTGTATTCGGTTGCCTTTGTTATCCATTAACCCCCTCTACTATTATCCACAAACTCGACCCACGTTCTACGCCTTGCGTATTCTTGGGCTACCCTACCACCCATCGGGGCTACAAATGCTTCGACCTTAAAACCAAAACCATTACCATCTCTTGTCATGTGGCCTTTGATGAAACCACATTTCCGTTCGCCAACACCATACACCCGCCACCTTCCTATGACTTCTTGTCTGTCTTCCCACCCTCGTTATGGCCACATGTCCAACCATTTACCACACCCCAACCATCTCCAAACATCCCACCCAGCCCGCCACAAACCCCGACCCAATCCCCTGTCCAAACTCCTAGCCCCATCTCCACTACCCCTCCGGCCCACTACCAACTTCCCACGCCCACAGCTTCAGGCCTACATAGCCCATTCAACCAGTCCGGCTCTCCCCCAGCCCATACATCGCCTATCCCGCACCATAACTCTCCGGCCCAAAACACGCAACCCATCCCACCACCACAGCCGCCCCATTCCACTCACCCCATGCGCACACGTGCCATGGATGGTATCACCAAACCAAAACATCGCCTTAACCTCCACACCTCTACATCTACGCCCATCCCCATACCCAAATCCCCAACCGAAGCCTTGTCCATACCGGAATGGCATAAAGCCATGACTGATGAATACCAAGCTCTTATTAGAAATGAGACATGGGAATTAACTCCTAGGTTACCGGACATGAATGTTATTCGAAGCATGTGGTTATACAAACATAAATTTAAATCTGATGGGTCCTTGGAAAGATATAAGGCGCGCTTGGTTTGCGATGGTCGCCTTCAACAGGTCGGTGTTGATTGTGGAGAGAGATTTAGCCCCGTGGTCAAACCTGCTACCATTCGCACTGTACTCACTCTCGCACTCTCACAGTCTTGGCAGGTTCATCAACTAGATGTCACAAATGCCTTCCTACATGGTCACTTGCATGAAACCGTTTATATGTATCAGCCCATGGGATTTAGAGATAAAAACTATCCAGATCACGTGTGCCGCCTCAAAAAGTCTCTCTACGGGTTAAAACAGGCACCAAGAGCATGGTATCAACGCTTCACTGATTATGTTCTTACACTCGGTTTTCTCAAAGCAAGTGTGATGCCTCATTCACATTTCATCAGGACACTCAAGTCGCCTATCTTCTTCTTTATGTTGACGACATTGTTCTTGTAACCTCATCAGACTCTCTACGCACCTCCCTTATGGATCATCTATCTGCGGAATTTGCGATGAAAGATTTGGGCCCACTCAGTTTCTTTTTGGGCCTTAACGTCAAACGCGAGGGGAACACTATGTTTCTTTCGCAAGCCGCCTATACTCGAGAAATCATTGAACGTGCAGGCATGTCCTCTTGCAAACCCGTGCACACACCAGTTGATACTAAATCTAAGCTTGGTGCCGATGCTGGTCCAGACTTTCATGACCCTTCTCTCTACCGCAGTCTAGCTGGTGCCTTACAATACTTGACCTTCACCAGACCGGATATTTCCTATGCGGTTCAACAAATATGTATTCATATGCATGCTCCTAAAACTGATCACTGGAATGCTCTTAAGCGGATCATCCGATATATTCAGGGTACAAGCAGCTTTGGTCTCACTCTTGGTCCGTCTAAGGACCCACGTTTGATAGCATACACGGATGCTGATTGGGCGGGTTGCCCCGACACACGCCGCTCCACCAGTGGTTTCTGCGTCTACTACGGTGATAATCTCATCTCTTGGTCTTCCAAACGCCAGGCCACTATTTCCCGTTCTAGTGCTGAAGCTGAGTATCGCGGGGTTGCCAATGTTGTTGCTGAAATCTGTTGGCTTCGGAATTTACTGCTCGAGCTTCGCCATCCTCACGCCTCTGCAACACTAATCTACTGTGACAATGTCAGCGCAATATATTTATCCGGCAATCCGGTTCAACATCAACGAACCAAACACATAGAACTTGATATCCATTTTGTCCGCGAGAAAGTTCAAAAGGGCCAAGTTCGAGTCCTTCATGTCCCCTCACGTTATCAAATTGCTGACAGCTTTACCAAGGGTCTCCCGCGAGTGCTATTTGAAGATTTTCGATCCAGTCTCAGCCTTCGCTCACCTCCGGCTTCGACTGCAGGGTGTAATAGACGCCATAATTGTGCCATAATAATCGCCACCTATAGTCATATGTTTTTATTGTATTTATGTGTGATTACTATATTTGTGGAAAGGTTGTTAATACCTTCCAACTTAGAGATCATCTATTCTTGTATATAATCATTGTATCATAATGAGAATTCAAGGGATTGCATTATTTCACTTCACATCCCCTTCCACGCCCCCAACATTGTGTAGCCTAAGCAAAATAAATGTGTATCATCCGGCAAATCAACAATACAAAGTAATGAACACAACAAATGTATTTACACACACATGTGTAGAGAAGAATAGAAGCTTGTAAAATCAGTTAAACTAAAGTTGTCTGCTAAAATCCATGATAAATCAAGTTTGTTTTATTTAGCGCCTAATTCCAAGTTGGTAGGAAAAATTACAAAAAAAAAGTGTAAATTTTGAACTCATTTAAGTGTGATGAAAAGCATGGATTAGCTTGTCAGTGCCCAAGACGACGGAGTAAAAAAGAATAGGCGTGTTCTACCGCTACACATAAGCGATGATGTCCGTATCTACATTATTACAACTTCTCCTCACAGATTATTGCACTACCTACCTGATGGATCATGGAAATAGATAATATGGCCCTCTTAAAACATAAATACACAAGAAGAAAAAACTTGATTGTAAAAAAAATGATAAAGAAGACTGCAACATGGTTATTGTTACTGTCATCAATGCTAAGTTAAACCATTGTTTTTGTATGGTTATAACTGATTCATACTTGGTGATGTAATGCATATTCTCCGCATATGTGGTGTATCTAAGGCGGTATATAGCCAAGTCTTTACCAACTCTTTTTTTTTTACCTCTTGACCTGTTCCACTTTACCAAATGTTCTTTACCCGTTTGACCCATAAGAGATAAATAACAAAAACTTTCACTAATCTATTTGTAAGTAAATTGGTCTAAAATGCCACATTACTCGTGTATATTCCATAAAATAATATAAATGAGAACAAAACTCAGGGTTAATTATTCCATTGACGTGATAGTTCCGGTGGCTCAACTGTGCTTGGTTTACCTGAATGTTAGAAATGTGAAGAGCCTCTACATCAAACCATGTGACCTATAAGAGATATCAAGCATAGTTTTAACATGCATAAC
The DNA here is from genome assembly GCA_030844895.1 of Ambrosia x helenae. NCBI lineage: Eukaryota > Viridiplantae > Streptophyta > Magnoliopsida > Asterales > Asteraceae > Ambrosia > Ambrosia x helenae. Next base: position 278,262 of record JAUTDX010007250.1, read on the forward strand.
ATAAATAAATAAATAAATAAATAAATAAATAAGCAAATTAGAACAATATATAACTAAACATATATGTAAAACTTTGTTCAATACTTCTGCAATATTGTCAACATTCTTCAGGAAATCAAGGATGAATTTTGCATATATGCAAGCCAACATCCCTGTCCATTTGAATGGCGATTCTTTGCTTATGCAGTTCGTCCAGCTCAATGTTTTTATCTTTAATCTTTTTACATGTCTAGCACTAACCATAGGTCAAAGCCAACAGCCTTCCTCCAATGGATCAGAAATCTTGATGATATTAACCCACTGCAAAATCTTGTCTAGACACTCTTTAGCAATATTTTCCTGAAATCTCAACATAATTATATTACATACTCAATCCAGCATATATTAGACCATAAACATAAGAAAATTTTATATAACATATATCCTATCATCACTGCATTCTTACATGTAGTAAAAGGCAAAAAGCAAGCCACACAGATGGCGAGGAATTTAACATCGCTAACATAATGTTAATGTAGAATTAACTCTTTCTAGGGGTGTAATAAAAGACCTAACAAATTCATTATAACCCATGGACCCATCCATTTTACTGCCAAATTTATTTTACTAATTTACTAGTTTCCTAAGTCAAGCCGTCGAAGGCTAATAAGAAAAAGAAAAGAAGAGGTTAACATGAAGGGAAGTGGACGACATATCTTTTTGAAGGGACACTGGTAGCGGTTGGGTGCTTGTGTGCTTGTGTGACGGTGGAATGGTGGTGGTTAGGTGGTTGTGTGGGTGACCAGTTTGAAACAGGGGCAAAGGTGTTTTAGGTGGTGCCAGTGGGTTTGGTTGGAGGTCGGTGGTGACTGAAGGTGGGCGGTGGTGGTTGTGGGTGATCGGTGGTGGTCGGGGGTGACGAGTTGCAGGTAATCAGATAAAGGTGTTGGCGGTCAAGGAAGTCAATTTGGATATGAATAACATTGGATCAAAAACTGTATAAGTATATAGCAGGAGGGAGAAACGTGGATGAGAAATACCGGGTAAACGTGGTGCGAGGAATAAGAAGAGCATCTAGGGAGGAGGTTTTTGGGCGGGAATAGTTATTTGGTAACTGCTCCAAAAGGTAAAACTATCTAATTTAAAGGGTTAGGATCTCATAATTCGGTTAGATTCAAACCTAAATCGGTTACATTGTGTTGGCGTCAATATTATATATAATGAAGATAAACCTATAACGTAATAAACAAACAAGAAATGTGTTCAGGTTTGTTGGTTTAATTAAATTATTCATGTTCACTCGTTTACTACGAACATAAACTGACTTTACCGAATGAATGGCATTTTGATAAAACACGTTTATTTAGTATTTTATATAAAAAGCATTGTTTTAAAACCAGCCGGTATTACCGGTTGAACTTGTCAGTACAACTGGTCGAACCGCCCGATCTACCCGGTTAAACCGCTCGGTACAACCGATTAAATGTGTCTAAGCCTAACCCGATATGATATAAAAACGATTTTTTAAAACGTTAATAAAAACATCAATAATTAGTTCTTTGTAGGATTGCCAATGATCTCCAGCCCAGCTGGTTTGAGGTAGGGTGGGTTTTCCCTTAGGGGTTCTCATCCTGGGGTAGGTCACAGGTTCGATCCATGTACATCACAAAATATTCCCTGTGACGGTTTGAGCTTAGGCAAGGAGGACACCGGTGTGTGGGAGATTCGAACTTGGGACCGCTATGTTAGAGTTGTACAAGGATTTCCACTGAAGAAAACATTTTCAAAAAAAAAAAGTTATTTGTAGAAGTTAACTACGTTTTAAAACGTTTCCAAATTACTTTTTAAATATTTTTTTGTTTTATTCTTTTTAATTTTTAACTCTCTTAAATTATTTACATTTTTAATAAAATATATGTTCTTAATGTCAACACTTTCTCTAAAACCAATTATATAAAAAATATACTTTCTTGAAAAACAATTAAACCTTGTATCATTGAGAGTCTGGGAGGCTTAAATTGTTCGTCTTTTTTGTAATTTGGAAGTAAATTACACAAAGAACCCTCTTACTATTAAACATTCATTTTTAAACTAAGTCAAATAACTGTTACAAAATGCAAATGTTGGGCCATGATAGAGGTTCACCTTTAAACTGAAAGGTTAAACAGGAAAAATTTAATTGATAAGAATTAAGAAGAGTAATTTACTTTTTTCTCATGTATACATATGTACTTGCAGACTAAAGTTTTATCAGGAGAAGAAGAGAGAGATGACAATATTTCTACAGTTGCAATCCCATCTAGCCTCGTGCACAATTTTCTTAACCTTGATACTCTTTACCTAGATCATTATGATGGTATGGAAGTGGTGTTTGAGATAGAGAGTGGTCTTCTAAGTAGTACAGATTTGGTAACTACTACTACACATAATCAACAACCACCACTACTACTACCCTATCTCCAAACTTTAGATTTATATCAAATGAAGAGCATGAGTCATGTGTGGAAGTGCAGCAACTGGAATAAATTCTTAATTCTTCAGAAACAACCCACACAATCCTCATTCCAAAGCCTCACAACCATACGCTTGCGGTCTTGCAAAAGGATTAAGTACTTGTTTTCACCTCTCATGGCGAAAACTTCTTTCCAACCTAAAAACAATCGAGATAGTCGGGTGTGATTCCATGGAAGAAATTGTTTCAAACAGAGATGATAAAGATGAAGAAACCGCTGCTACATATGAAACCACCACTCTCTTCCCTCATCTTCACACTCTCTGGTTACATCACATGAAAAATCTTAAGCGGATAGGAGGTGGTGCTGGTGTTCGGGATGAAATTAAGGTAAGCTTCCTATGTATGTGTTTTGTTAGATAAAATGATTGCAAAATATTTATAGGTTTGAGCTGGTAATCAAGTTGTCAAAATAATTCTTGTGGATGGATGAAGTAGTTAGACCACCACATAGATACTAATGAAGTACACATTCACATTATATAAAAAAATGGAAATTAAATTATAAATCACACAATTAATACTAATGAAGTACACATTCATGATAAAGCACATAGTTATTATTAAAGTGGGTGGGAGGGTTAAAGATTAACTGCTATTGATGTCTTGCATTAGCATTCATCTGTGAATGAAGTTGCCACATCAGTTACTAAACAAATTGAGAATTTCTGAATGGTTTGTATAAAAACTGGGCTGATTAGAGTTATACTTTTCTTGATTATTTTGGCCGTCTGCAAGACTGTTGGGTTAATCGAGATTCGGGTTCGTTTACGGGTCACGGGTCCAGCATACGGATCATGGGTGATGGCTATGGGTCATCCTACTTGGTCTTGGTTGACCAGAAAAGTAGGAGTCGTAAATAAGTTTTGGTACGAGTCTTTTGGTTTAGTCAAATAAATAGGAAGTTGGTTAGTGATTCTTTGTTAACGTTTCCCATATTTTATCTAATAAGATGAACCTTTTCATTTTACTTTCCTGCACATTTCCATTCCATATTTGAGAGCTTGAAATCTCTAGTGTTTGTGTATGTATTTTGTGGGGCCTCAACCAACAAAACTTGAATTAATTAATTAATTTGCTTTGTTTATTGCATAATTTTGTTAGATATTGATCTCATATATTGTTTGTTTTGTTTATTAACGTTGACTTTCATTCATTGTAGTTTTCACAAGTCAATATTGTTTCTTGGTCCTTATGCCAATACCCCAGAGAGATAACAATATACTTATGTAATGAGTTGGTGGAGATATTTGAAACTCAAGAGATCACCAACAACGGTGATGAAGGAAGGGTTGGTACTGACACTACAACATTGGCAATTCCAAGACTAGAAAATATTCATGTCCCCCAATTGTCCAATCTCAAGAAACTGGTAATCCAATTCTGTAAGCTTTTGCAACATGTTTTCACATTTTCCACACTTGAAAGCCTCAAACAGCTAGAAGAGTTGTACATTAGTACCTGCTCAGCAATGGAAGTAGTTGTGAAGAAAGAAAATGAAGAACAAAGAAAGGTTGTGGTGTTTCCTCGTCTAAAATCCATTCAACTTGGACTTCTACCAAACCTGCAGGGGTTCTTCTTGGGGACGAACCGCTTTGAGTGGCCATTACTAGAAACTGTTGAAATCTACAAATGCCCCCAAATGGCGGTGTTCACTTCTGGTGTGTCAATAGCTCCGAAGCTCAAGTACATACGTACAGACTTAGGCAAGCATATTCTTGATGAAGGTGGCCTTAACGTTGATTTGACTAGAGAGTTACAACAGGTATATTTCTAATTTATTCACAGAACATAATTAAAAAGGCACCCCTTAAGATATGTCTTCATACAAATATAGCTGAATCTCAGACTAAAAACACAAAACCCAACATGAGCTTTGTTGGAAGTGGTTGGATATAAACAAAAGAATTCGAACAGTGATTATGATCAAAAAACAGATTAATGCAAACAAAATCGATGGAACGGTACATGGGTTATAAGAACACAAACTTTTAATCGGATTGATGATAAACAAACAATCTTGTTAACGGACTTAAATTCAGTTTCATTTTGGCGCCAATAACTGTTAACGGACTTAAGACACTGCAGGGGCAGTTTTGTAATTCTGTCTTTCCTTCTTTGAAGCACGCTCATGTAATGCTGCACATAAATCTTTAGGCTGCTGCTCGTCTGATCCTTCTACATACTAATAACTATTCTAAAGTTCAACTATTTATATCACATGTATAATAAATAAATAAATAAATACACAACATAGAATCAATCCTAAATAAACAAGTTACATAAGTTTAGTTTAAATAAATCATAATTCAGCAAACTCTGATAATTATCTTTTATTTCAAAATTTAATAAAAAGACTTCCCTTTACATGTATTTTTTTCAATTGTTTAAGTGTTTGATTGTAAAGTTGGGTATATTTCAACAATGAAAAGATATATTTAATTCAGATACTTTTTTTTTTATCAATAAGAGATGTGCTCTATATCTTTTGGGCTTGCAGACGCAGGTACCAAGTGCAGAGAGTACAACCCTATGTTCTTCATTTTTGAAACAATTCCAGCTTGCTATTTTCCTAATTTGATTGAATTAAGCATGATAGGACCTGCTTGGGGTGATAAATGCCTTAAAAGCCTTATTTCCTCCGATGATGTGCCACAACTACAAAAGCTGGAAAGAATTCTACTAACTGGTTGTAGGAGGTTCGCAGAGGTGGTATTTGAAGAAGAAGCAAAGGAAGGGGCAAATAGTGAATCACAAACTATTCTTGAAATTCCAAACCTAACACAACTGCAGTTAGTGTTGCTAGATAGCCTTGAGTATATATGGAAGAGAAATCATCATCATAATAATAGGACAGTTTGGTTGTTCCCAAACCTAACAACAATGATTATTCAAGAGTGTCACAGTCTAAATTATGTAATTAGTAGTTCCATGGTTGGTAGTCTACAACAACTTCAACACTTACATGTAAGTTGGTGCTCAAATATGAAGGAAGTTGTCAAGGTAGAAGAAGAAGAAGAAAATTTAGAATGTGATGCCAAAGGGAAAGAGATTGTGTTACCTTGTCTAAAGTCCTTGAAACTTGAATGGCTACGTAGGCTTGAGGGATTTTACTTAGGGATGGAGGACTTTTCTTTGCCATCATTACAGACTTTGGAAATCATGGGATGTTCAAAAATAAAGGTTTTCAGTAGGGGACATGTGGCTACTCCAGCACTACAAGCATTTGATACAAGTTTTGGGAGGTGTTATGTAAGAAAAGATATCAACTCTTCTATGGAGGCAATTGTCAAGATACAAGAGGAGGAGGAGGAGGAGGAGGAGAAGAAGAAAAAGGAGAAGAAGAAGAAGAAGAAGAAGGAAAGGGAAGATGAAGAAGACGACGAGGAAGAAGATGAAGATGAAGAAGACGACGAGGAAGAAGATTAAAACGACGACAACGAGGACAGAGATGACGAGGAAGAGGAAGTCCACGTACTCCTACATAGAAACCGCACAACATGAGGTAACTATTGCTTTAAGCATTTTTTTTCTTCGTAAAATACATTTGAAATGTTTTGTTTGTTTTAAATCTCCTATTATTCTATAAATTTTCACATATTTCGTTTTGTTGGGCTTTCATTTCTAGAAAATGAAGATGGACTATTTCTCTCAACTAAAACTGTGAATTCTCTATCTACACTATAATTATAATGCTATCAATAAAATAGGATTTATAATTCAATCTTTTTTTCTTTGATGACGATTAATGTTCGGTTAAAAAAAAAAAAAAAAAAAGCAAAATTGAGAAAGTGTCAAGAAGCATTAAAATTCCTGGAGATAATGCAAGCCTTTTTTAGCGTATTATGTTAGAACTAAGAGATAATTGATTCCATAATAAACTTTTTTTGTATATTTTATGTCGTAATCAAACTTATTACTAAACATTTGTGTTGATGCAGAGCGCATCAAACAATTAGCAATTTCAGGAAGGAGTAATGGAGCTTTAAATTAGAGCCCTGAAGCGTTAGGGTTAGGATCTGAATTTTCATGTTGTATATTTTAAGTAAGAAATTTCATTATTCATGTATGACTTTTTGTTGTAACATGTTATTTTAATTACGCATTGTATCATGTATATATTTATAACGAGCTGTGGATCTAGCATGTAACTAAGGGTAGGGCGGACTATCCCTCAACTTTGTCGACAAAGTACAAAATTAGTGTAATATTTTTTTCTTCATGTATCGTATATCCTTGACAAAATATTATAATACCTCTAGGTCCAACAAAACATTTTTAGGATACCCCTAAATTTTTATTCTAGATCCGTCACTGTTTATAACAAACATGTATAAATATGTTGGCCACATAATTGTTTACCCCATGTAAAGTTAATGGGTCAAGTTTCTAAATAGTAAATAGATGTGTTTAGAGTGTGTAATGTTAACGTAATTACTTGAATGGTAGGTATCTAAATTAGTATAAGTATGTGTTGATCGAACAAGCCAAGGATCAGATTAATCCTTGCAATTATTATCCAGAAACGATAGTAGTGTTATTACTTGTTCATATTGATCTAGGGACGGGAATTGAACCCGAACCTGATCTGAAAGTCCGAAACCTGATACATTTGGGATGGGCTGGCTTGGGTTTGGCTAATCGGGTATGAGATCAGGTTTGGAATCAAGTTTTATTTTTTCATGAGTTTGAGATTTGTGATATACCTGTTTACCCAGCCCGATATTGTGTATCCGTTTACCTGATTGTATACCCTATATACTTTTGTTTATTTTTTTAAATATGTATATACACACGCACGCACGCGCGCGCACACACACGCACGCTACATACATATATAAACTACATGCGTACGCTACATAAATACGCTACATACAGACGCTACATAACGACACTACACACAGATGCTACACATGCTCACACGCATACACACAAGCACACACACACAAGCACGCACGCGCACACACACATAGGGGGTCAAATGAGAAAAACTTGATGTGAGAATAAAATGAAGAAATGACATAATAATAAAACCTTAAATACTTTAACTCTTATTACATTAATTATTATATTTCTAATTAATTAGTCATTTAACACTTTATCCTACACGTTATCAAAATCGTCCGGCGCTCATGTCTCGCTCGCTGCTTGCTTAGAAAATGCTTGGAAAATGTTCGCTAGATTTTCCGCTCGGTTGTAAATGAGCCGATTGGCTCGGTTCGGTTTGTAAATCAGCCAAGCATGAGCAAATGTTTGCTCAGCTCGAATCAATTTTTGTTAATTTATTATATATATATAATATTTTATGCACACAAATTACAATTATATTTATAGCTTTATACATAACTAAGGCTGAGCAATTCACGGTTCTGAACCGCCAGAACCGGGGAACCAAAACCGATCTGTATTTTTGCACTTAGGGTCCGGTCCTGCTTTTTAAATATTGGTGAAAACGATTCCCGGTTAGGTTCAGATTGGAACTGCGGGTCTATTTAAAGAACCGGCTAGAACCGGGTTAGGTTACAACTTTAAATAGTATATTTAAAAACCTATTAATTTAGTGGGCTTTTCCATGCAGTCTATAGACCGACCACCCATATTTCAGTTTTTCATTTTAATCTTTATAAATAATATTGTTCAAGTCATGTTAACTATGTAACATCTAACAAACTTGTTGAGATAAGAGTTCCATTCGAATTGTGTTCTATAAAACATATAGAGATGATAAAGGGAAAGAAAGCACTATAAACTGGGAACAACGCTTACAAAATCATTTATGAGGTGCACATGTTGGCTTATGATGTACATCGGTCAATGATGTATTATAACATGTGACATTAATAATGCTTGACACATATTACTCATGGTGTCAAATTACAATCATCGCATATATGCGGTTGATACCATGCACTTCTAAAAATATATCATAGGTCCTTAATATCTATATATATCTATACATATAATAAAAGAAAGCAATGTGGACACATGGCACTCCCACATTGCACCTCAATCTCTTCTACTCCCACATTGTGCCACATGGCAATTTGTGAGATTTTTTAAAATTTTTGTTTTTTTTTAAATCAAAAATCTCAAAAAAATATATAAGGTAAAAAAACACGCTTCATAACCTAAATCCCAAATTAGCCATCATCCTCTTCGTGAACTCAAACCCTAATCAGGCGATTGCACGAATCAAGCATTGTTTTAATCTCTTCTCCAAGATTTAATCTCTTCCATTCTATATTAATCAACCATTCTTCATGTCTATGTTTTCTCTTTATTTTTTTCGTGTTTTTTCCTGATTTATTTTGATTTATGATGCTGCATAATAAATTGATAAATCGCCTTACAGAGACATGAATCGATAATGTTGTTTTATTTGTCGTAGTGATTGTTTCATGATTATTGTTTTGAGTTTATGAAAGTATCAATGTTTGAATGCATATACCATTTGAATGATTCAGATTAGGCTTTGTTTATTGCAACCGTGTTCTTCCTGTGTGTTATGTTAAGATCCTGTATTGATGTTTGGATGTATAAGATATATATGAAGGCTGGTTGTAATATCTCTGGGTTATGTTGCTTGTGTTTTATGATTAGGTAATGATATGATTGTTATATCTCTGGGTTATAAGATAAGACTGATCAACTAATTGAGCTTATTTTTAATGGTTAGGTTCTACAACGAATACTCATGGGACCAGATCTTGTCAAAAATGTTAATAAAAACAATGAGTAAATTGCCAAAATGGCCCCTCAGGTTTGGCCCAAAATGCTTGTTTGGTCAGTTATCTTTTTTTGTGCCAAAAGCACCCCTCATAGATTGAAAATTGCCATTTTGGCCCATATTTAACAGAGTTTCTAACGAAGAAGAAAAACTCAGTTAAGTCTGAGGGGTACTTTCGTCCTTTCATGTTATAACGTTTTAAAACCCCATTTTAAACCTATCTTCTTCATCTTCAGACCTTTAATACTAATTCCTTACCTCTGTTCTCCTAATATCCACATCACATTGTCCTTCAGAATCTTGTTCAACAAGCTGCAAGTGGACCAAATCATATGATAAGATACCAACCAAAGAATCAAACAATGTTCCATTTATTTATACTTTATACCAATTTCCAGCTACAATTACATCTATTGCCCACACCAAACAAAAGAGATCCAGAAAATGGGTATGTTGGTTGTTGTAAAACAAATTTCAACGTCTACATTCTCTATTCTATTTTTCTATACATATATTCTCAGACCTCAGTCTGTGAAGTCTCGAGCTCCTGAATATTTGGACAAGTATGGAGGAACCAATTGGTCAGTTACCTCTGTTCTCTGAACTTCATCTTCTCCTTCCTCTCCCTACTCTCTCTCTCTCTCTAACCTATCTCTCTCCTCCAAACTCTCTCTATCTCCTGAACCCGCCCCTTTCTCCTCCGGTTACAGAAGAGGTGGATTAGACGGGTCTTGGGGGCTGATGGAGTCATCTCCGGTGTGGATTGGTTCTATAGACGGATTAGTTACCGGGTTATGGTGGATGCGACGTGGTGGATTGGTTCGTGCCGGGTCTTGGTGGTGCAGATGGAGTCATCTCCGGTGGTCTCGTGGCTGATGACGATGATGTTGAAGGTGTCGGGTGGGATTTGAAGGCGGTGACGGGCTGGTGGGTTTTGGTTCGGCCCGACAGTGGTGGTTTTGACGAGTGATGGCCATTTCCGATGGTTTTGGTCAGCGAGTTACAGCTCAAGTTCGGGTCAGAGGTTAAAGAGACAGAATCGAGGGCTGAGAGAGAGACCGGTGGGTTGAAGAAGATGATGAGGAAGAAGGAGTGAGTTGAAAGGACGAAATTGCCCCTGAGACTTAACTGACTTTCAATACTCAGTTAGAAACTCTGTTAAATATGGGCCAAAATGGCAATTTTCAATCTGTGAGGGGTGCTTTTGGCACAAAAAAAAGATAACTGACCAAACAAGCATTTTGGGCCAAACCTGAGGGGCCATTTTGGCAATTTACTCTAAAAACAATGCTTCTCATGTTGTTCTATTTGAAGCTCTTGGTCTTATAAGTTCATGTTTTCTGGTTCCATGTTTCAACCCATGAAAACATTGTTTAATGTTGTACTTTTTATATCATGTTAAGCTTGATATATATTTTTTTTTTTTTGCTTCAACAACATGTTGACAGCTCATCCATCTTGATTCAGGGAAATAGATGATGTCTAAATGTGTGGCATTGCTTGGGAAATTTATAGTTGTTCGTTATCCGAATATCCGATATCTGGGTCTGGTAAGCTATGTGAAGCAGTCTATATTACTTTTTGTATTTTTTTTCTATCTGATGGCAATACATGGTGAAAATGGTTTGTGCAGGAGAATATGACTAGAATGTTTCATGAGATAATAAAAAGACATCAAGCACAAATAATTACCTCATTAAAAGATCCCGACATAGGCAAATTTTGATCGCTTGTAATCACAAATCATTTTTTAATGTTTTACATTTTGTTATTTGTATATAATCTTTTAATGAAAAATGAAGCACCCGGAGACGTTCCTTGGATTTGCTTTTATGGCATGTGTGATGTCTCGAATGGAACCAGAGACGACTGGTCTAGCTGGTTGCGGGTAACATAGCTCTATGGTTGATGCTTGATTTTGTAGTGTAGAATTATTTTGTTATAACTTATCATGAATGATTTGCGTTGTTTTCGTATTGTTGTCTTTTCGTGGCAACTTAGATTTCGGAGTTGGCTACGGAAGCTAGCAACGTTGGCTGATATGTGTTGAGTTCTAATGTCTAGGCTGTGATGAGTTAAAAATGTTTTGTGATCATTCCTGACGATGGCGTGGCAAGGATGTTGGATGGTAGGTTTTAACCTGCAACCCATCTTGCAGTCATGGTTTTTCAAAACTCTTAGCTACAGCGACACTTCTCTTTTTGTAGTGCTAACATGTATGCAAAGTATAAAAATCTGGATCTGGGAATTGTAGTTACAAATGAGAATAATATGAAGTGGGGATTGCATATGAAACCATATGTGCAGTATGAATCTTACTCTAACTCGACTGAAATGAATGTTTCTTACGCTGATATGGTGGCTTATGACAAAATTTGTATGAACACACACATATATATAGTTCAGATAAGTTACCTTTCTAATAGTTATTCTAAGTAAGGGTCTACTGTAATTATTAATGTTTCAATCATTTTGTCTTTAATTGAGGTGTATGGATTGCCTCCACATATGCATTAGGGTCTATTGTAATTATTAATGTTTCAATCATTTCTTGTCGTATGTTCCTATGCATCAAATGGCGGTCGTGGCCGGGCATCATGCTCAGTTGCAGCCATGGTATGGGCGGATTGGGCATTTTGGGTCGCCGAGAAATGGGCAGTTTGAGCATCCGTTTCTGAACCGGCAGAACCAGCAAGCGGTTCATCGGGTCGGGACACCGATTCATGGGTCTGTGCCATCATCTTATGTGGATGATGTTGAGTCTGCTAACGGTATAAAGGTTCTGACTTTGTTTCCAACTGGAGATGATTGATTATAGGTAATTCACTTGCTAATTATTGCCTTTTTCTTTAGTCTGCTAATTATTGACTTTAGGTAATTTACTTGACACGGTGAGTGCTGATACGATCTGTGTTGTTGTTACCGGGAGAGATAGGATCTCTATAACTACAGTTTCAAGAACAAGTTGAGTGTAGGTCCGGGATCTTGTATTTGATAGAATGCCTTTTGACCTTCGAAAGTATTGGTTGACCCAGGTTGACTAGCTGTCGGATTCCTGTTATTGAATGTACGCATACCGTTGTTCAAAGGATCCGCTTTTAAGTTGCATTGAGGGATTACATTATGCACGAGGTTACATAAAAGAGATGCGAAGTACTCCAGTGGTGGACACATGGCGTTTGATGAATTAACATGCTGCGGAAACGATTCTGAAAAAGGCATCTGGAAGAAAGGTGTATTTTTAACCAAAAAATTGAAATAAAAAGGATTGAAATTAAAATAGAAGAAATTTTTTAGTTTTACCTTTTTAATATCAAGCACATTGAGTATTCGGAAAATGAGTTTTGCAGGAAGATGTCCGTAGAAATATGCGAGTATATCACGAACAAATGTGACATTTAGGGGATAATAATGAAGGAATGTTGAATAGAATTGAAGAACTCTATCTGCTGCATCTGCAGCATCGTTTTCATTTCTGTTATTTCATTATGTTGTGTGTGTGTGTGTGTGTGTATATATATATATATTAAGGACTTCAAATTCTAATGTAATATATATGTTGGGAATCACTAAGATAAAGGATGTTAATTTCACGCTTTTGGCTAAATGGGCGGCGCTTTTGATCAGCCAATCCAGCGGTTGGGTTTCAGAAGCTACAAGGGTTTATAATCATAGCTTGGAGTTCTATCAATAATTGTTGATGATATAAATTAGTGGCTAGCAGTGGTGGATTGGCTAGAAAGAAGGTTAAGTAGAGAGACCGAATACGACATCTTTGCAGGTCAAGTTGCTTTTGGGGCTGTTCAGGAACGATTGGAGGCTGCCAAGATAATGGTGTATTCATGGTTTATATAAGGAGTGGGTTGGGTCCGGGCACCCCCTGACCCTCACTAACCTTCGCCAATGACTATAGTTTTGTTATGGTATGTAGTTCCTCTCTTTTATGGTCAGTCATTAGTTGCACTTTTTTACATATGTGAAATTATTAATATGTAGTTAATTATGAATGACTCATTAATCATATAAGTTGATGCTCATTAGTTTACACCATTTTATTTTTAACCCAAAAAGACCAATATGTTTGACCCATACTGTATTAGCGGGTCAACTCAAGAAGACCAATATGTTTGACCCATACTTTAAAATTACCTATTTTAACCCAAAAAACAGGTTACACTCTATTGACAACTATGGTTCAATGTTCTCGCTGTTTCTGTTTCTTATACTTCCTGGTCTGTTGATGGTCTATTTGTCATCAGGGGTATTATGGTTATTTTTTTATAACAGTCATAGGTGCATGGAACCTTAAAAACTTTGTTGTAGGCTCACTAATCATATGGTTATATTCTGGCATTAGGTTCATTGTGTTGTGTTAAATATGTGGTCCCTATAGAATAGACAAGATGCTATATTTTCTTTGTCCTTTTGAGAGTCAAAGTAGGCAACCAATAGGGGCACTATGGTCATTTTATGGCAATATGGGTATACTCTGCATACAAAAGTCCCACTTGCCCCACTATTAGTGCATATCCTTATGTTCATTTTGTGGAATCATTGGTTGCATGGGCCAGTGATGATGCTTGTGTTAAACCTCACTACTATGTGATCTTTCATATTATAATGTCCATAGAACAAAGTATAAATTGAGGTGGAAAATATCATGATTTATTAAATATCCATTTTATTAATGTCTTCTTTTTTGACAATATCCGGCCATGATAGAATAATGCATACAGAATCTAAAATTTATGTGCTTCTGAGTAAAAAACATGGACTAAATTAATGTTCCATCCCAGTTTGATATGGATAAGCATGATCCATATTCCACATGAAGTCATCCCATAAGCCATCTTTTGATATGGTGTCCAACCACCTTGCAACATCTTGAGCCATCATACATGGGTTGTATTGCTGTTGCTCCCGGCCGGTACCGACCACCGAGCTTATGCCAGTACTGGTTTCTTGCACTATTGCTTGTGATGGGTGACCTTCTGATTCAGATAATGTGGAATAGTTCAGTGCCCGACCCGTTTAGATATTATTAATAAACATATCAGTGCCCGACCCGTTTAGAACAAAGTATAAATTTGAGGTTTTTTTCTCTTTTACATGTAAATACTAAAGAAGAAGCGTTTTTAAAACCCAACCCGACCCGAAACCCGTCTTGACCCGGACCCGAACCCCTTTTGACCCGAACCCATTCCGACCCGAAACCGATACAACCCGGTTTTTGAATTGACCCGTTTTGACCCCAACCTGTTTTGACCCGCGTATTGCTTGCTTTTAAATTTTAATAAAATATTTCTACTATATTTTTTTATACGTTTTACCGCTCAAAATAATTGTAAGTTGTTGAAACCGCATGTCAACGCGGGCAAAAGTCTAGTGATTACTATACCACAACTTAAGATTACTAAGTTGTCTTTTATTTAATCGTTAATTTTAGGATTTAATTGACAATCGGTTACGGGAAGAACCATACACGAGAACCGTTTAACCCGGTTCCGAACCGAACAGCTAGGTTTTTATATGGTCCTGCTCAGTTCGGTTCTAGTTCGGCTCAGTTTGGTCTGGTTCTGAACCTTTGCACACCCCTATGCAAATAAAATATAACGAGCCCACTTAACCAATAAAAAACTTAAGACTAAGTTTAACAGTAAAACCATAAGTCATGAAGTGGCAGTCTTAACTTTTTTTATCTTATTAGTCGCCCGTCGCCAATCGTCGCTTGATATCACCCCACGCTACAATGCAAAAAGTGTTCTATGCAGTATGCTTCACCTCACCGGCCTAAAACTAAGCCTCATCCTTAAATACTAGTGTTACCATTAGACAGTTCAACCTTAGTCATCACCCAAAAACAAATTCTTCAAAGGAAACAACCCAGTTTTATGGTTGTCCAAATTACTCTCCGCCGACGCTCACCTTGAAAAATTCACCCTCGAAGAATCCTAGCTCAGTTTTCGATTTGGTTGTAAACGAGTTGCTTTGTTCGGTTCATTTTATAGACGAACCAAGCACAAGCAAAGTCCCATTGGCTCAGCTCGTGATCAGCGTTAATTATGTGTAATGCCCAAAAAATTTGGCGGCCATGACATTAGGCTAATTAAACTACTAACAACTGATCTTACCTTTTTTGAGTGAATTACAAAAAAACGTCCTTTATGTATGTATCGAATTGCAAATCATGTCTTTTAGAAAGAAAAATTGCAAAATTATATTTTATGTTTAAAAAACGATACAAGTTATATCCTTTAAGTTTAACCCAATTTAAAAACCTGATTATCTATGAACATGTGCATCACACGTGCGAGCAGTTTAAAAACGTCTAACTGCTTGTTGGACGGCTGATGTATGCCTTACCTTAACCCCAACACGAACCTGAACCACAACAAAAAAACGCCCACACAAGAAAAAAAAACAAGTCGGTGAGCCATCGGGATCCCAACAATGAAAGGCTAAGCGTTGAACGGTCGAGGAAGATTGTGTGTTAGCTCGAGCTAGGGACGTATCAGAAGATCCACTTGTTAATATTAAACATTAATAAAAATGCATCAAAACATAAAAAATTTTAAGCTTAAAGTTGGCGTATGAGTTGCCACACCCACATGGTCAAATATGCCGCGGTAACAACCCGCATAGGTCACCTAGGTCATATCCACAGCCAACTCCGGCCCAATGCCTGGGTGGCGGCTCATGGTGCGCTCGTAGCATGTTGTCCACCGATCACACTTGTTTAGATCGGTCCATTTTCTTTTCGATTGTGCGGGCGCTTTGGCTGACTTGTTGGTTGAAGTCGGCCAAAACACGGTCCCAGAACCATGTGTCCCTGCCACCTAAGCCTTGGCAACGTTGTCGTTGCAAGGATGGGTCGCTTTGTGCGTCTTTGACACACACAACCAGAGCCATTTATTCATTTTCAGTCCAACGGGTCATTTTGAAGGGTGTGGGTGTTGTTGATGTTGTGTTTATGTTTAAGTGTGTTTTCACCACCGTCGTATGGTGGTTTATATAGTAAAAAATCCAACCGTATTGCATGCAAAATTGAAGTTTCTGACGGTTAGGTGAGACCAATTTTAATGCAAATAAATATTTTTAACCGTTTTGGGTGGAACGGTTTATGGAAATTAATTACGTGCTAACCGTTAGGTGGTAAATTATAAAAACCGTTTGAATTTAAAAAAAATGTTTAAGTTTGTATTTAAATGAAAACAAAAAAAAATCAGTGGAGTGCTGCCTTCAAAAATGTGTTTCAGTGAAGTGATGTATCTGTGCATGATTAGTTAAAATCAGTTAAGTGAAAAAAGCTTAAGTAAGCCCCCCCCCCCCCCCCCCCCATAAAATGGAGGTTTGGAATGATTTATGATTATAGAGAAAAAAAAAGTAAATTTGAAATTTGGCAAGTTAGAAATTCCAAACCACCACTCCAGAAGGTCTTAACACATGGCCTTGTTCGTATAAATTTAGTAAAAAAGAAACTGACCTCTTATTATCTTTTGTGGTTGTCTAAATTACTCTCTGTCCGACGCTAGCCGTGAAAAATTCACCCTCAAAAAATCCTAGCTCAGTTTTTGATTCGGTTGTAAACGAGTTGCTTTGTTCGGTTCATTTTATAAACGAACCAAGCACGAGCAAAGTCCCCTTGGCTCAGCTCGTGAACAACGTTAATTATTAATTATGTGTAACGCCCAAAAAATTAGGCGGGCATGACATTAGGCTAATTAAACCACTAACAACTGATCTTACCTTTTTTGAGTGAATTACAGAAAACGTCCTTTATGCTTGTATCGAATTGTAAATCATGTCCTTTAGAAAGAAAAATTGCAAAAATTATATTTTATGTTTAAAAAACGATACAAGTTATAACCTTTAAGCTTAACCCAGTCTAAAACCTGGTTATCTATGAACACGTGCATCCCACGTGAGGGCACTTTAAAAAACGTCCACCTGGTTGTTGGACGGCTGATGTATGCCTTACCTAAACCCCAACACGAACATGAACCACAACAAAAAAACACCCACACAAGAAAAAAAACAAGTCGGTGAGCCATCAGGATCCCAACAACGAAAGGCTAAGCGTTGAACCGTCGAGGAAGATTGTGTGTTAGCTCGAGCTTGGGTTGATGTCTCAGAAGATCCACTTGTTGATAAGTTTATTTTATTTATTCTATCATGTTTAATTGTTTATATTCATTAAACTAATTATTTTTTATAAAAATAACATAACCTACTTCTATTTTTTTAGGTGTCAAGCAAACTAAAATAATATTTTGAAACCGGATTCGAATGTTTTTTTAGGAGTTAATAGCGAATTTCGTCCCTGAGGTTTGGTCCAGTTTGCCACTTCAGTACAAAAGTTTTTTTTTTTGCAATCCCTTACCTGTGGTTTGGATTTTTTTGCCAAATTCGTCCTTTTCACTAACCCAGTTAAAAAATCTCGTTAAAGTCATGGGTAGGGTTGTCATTTTACCACATTAATAAGGGACAATTTAGACATTTTATCTGATGATTGTCATCTTCTTCCCCTTTTAACTCAAACCCTAATTATTAAACCCATTGCTGCAACACCTTTCACTCTCTCTAATTGTTCTTTCCTATTTAAACCCCTCCCATTCTATCTCTTGTTCTCTTTACAATCGAGACACACACACACACACACACTGAATCTCACCCTTTTTCAGTTCTGTTTAACTAAGCCCAACAGGAATGATACAATCGATACGGAAACTGTTAAGATTAGATCTAAAACAACAAATAATCATAAAAGTTTAATAATATAAGCACCCCACAAAGCAATTATTGCTCCTATTGACCAAAAACATTTAAACCCATATCATCTCTTCTTCACACCGTTGAATTTTCAGTTACAAAACAAGATAACACACAACACCACCACCACCATAATAATAATAATAATAATAATAATAATAATAATAATAATAATAATAATAATAATAATAATAATAATAATAATAATAATAATGGAGTTATCATCAACATCATCATCGTCACCAAGGTCACTGAGATTCATCTCACACCAATCTTTCTTCACAGCAGTCCGATCAAATGATCTAGAATCGGTGAAAAAGATGGTGAACGATGATGGAGGTGATACGAATACGAATACGAATACGATGTCGTTGTCTGGTTTAATGATGATGCAAAACGACGGTGGAGAGACGGCGTTGTATATAGCGGTGGAGAATAAGTTTGAGGATATGTTTGATTACTTGGTTCAGTTTTGTGATGTGGAAACTGTTAAGATTAGATCTAAAGCTGATTTTGATGTGTTTTTGGTTGCTGCTGCTCGTGGGTATTTAGGTAATTTTGTTATGTTATTCTTGTGTCTTTGTTTTTGTTGTTGTTCTTAGATCTTGTTTTGTTTTTTTCTTTAATTTATCTATATAAATTGTGAAGGATAAACTTTTGTACTGAAAAAATAAAAGATTTTTTATTAAAATTTTAAATTCTAGGTAAGAAGACAAAATTACCCCTGACTTAACGTCAGTTTTTAACTGGGTTAGTGAAAAAGACGAATTTGGCAAAAAAATCCAAACCACAGGTAAGGGATTGCAAAAAAAAAAACTTTTGTACTGAAGTGGCAAACTGGACCAAACCTCAGGGACGAAATTCGCTATTAACTCGTTTTTTTAGGCTACTGTGGGGAATAAAAGGCGTACCGTCAATATGATTTCGGGTCATTGGAAAGTCGGTTTTTTTTTGGTAATCTATATAATAAAAATTGGCCGGCCTGGAAAAACGGGGAAAGTGACTTTGATGTTTACAACTATGTGATGGACAAGTATTTTCAATGGAAGAAAGTCATGTCTTCTCAAAGGCCCGTCTGGGAGATTTTGAAAACTTCTACAAAGTGGCACTAATTAGTTCCTTTAGTAGTCAATGGTCAATCATCCAAACGAACCAAGATTTCTTCATCCCAAGATGTTATTATAAAGTGGAGGTTTGGAATGATTTATGATTCTAGCAAAAAAGTAAATGTGAAATTGGGCAAGTTAGAAATTTGAAACCACCACTCCAGAAGGTCTTAAGACCATCCCTATTCACAACCCAACATTTCAATAAAAAAATAATTTTTCTCTCTTCTATCTACACAACCCAACTCAATCCTAACACACATTCACAACCCGAGTCAAACTAAAAATATTTTTTTTAAACGAACTCGGTTTTTAATAAAGTTTATATCGAGATGCTCACAAAAAAAAAAAGTTAAGAAATATAGTATATTTAGTTTTTTTTTTTAACTTGGTTATTATAAGTTATTTAAGTAATTAAGTTAGTGAAGGTTTATTTGGGTTGCAATCGTGTGAGTTTTTTAATATTATTTTCACACACAATTCTAAGCTTGGATCACCATGTGAATGGCCTAACGCACGACCTTAGTTCGTATAAATTTAGTTAAAAAGAAAAAAAACGACCTCTTATTGCATTTTTTCAGCAAACTAGTTGTATTAAATTGGAGCGTTCCGCCGGGGAAATCCCCATGCTACAGAGCGGGAATTTGATCGGTATCATATTGGTTCGTTTTGTTATGATGTTGGCACTTGTTATAGAGAGAAAATACATAAATAATTTTGTGATATGACCAACATTAATTACGTCGATGGAAAACAATACTTCCATAGGAATCTGTTTGGTTCGTCATGGCACCACCACGATGTCATAATTATATAGCTCACGGTATCAAAGAAACACTCTAATTTTAACAACTCTGCTCTTAACAACTTTCAAAAAGATTAGTATACTCGTGTATTTAGTTTTTTATTTTTATTTTTTAAATAAGCATCTATGGTTTACCTATTATTATTATTAAATTGTTCACCACACAAGTAACCTCCACTTTTGGCAAAAAAAACTGTTTTCTCTTTGATCTGGACCATTCAAATTGGAAGGTTATTTTTGAGATTAAATCTCAGCCACAATAATATGGAGGTTACTCTAAAAATTTGGCAGTTTTTTTCTTGAGGAAGCAGTTGTATAGTTTTGAGAGGGTTATCCCCACTCTCCCACAATTTCAGGCTCAATCCGTTGCCCCAAGAAATTTTTTGAAAAAAAAAAACTTAATACGCTCCAGCAGTTGCCCTCCACCCCACGTACCTACTCTAATCTTGCTTGAGAACCTTGCACCGCCATTATAAACTCCCCACACTGCTTCATCCTTTTAGAAACGCTCGATTAATTCCACGTCCCTGCTCATCTATCTTCTATATTTAAGCGTTATTCAATCGCGATTGGGTAAGCATCTTGATTTAAGTTATGGTTTCTTATAAATATAATTTTTATGTATGTGTTTGCGAACCCTATGGTTAATTTATTGAAATTGGATGGAATCATAAAGGGAGATGGGGCTATATTCGGTGAAATCGCACAAGGCTATGGTTATGGTGTGGCAATTAAGTCTGACGATTCGTTATGGTTGAAGTCGATAATTCTTCTTTTGCTAAGACTTGAGGTGATAAACTCTATACCTATAGCTGCTTATTCGCTAAAGTTTTGTGTTGATCATTGAAAAATGTTCTATTTAAGTGGAAATCACAGATATAGCTTACTTTGATTGGGCAGTGGTGGTGGGTTTTTGGTGGAGATGAATTTCATGATGATATGAAGAAGCAATAGCTGCAAACCAATAAAGTTATTTTTGTCTTTTACATAAATGTATTTGAACCTTTAATCTGTGGGTTATATTGTTTTCAAGGGAGGAGGGACTTTTGTATTATTACAAGATCAATTGCCTGCCAGCAGTAACAATAATATTAATGGGCAGCTAAATTTTCCGTCTCCCTATCCTTCTTTGGGACTTAACCCTATTGCAACAACAGGGGCGAATCCATCAAGTCAAGATGGTCAACCTATGTTGCGGGTTCCGGTGTTAAGAAGAAACCTGCAAGTAACTTCTAGAAACAGGAGTTCTAGCTCGAGAGCTAGTCGGCCTATTTCATCAAATAGTATTGGTAGTTCAGGAGATAACTCAAGAACCATGCCAACAAATATTTCAGATCATCAGTTATTTGTCCAGCCACATGACATAAGAAACACTACTCAAACTGCAATTAACTGGAATATGAATTTTATTGGTGGGAATGGGAATGGGAATGTAACCAACAATGGGAACGGTCCTGCATCCACAGCGAACCCATGTGAAAATTCAGGCCCACGTCATGGTTCTTCGCTTTATACTTCAAGAAGACTCTCTGAAATGCTTTGATGGTCTTTATTGTCCTCCGTTGATGGTGGTGGTGGTAGCGGAGGGCAAAGAAGTAATCTTTTTTCTAGAGTTCCACTGCCTGTGGGTATTTCAGCTTCTTCTTTACAAGAATCTGGAATCCCACCTGTAATTGGTATCACAGGTCATCCAATTCATCATCATCTTCCTCACGTAAGGCCCACAGAAAGACAGCTTGATGGTGCTTTTGGATACCCCCATCTGGCACGAACCGTAGGTGGTGGAAGTGAAAGAAGAGGCAGGATCGCGTCAAAGGTCTGCTTTGTATTTTACAACTAAATCATCATTAAAGTTATATTCTTTTCTCTTTAAGTTATGCTGATACTGTTAGGTTCGTTTGTTGCAGATTCGGCGATTCGCAATGTCTTGGATCTTATACGCAGGGGAGAAAACTTGCTATTTGAGGTTAGTTTTTTTTTATACAAACATGTAAAATATGCTGTTTTATTTTTATAAAAAAATCCCTCTTTTACGTAAGTTTGTTTTTTTTATTGCGTGATAGGATGTTATGATTCTAGATCAATCAGTTTTCTATGGCATGACTGGTATACATGATCGACATAGGGATATGCGGCTCGATATTGATAACATGTCATATGAGGTAACAAAAGAAAACATTTCCTCTGTTTTTTATTGAACATCAAAGAATGTATCATTCAATTGTATCATGTATTTTGTATTCAGGAACTTTTGACATTAGAAGAACGAATTGGAAATGTGAACACTAGATTAACCAAAGAAAAAGTTTCCAAGTGTTTGAAACAGAAAACATACGCAAGTGTAACGGGTCAGCCAGATGTTGAGCCTTGCTGCATATGTCAGGTACCCATTATTGTTACTAAATGATTAGTCTCTGTGTAGACTATTGTCTAACATTTTTATAATTGAACAGGAGGAATACACAAATGGAGATGATTTGGGAGCATTGGACTGTGGGCACAATTTCCACACAAGTTGCATCAAACAATGGCTGCTTCAGAAGAATCTGTGCCCGGTTTGCAAGTCTACGGCTTCTAAATGAGCAGGTTTTCGTTGTAGATGATGATTACTGCATCATTGGATCAAGAAGGAACAAAAGTTAGATGGATTTGGTAATGTTTTTGAGGCAAATAGTATTATTCTTTCATAAATGCATTTTCCCTAGATTATCATTCTGAGTAATTTTGTATTTTGCTAATGTCATTTTCCCATTTATTTAAATTTACAATTTTGTTTTGGAGAATATTATGCCATTATGGAATCAAAATGTGGAACTAATGCCATTATCTCATTTAATTATATTTATGACTAAGTTATTGTTAAGATGTTTCATACCTACTTTCTTGATATGCTTGTATGCAATTGTGTATATCAGTATATGGCCCATATTATCAAACTCGACCATTTAGTTATTCGAGTATTATATTTGATCATAACTTGGTATGGCCCATATTATCAAACCCGACCATTTTTGTCTAATCAGTTTACTGTTCCTAAGATCTTTCAAAAATTGTTATTATACATAATTACTAGTATTCCTATATGCTTTCCTAAGGTATCTATTTATTTTTTTTTTCTATTTAATTCACGACTTTTTAGATTATTCACATGCTTTCTTGATGCAAAATCTCAAGTTTAGGCCCTTTTGGAAGTTGGAAAACATGTATTTGCTGTAATCAGTATATGGTTCGTAGAGCCTGGCCCCCCACCCAATGCATTTATAACTAACGTCAATGCCACAAACATAGTTTTTTGTTGATTTTTTACTAAAGCACATTGAAGAGGAGTTGAAGATTTGGCCCTATAGGTATATCGTATACAAGTAACAACTATGCTCGATTTTTTTTCTTTCTATTTTATACACTTCTTACTTTTACTTGCTCATTTGTAGCTTTGAGTATTGGTTGAGGGTTACACCGGACCTGCAGGAGAATTATGGTTGACATCTCGGACTAGAAATACTAATTCAAAGCCATTTACGTTTACATTTGCAGAGCACACCTATTTTTATGTTTCAGTTATCAGGTAAA
This sequence comes from Ambrosia x helenae, assembly GCA_030844895.1. Taxonomy (NCBI): domain Eukaryota; kingdom Viridiplantae; phylum Streptophyta; class Magnoliopsida; order Asterales; family Asteraceae; genus Ambrosia; species Ambrosia x helenae. The sequence continues at coordinate 301,730 of JAUTDX010007250.1, forward strand.
TTTGTTTTGCACCTTTCAATTGATATATTGTTTCATTTCATAAGTAAAATGGACTCAAGGAGTCATAATTTGGTACGTGAAGGGTTCTTGAAGCTGATCAGGGTCTATCTTCATGTAAAAGAGGTTTAACGTCATCTTAAACACACATGCAGAAGCAATTCTTGAAGAATCATCCACTGGTAAGCAAAAATTCACTTCTAAGGCCATGTTTATCTGATTGTTAAGCCATATAGTTCTAACTAAGAGTCTTTTTGAATAATTTTAGTTGAAAAGAGGAATAACAAAAGCAAGAAGTTCTTAGCAATAGCAATCTTCAAGAAATCTTCTGTTTGATAAGCAATCCACTTTAAATTTATGTCGAATTAGAAAGCAATCCACTATTTTTATTTTAAAATATATTATCTATGTTATAAGTTCACATGATTTTATATTCTCAGGTAGGTAAAGGCAATGATGAAGTTGCGCTTTCGTTGGTTGATTATGATCATGAACTCCGGGTTTGTTTTTTCATTTTTTAAAATCAAAGCTTTGTCTACCTTTTATTAATGGTCTAAGAGCTTCTGTTTTGTTCCATAATGTTCGTTTCCAGTCTGTAATTTGCTTATTGTTGTTTTCCTATCAAGACTGAGCATACATAAGTTTTTCTATTACACAGTTCCCTACTTTTCTAAGAGTTATTGCAGTGTACCATTGTATGGTGTTTTTGATCTTATTTTGTTTAGCTTGTGGAACTTTGATAGAAAGATTATGATGTGATGTTTGTGAGACAAACTGAAAATGAATCTAAGTCTCAACGTTTCCACTTCCACCTCCCCTAAATCAGTCTCGTACTCCCGTTCCTTCTTCTCAGTTTACCTCAATTCCCCTAATTCCTTTCCAAAACCTAATGAAAATTATCATCACTTCTTGGCTTATCGTTGAGTGATATTGGTCTTCTTCTCTCACTTTAGACACAGAAAACCTTAAATCTTCTGCGATCGGAGCTGTGAACGGTTGGGGGTGTTTGATTTTTATAACCTTTTTGGTTTGACTGTTGTTTGTGTAATTGTTGTTTTGAGACTAATGTTATTCTATTGGCAGCATTGCCTTGCATTTCTTTGCAAAAGAATGGGACAGGTGTAATATGTGTCCAACAAAAGAAGATGCGCTTCCACCGATTACAGTTAGCTTCAAACAAGGTCCGGGCCAGAAATTCAGGCAAGAATCCAGGACTTGTGTAGACTTCTCAACATTTGAGGAATCGGAAAGCATTTGAGAAAGATAAAGTTTTGTATTGTCATAGGTTTTACATGGTAATACCAATATATTATAATACGATTTATGTTGGTATTTTTCATAATAAAAATAAGTTACAATGAACTAGGAGGCTTCACACATTAAATTTGAACTAAGACAATTTTAACTCTTTGATTGAACTAGATCCATTTGTACGTTGGTTGAAGTTGCCTTATTTTTTAATGTATTTGTCAAATCATGCATAGGTATGCCTTTTACATATGTTAATTCACTCAAAATTGTTATGATTACTGTTGTTACAAGGCGGCTATAGATACACCGACTGCATCGGATCACCTTCACATCGCTGCTCTTGCTCACCACATCGTTATTTCTACTCCGCACCACCTTGCCATGGAAGATCACAGTCGTGCAACCATGAGTACTCGCCTCCTCCCAAGAGAAAGAACCACTTTATATCGTTTTCATTATTAAACCCGTGTAATACGCGTATTCATTCTTGGTTTTTGTTTACTTCTCATGCCAATTCAAGAAGGATTCTTACACTTTGGCGATTTAGCATTTATTAGTGAAAAGTTAAATTTTAGATATTCTGCATCAAACTATATATAAACATGCCTACCTTACAAAGTCTTGCAATGCAAAAGAAATAAAAATAGTTTTAAATGGTCAACAATAATAGATGGTTTCCTACTTTTCCTTCATTTTTTTTAATTTGCTTTTGTAACAAGAGGGGATTGATAAACTAATAGATCACAAGTGCCACGTTGTAAATTGCCGCCACCGCATCGCGCGAGTTTCTTACTAGTAAGGTCATAAGAAGTTAGCGATATATTTTAAATACTAACATGTTCTTTAAATGTCATAACCAGGCGTTTAGTAATGCGAAATTGTATATTGCATTTATTTTATGGTTTTTGTTGTCTTTGTTTTACGCAATTGTAAATCAAATATGTTGTTAAGTGTTTGAAACTATTTCGTTATTATTTGCTTTTTTCCCTTAAAAACTTCTAGATTATACATAATGAAGCAAATATGTTAAATTGCGCCAACAAAATAAAAAAAAAATTGAGTTGACATGTATAAGAATTAAGCAATTTCTACGCCTACTAATCCCTGTTGAACAATATATCATCCATACCAATCTTGATGCCTACTTGTAAACAAATATAAATATATATGGTTAAATAAATTATATATTATATGGATACGGCAGAGTCAAGCGCTCCATAATTAAATACAAACCGACCCGTATGAAATTTTGTATGTTTTATATGTATGTTGGCTGTTTTATCCAAACCGACCCGTATTGAATATTGTATGTTTTAGATGTAAGTTGGTCGTTTTATCTACAGCGCCAGCTATATAACTAAATTTGAGATATTATATACATGGATTAATAAACTTTCACGTTTTCTAATCCCCGTTCAAAAACCCGTCCCAACGGACGGGTATCTCACTAGTTTTATCAATTGTTTTAGTATTAGTACCACGTATATTAGTACATTAGGTGATTATTGGTGAAACCGTTTGCAAAAATACCGAAAGTATTTGTTAAAATGACAAAAGAAGATACCATTCATAGATGGTTGCTTTGAATTCTTAATCAATATTTTTTATGTAACTTATATGATGAGTTACAAACAAAACCCATTAGTTTCAATCGGGTTTATAAATTTATGTCAATTTTATGTTTGTACATAATAGTTACTAAGTCGATAAGTTCTAAACTATATTTTGTGATTCCATAACATATGTATGTACATTTTTATCCAAAGCAAGAACCGGATGATAGATTTTACTCTGTTACATCTTGTCGTTTGTTTATGGTTTGAACCGTAGCCGAAGGGGTGACGGCAATGTAGCCGTTCAGCTATGGTAGCCGAACCACCCTAGCCCTGCCCACTCATGAAATTATCATTAAAAACTAACAAATAATTAATGTGTTAGAAGTTATAAATTAATGTAATAAATTGATTTCAATAAACGGGAAGTGTTAGGCCATGGGGTGTACCTTAACATCAAGGGTGTTAATGGTGACGTGATCATTTTAACTTTCATTGTGCCTCACTCCCTTCCCGTGTTAAAAGACATTAAAGTGGCATTAAGTTAACATGAATCAAAAGAGAGAAAATTAAGGGGATGATGTAGAGTTAAGGGGCGTTAAACCATTTCCTTGAAGTGAGCTAGTGTGAATGAAGATAAAGTAAAGGATGTAACATCTAGATGAAGTTAACGATGGCTAGAGTATACCTCATGACCTTAAATGGTACATGTTGATACATCAAATGATAAAGGGGTATTGAATTTAAATAATCTAAAGTTTGGGCCATTGGCCAATAATAATTCAAACTTTAATGTTGGACCAGAATAATCTAAAGTGAACATGTGGGTGTCAAAAATGAACCTCCGTTAACTATGAATTAACTGAGTTAGTTCAAAATGACGTGGCTGCTGAGGTGGTATGCTGACGTAGCAGCTGACTTGGCATGACACCCCAGCTGCCATGTCAGCATCTGGTCCACGTCATCATGACACCTTAGCTGCCACGTCAGCATGACACCTTAGCTTCCACGTCAGCATGCCACATAAGCATCAACGTCATCTTGAACTAACTCAGTTAGTTCAGAGTTAACGGAGGTTCATTTTTTACACTCACGTGTTTAGTTTGGATTATCTTGATCCAACGTCAAAGTTCATATTATTATTGGCCAATAACCCAAACTTTGAATTATTTAAATTCAATACCCCAATAATTGTACGCCACGTGGCAGGGCTGCTTTTAGTGGCAACCCACTATTCAAGAATACCAATCAGAACATTTATCAAGTCACACACACATACACATGGAGAAGAAGAAGCAGAACCCTAGAGAGCATCTACAAGTAACCCAACAAGACTCAGACCGAGTCACCCAACTCACCATCCCACCCCAACCACCTGAAGCCCTCCACAGCTTCTACGAAGACTTCACCCTTAGAGGCATCCGAGTCGACCGGTTCCAACCCGGTTCCATCTCCTGCTCTTTCACAGTCCCCCTCGTCTCACTGTAATTCATCTTATTCTACCCATTATTATTATTATTATTATTATTTTGCATATTTAAAAAGTTTTAATGGGTTTCATTTGTTTTTATAAAATCAGGACAGGAATGGAAACCTGGCTGTTGGTGCGATTGCGAATTTGGTAGATGAGATAGGTGCGGTGATGGTGTATGAAAAAGATGTGCCAATGAACGTTTCGGTTGATATGTCTATATCTTATCTTTCTACGGCCAAACTCAGTGTATGATTTGTTATTTGTTTATCATTCCTTATGCAATTCGCTAAGTTATTTGCTGCTGTTGTTATTTTTTTTTTTTTCCCAAAACACTAATTAGCTTTCCATTTTTAAACAACTCTTTTGTTGCCAAACATAATAATTGAGATAACCGAACCAAGCAAAAACCGAAGTTTCCGTTCGTTTAATATACAATATGAAAACTATTGTAAATGTATAACTAATAGGCCCATTTAAGCTCGTGAGCTCAGTTAAGCTCAATATGTGAAGCTCAATTATTAAATGAGCTAACTATTTAGGCTTGAGCACAGGTTCGTTTAATCTATGTTTGTTTGAAGCTTTTAACAAGCTGATCATAAGCGGCTCGACTCTTTTACGCTCATACCCAGGGCCTTACCATCACTAATTGAGAACACGACTCTTTTATACTCTTTATATATCAGTGGCACACTAATGAGGAAGCTGAGGGCATTACAACTATGATGATGTTATGCATAAGCTGATTATGTGACAGGTTCTTTGTTTATAATTTTATATGTTTATGTTTTTTAAATGTGGGTTGTTGGCAGGACGAGTTGGAAATTAGCGCAAAGCTTCTTGGCGGGAAAGGGGCGGTTAAAGGAACGCTTGTTGTTTTGAAAAACAAAATAACCGGAGAGATTATCGCAGAAGGACGACATTCGTTGTTTTCCATAACAAGAAGCAAAATCTGAATACAGGCTGCTCTTCTTCTGGTAAGATGAGCCATCTGTATACATCTTTTGTATGGAATCATAGCCCTCTTCTGTGAATATAGATATGAGAGTTTCTATGGGTGAGTGAGGTTGTAGTATGTATGTTTCTCATATATGTTTTATATTCCTGAGGCATAGCCTGATATGAGGTCCGCTTGGACAACGAGAGCTTCGAATTAGCGCAAAAGACCACCGAGAAAATTGACGAGAGAGGTTGAAATTATGCAATATTCGGCAACTATAAGTGGGCTTTTACCTGAAAGTCTTTATGTTGGACCTGTATTAACACTTCTAATAGGTTAGAAATGGTATTATGGGTCTTGCTATACATATTTAATGTGATGATCTAGCAAATAATTGGTAATGCATGTGGATGAGACTGGCCAAATTTGATGAAAAATGATCTACAGTTGGGTTTTTGATAAACTCGTTAATAAAGTTATTAAAAGTTCTTTGGACAGCAAACATGTATATATAATATAGAACCCCACCAACACAAATCACGCAATTACATCTCTTGCGTTAAAATGACTCCATCTCTCCCACTTCAAACTAACAAATTTAGATCTACCTTTAGACTATGAGGTGTGGTAGAGACAAGTCTTGGAAGGACTACACGCCACGCTAGCAAATTGTGGGTCTTCCTCTTAGAGCATTAACAATAGAATCCTTATCCTCCATCCACTTACAACCAATCACAACCACATATTACACTAAACTCCATTAATATTACACTAAACCCCATTAGTTTCTCTCTCCTACACTCACAACCACTTTCAACAAATATTAAAAAATAAATACAGTTTTACTGTTTTCCCTAAAAGATTCCCAAAGAACCCAATATATACCGACACACTGTAGATTCCCCATTTTCTTCACCCACAAACACTTTCAACCCCAAAAAAAATTATAGGGTTTTGTCACCCAAAAAAATAGGGTCTCTATTGTGAATGCTCTTATGATGACAACATGAGGACTACCCAAAGGTGTGGGAGAGTAATCCTCTACTCCTATTGATCCAACATTTAATTTTTATTTTCTAATTTTTAAATAACTAAATAATTAAAATAAATAACATAATAATATTTAAAAAAAAAAAAGATTGCAAGTAAAAAAAAGTCGCATAATATTAAATCTAAAAAAACGTCTAGCTTAAATTTTAAAAAATGCGTCTAGCTATATTTTCTAATGATGTCTTCATGCAATTTTGAATTTTCGATAAACCGACGCCTCCCTTCGGGCATGGAGCTTGCGTCGGTCGCTAAAACTTTCGCCTCTTTGATTTTTAGTTTTTTGTTCTTCACCTTTAGCGTTTTCTCATTGAGTCGGTTGAAAGCTTCAATTTGAGCCGTTAAAACGTCCATATTCGTTGTGCTACCACTCCCCGAGCCGCTTTGTTTTTTTGCGGCCGTATCCCTTTTTGCTTTATCTCGACCTATTTAATTAACGACATAGAAATAAGAATGTATTAAATTTTAATTAACAAGTAGAATAAATTTTAAAAACAATGACAAATCAATGGGACGATGAGCCTCCTCGATCCGGATATTAAACTCCGCTTCCTCGTTGATGTCGATTTCCACACGAGCACTTGAGCTTCCCTCTTGTGAAGCTTTAGCATTTGCCTTTCTACGTTTTGCTTTTGCCACGAGATTTGGGATCGTCACCCACTTTAGTTCGTTTCTCAATAGTTCCCAAGCTCGAACAAATTTGAATTCCCCCGTTTGAGTATCACTCCACTTCTTCAAAGCGTCATTAAAAATCATACTTTCGTTGTATCCACTAGGGGGGTTCGACTTAATTTGATTATAAAAACCGGCAAATTTAAGACATGCCATGTTTATTGTCCTAAACTTGCTGCTTATCGAGTCTATGTTTCGGTAGGCCTTCGGTGCTTCCATTCTTTTGTGGAAGTTGCTTACACATTTCGACCAAAAACCGATGCCATTTTGGTTGGTGCCTAAAATTTTTATAACGTTATTTAATATATTGTTGTAATACTTAAATACTTTGCAAAAAACAATTCTAACAATATTAAATTGTAATAAAAAATAAGTAGTAAAGTAAACCAACAATGGAGTATGCAGATGTTTCTAACCACGTTAGAATCAACGCCTCAATTTCGGTTCCGGTCCATGGTTTCTTAGGCATTTTTTTAGTAGCATTTGCCTTTCCTTTGCCTTTCTTTGGTTGGTGGTGATGGTTGCATTTCCGGAATGACATCGTCCTCATCATCATCACCATCATCTTCTTCTTCTTCGTCAAGTTCGAACTACTTGTGGTGTTGAAGGAGTTGGTGGAGTTGGTGTAAAAGTAGTAGTAAATATAGGTTGTTGCATTTGCATTTTATTGAACATATTTGTTGAAATTATAAGTGTTATGTTATAATTTTATCTCACTTTTATCTTTACATTTTAATTGTGGTTTATATACAAGAATCTAATTTCATGTTTTGTGTTTTATATTATATGAGGTTTGGATTGGATCTGGATAGCTCAATGGATCGGTTGATATGTAGCTCAATGGATCATGGATCGGTTGATATGGCCCAAGAGATAAGAGTCCAGAAGATGTTTGGAGACACTTGGCCCTGCCCAGCTTACTTGGAAATAGAAGTCTGGCCCAGCTCTTGTTTTATTCGCGTGAGAGTGGATTGCTAGTGTGGCAATCCACGAGCCTTATAATGAAGGGCTGAGATGTGTTGATGATGTGTTTTCTCTGGTTAGAGTGCCTATATATTGGCTTCCTCGTGTTCAGTTACCAGTTTTTGCACGAGTTCTTATTTTTCTTTGTGTCTTTCTCTTATTGTTCTCTCTGATTTCTAGGGTTTGAGTAGATCATCTGTTAATGATCTTCGTGGTCTAGGTCTCTGAGATCATCTGTCAATGATCTCAGTGTGAGAGAGTTGTGTTTGTTAAGATCACTAGATCTTTGCCCGCGTTACACGCGGCTCACCAACGTACAATTATTTTGAGCGGTAAAACGTAAAAAAATGTAGCAGAAATATTTTATTAAGATTTAAAACAAACCAATACACATTCTATTCAAATATCATTAAATATTTCTTTATACACCACATTTTTTGTTTTAGTCTTCACTTGGCCATCAGCATCAAGTATAAGTAATTTCACTCCTGCCCTGCTTCTAATCAAATATCATCAAAATATTTCTTTAGACAAAACATTTTTGTTTTATTCTTCACCTTGTCATCCGCGTCAAGTATAAGTAACTTAACGCCAGTCCTGATTTTTACTCTTGATAAAGCACCATAAAGCTAGCCATATAAGAGTACAGGGTCTCTTATAAACTATCAACAATAATCTTAAATCCTAAAAAACAATTCAACCATGTAGAATTTTTACCAATATAATAAACAAACATCAAATGTAAACACGCAATTTATGTAGATGAAAATTGTCTCAAAATCAAAGCAAACACAAATGAAAACAAAATGTCAACACACAGGAAATAAAAATCCTGACAATAAACCATTGTTCAAAAAAAACGGGTAATTGATCCTATTTTTCAACCTTAGGAATCAAGACCGTGTTCTCAGGTGATTTGTTACGGGAAATGAACTTTTCAGACTTGAGGACTTTAGTTGTTGACTGACTTGCATCATCATCCATTTCGTAAACCTTGTCCAAGCTACGCTTTATCTCAGCTTCATCACGAATCAAACTAACTCTAGAAGATGATTCTGGAGTAGTGTTATCTCCAACAGAATCCTACAATTTTAAAAGCCATGTATAAATTGTTAGAATAAACTACATTAAAATGTAATCTGAACACATGATTGACCAAGTAAACTACTAACCTTCAAAGAGACCGTATTCTGTGTTGAAGAGTCACCTACATCGATATTTTCAAGCAGAGGTTGTTCGATCTAAAAAAAAATGTAATAAAGAACCGATTAACGTAAAAAGGGTTTAAACAATAACTAAATAACAACAAAAATAATAACGATTCATAACAGTAATTATAACGAAAATATTTAAATCATAATCATAACCTGAATGTCAAGGAACCGTTCTTCAAGAGAAGCTACAATTTCCGAATCATTTGTAAGCTTCCTTATACCATAACCATCAACATGCTTATCAATATTAAATTGCCCTACTTTAATTTTGAAAGCAAATTTCTTATCTTCAATTTCATAAAACTCAACAGGAATTACTTTCTCTTCAATAGAAACCTAGATCATACATCATATAAGTAATACAAAGTACAATTACATATATTGTTTAAAGCTCAAAAAAATAGGTTACCTGTTTGCTTTTCTCAAGAAGCTGCATCGCTGACATGCCCAACATTTTTTTTGCTTCTCGATCAAACAATGTAAGGGATGTAATTCCAGTACAATCCTGTACCCTTATTGGAATCCTATACCTAAAACACCAAAACTAAAAAATCAGATCTATATGTAAAAAAATTAGTAAACGTAAACATGAATACTAAAACATAAAAAAAAAAAAATAATATCATACAATTATAACTTATGTATAGAGAATAGAATTCTTACACTGGATCACCGGAGATAATCTGTTTTGGACAACCTTTATTCGTGCAAATCAAAACTTGTTTAAATGAAGTTACGTCCTTCACCTCTTCATCATCTGGTAAACTCAAAGTTGGCTCAACCTTGTGGTTGCAGAACTCGCAACCAAGGTAATACCAATCTTCGTTAGGATCCACCCCTTGATTGTTCCAACAACAATTACTTGTTTGTTAACCTACAAAACCAAAATTAAAAATGTCACGAATAACCTTGAAATGTATTTGGAAAGAAAGTTATTAGGCAAAAAAAAAAAATACTTTTATACGAACCTCTGTTATCAATGGAAGATCACGAATACTGCTAAAAGTTGTTTTATTCAAAATTCATCAGACATATTCATACTACCAGACGATCCAAGGGATCGTTGAGCAGAACATGATTCGCTGGAGATAAACTTTTCAATATAACTGTAATTAAAAAAAAAAAATTATATATCTTTAAACAACTGAAAACATATAAATAAAACACAAAAAAATATAACTATTCTACCTTTTCTTGAAAGAACGAATGTCTTCAATGTCTTCATTAATAAAAAGGCGAGTGATAAAGAAAGCATTTTGAACACTTACATTGCCTTTGAAAAAAAAATATTAAAACAGGTAAAACAAATACCGGTATACAAAAATATCTAATCGGAATTTCTAAAAAAAGTAATATATAACATACCTTTATAATTGCTAAAGCTTCCAAATTGAACAATAAGGACTACATGAACTTCATCTTCATTCTGCTTGATGTATTCAAACATCTCATGACTATAATCTTCCCACAAAGAACAGGTCATTTTCATGCCACTACATATAAACAGAATGTATGTTAAAAGGAAAATTATAAAGGGTTTTATACCAACATATTCGTAGCAGATATGAAATACATACTCTAGATCGATCAAGACAAGGTTCATCTTGCTTTTCCAACCAGCTTTAGTTTCTGTTGGTTCTGGTGGAGTCCATTCTTCAACATAGCCAATGAAATCTTAAAAAAAAGTTAAAACAGTTTTATACGAATACATAATCAATATAGAAAAGGATTAAAATACATTTCGTTAGTATAATAAAAACAAACCAATTCTTTGTTCTGTAGACAGATTCCACCTTTAATTGACTCAAAAGATGAAAAATTAAAACCGTATTCGCTTCCATCAAACTTACTACACTTTGAAATATTAGTTTCAAAAGTAAATGAGAGCATATCTTCTTTAGAAAAATGTTTAGTAGATTTGTTTTCAGCAAGTTGTGAGTTATAAATATAATAGGTTTCATTTTCATGTAAGAATTTTTCATGCTTCTTCATATATCTACTCCATACAATAGCTTGCATTTTCGACCCCTGTTTGAAAAGAAAAAAAAATTACTAACAACCAATTTTTTGCAACAAACAAATGTGTAGAAAAAAAGCAAATTAAAAAAAATATGTTAAAAACATAACCTGTTCATCCATAAGAACCATATCAAGAGAAAGAATTTCTCCAGGTTTCTTTCGATTTTCTCGCTTCCAAAGCCTAAGCACCCTAACTTTGATAGTATATTTAGTCATGCACCAAGTGATGTCATTCAAAAAAGTAATGTTGTTTGGATCCATAATGTTACAACTCTATGGTATCTAAGTATTAGGTAAGATTAATCTAATATGTATTTATAGAGGTTTAACAAAAAAATGTAATAAAAATGTAAACTTTTTTATTTTTAGTAAACATTACTAAATTATGTCAACATAAATATAACAATTGACCACAAATTGATTTACATTTAAGTGTTTCCATTATTAAGTTAAATTTCGTTTAAATTAATTTTATAACGAAAATATAATTAGCATTGTTATATGTTTACATTTTTAAGTTAAAAGTTAATGTTGTTAAATTTTGTTTACATGCATACGATTTTTTGGTATGGTACATTGGAAACTGTGTATAAGTAAAATTTAATTTTTAATAAAATTGTTTGTGAAAATTTTTTTATAAGTAACAGTTAGAAATGAAAATCAATTTACATTTAAGTTTTCTATTATTAAGTTCAATTTCGTTTGCAATTGGGGTTGATGTCCCAATGGTAGAAGCAAAACTTCTAGGAACACCTAAGGGGGAGGTCATGGGTTCAAGTCTCACAAGGAATGAAATTTGCCGTTCAAAAAAAAAAAGTTCAATTTCGTTTATTGATTTAAAAAAGAAAATAATAATTACCATTGTTACATGTTTACATTATTTAGTTAAGGATAATAATTTAAAGTATTTTTGGAAAATTGTGATTAATATAATTCAGTTTGAAAAGTCAACGTTACTAAAAGTTGACTTTAAAAATAAACAATAACACATTTAAGAACTATAAAATGTAAATTATTGCTAAAAAAGGTTTGGTAATATAAAAATGTTTCAAAGTTAGTCATACAATGTATGATGACTTTTTGACTAAAGATTCCTAAATTATGACAACATTAATATAACAGTTGACCAGAAAATTAATTTACATTTAACTGTTTCCATTATTAAGTTAAATTTCGTTTTGGTATGGTACATTTTAAACTTAGTATAATTCATTTTATATTTTTTAATAAAATTGTTTGTTATAAATTTTTTTAATAACGGCTTTATAAAAGAAAAGTAATTTACATTTAAGTTTGTCCAATTTTTATAGGTAAAGTTTGTTTATTCATCAAGAATATATTTTTTGAAAAAAAATTGTTTATTATTCGTTTTTTAAAATAAGCGATTTAAAAGAATTGTAAAACTGTAATACAATTTAATTAAAATAGCCAAACATTGAATTTAAATACCTCTTATGTTACAAAACTGGTTTTAGTTTATAAAGGGTTGGTTTTAAATAATTGAAATGTACCAAAAATATTTTGATGATAAAATTATATTGATTGTTAGTTAATTGTAATAATCTTAAATTTATTTTGTTAACAATGATTGAGATAACTTAAACTTCTTAATATACACGGAATTTATATTTATTACCAATTAATAAATTAAAATATTTTAGGAAAACTGTCATTAATATGATTGACTTGGAAAAGTCAATGTTGCTAAAATTTGACTTTTAAAAAAAATTATCAAATTTAAAGAATATAAAATGTCACATGATTGTTAAAAAAATTTTCTGATATAAAAATGTATGATGACTTTTTTTTTTAAAAAAATCCATATGATTGTAATTGTATTACTACTACCTAAACAGTTCACAATTCAGATTTTACTTTATAAACAACAAATAAAGGTTTAGCATAAACATATATCACGACAAACCAAGCATCATATGCACAATCATACATGACAACTAAACCTACCAAAAGTTTACAAAATTAATGTTGAAAAAAACCTTTTTGTTAAAAAGACTTGGACAACCAATGTTACAAAATATAGTTTAGTTGTATCAAAATGTAAAATTTTAAGATGAACATTCAGTTATTTTAGATTCTTAGATAATAGATTTACTAACTTATCCAAACATTGCTAACTTACTGTCTAAACAACCCAAAAACATTACAATATACATAACCTACTTATTTATTGTTTATCAACATATATATAAACCCAAAAACCACGACTTACCACATGAGCAGTAAACGTGGAAATGTTTGTGACTACCAACGATAGATCATGTTCTAACTTAAAAAAGTTACCCACCAAAAAGTATTGTCTTCAAACCACATAACAACCACCACTAACCAAACTAACTACCATTACCGCTAACAACATTAGAGAACTCGAACACACCTTGCTTTTGGAAAAACTGGAAATGCATTTGATCACCAAGCTGAAAGTTCTTATCACCTACGAAAGTTGACATACCTCTTATGTTGTAACGGTACTTTCCAGGTTCACCTTCCCTCCCAACAGACACTCCCCAACTAAGACCCTCACCATCACGAATGGTCAAAGCCCTCTTCTTGCACAACCCGTTGTCCCTTGCCCAATGGGTCTTCATACGCTACGCAAATAACAAATAATAGAAAGTTATACAATAATAATATATAAATATAGCTTGTCATCTCATTTGGATATGACATAAGTGGACATCTAAATAACAAACAACAGTTTTTCCATAATTGACAACAGACTAACATTTAACATCTAATTAAGTCTAAGTAACAACACTTGATCCATATTAGGAGGTCATCAACTTATAAACCACTACTATGGCTGCAATAACATCTAAAGGCGTATAATAAAACTGTTCGACTAACATGCATTTAAGTTAATAGATTTAAAAAATACAATGATTGCACTTACATAGTAAATGCCATTTGACCAATATCACAAGTAAACACCATTTCAGTGCAGTTTATACCAACTGGTAACCAATTCGTGTAATCTGATAATTTGACCAGATTTGACCTATGTGTGTAGCTAAAACTAAAATGAATCTAAATCAGTTGACATCTAACAAATAAATCAGTTGACCGATATTTGTTTGAGAAGTCTACATAAGTAACAACAAGTGTGGTTAATTTGTCCATAAAGTAAAATCTAACATTTAGACCACTTCACCCGTTTTTAACATCTTAATAACCAACAAAAGTTGACCCATATCTGTTATAAGCCTAACATCTAAGATCTACATAATACTAAGTAACAACAGTTGACATGTTTTAGGAGGTCGTCAACTTATAAACCACTAATATGGCTGCACTAACATATAAAGAGTTATAATAAACCAGTGATGGACTAAAATACATCTAAATCAATTGAACCATTTTCTGACATACTACAAACAAATAACATAAATTGAAGACTAAATGAAAAACTGAAACATTCCTAGGTTCCTTATAAACAGCAGTTGAAGACTAAATCAATTGAACCATTTTTACTAAATGCAAACCTAAAACATTCAAGCTTAATAGAAACCTATAACATACATGCATAATCATTCTAAGTTGAACGCTTAAATAGTAACAAACCATTAAAGTATTTCTTAAACCATAAATGTATACCTAAAACATAAACCACTAATCAAATACTAAATCACATACAATAGATTCTAAGGTTTCTATAAAACATCTATTGGATCATAAACCTAAAACATGAAAGCTAAATAGAGACCATAAACATATCTATACATAATAATCATAATTCTGTAAACAGAATTAATTAAAACCTAAATCATAATCCTAAATGAAAACCCTAAAACAATCGATAAATTAAAATCAGTGTAGTATGTAAACAGGACTAAAATACATCTAAGTTAATACATTTAAAAAATAAATATTATTACTTACATAGTGCCTGTCAACAACGAACACCACTGGCACACCTACATCGTCCTCTTCCTCAGAATCATCATCCTCTTCCTCCATATCGGTGTCCTCTTCATCCTCCTCGCTGAAATAATCAGAAACGACAACCTCCTCACTATCATCAGTAGAAACGACAATGATATCTTCATCAGAGTAATCTTCATCATCATCCTCCTCCTTAACTTCAGCTTCCCATTTAAGTTCAGGAGGAAGAGTAAGCTTGTTTTTCTCAAAAATCGACATATTGTATGTGCTCTGTTAAACCAAAAAGAAGTATATACATTTTATCAGCCTTATGACCTATACAGCGAGCAAAAAATATAAAGCTAAAGATTTATAATTTATATTTAAGAAAACAGAGAAGACCTCTGATATACGTTAAATTACACATATAAAAGTCCCAGTTTAACTCCCTTTTTCATACGTTTTTGACCTCATACATAGGAATTGGTACTTATTTGGGTATCTTTACGATTTCAGGTCTTAAACGATGTCCCGGAAACACAAGGAAGGAAAAGACGAAGAATTCGGCGCGAAAACGGGCCATCAGGCCCTTCGAGCGGCCGCTCGAGGCCTTCGCGCGGCCGCGCGCCCCTCCCAGATATTTCTGGGGACCTTCCAGAAGGCCTACGTCACGTCTAAAGCAATTGGTCCACTTGGTGATAAAGCGAGCGGCCGCTCCAAGGCTTCGCGCGGCCGCTCGAGATCTCTGCTCTGCTATAAAATCCCCATTTCAGCTCACTGATCAACATTGGGTCTTGAGGGAAGCTTTTCTGGGCGATTTTTGGACGATCCAAGCTGCTGGAAAGCCGTTTAACAAGCTCGGAAGTCCATCCGTTCCGTCCTTCATCATCCGATCCATCTCTTTAGCATTCTTATGGTTTGATCCTTGAAGCTTTTTATGATTCAAATCTGATTTTCGTATGCTATTTTGATGTTATTATAGTTATTCGTACGCCTACGGGCAAGAACAATAGTATTTAGTACGTTAAACAATCGTTTAGTATGTAATCATGTTTTGTATAAATTTGGCGTTTTTCACGGATTAGATCTTGATGATCATAGCGCAACCTTGTTTCGTTGTTGATGGATTTGTAGCTGTATTTGGATGACTTTAGCGATTGTCGAATGTGTTAGGCGGATACATGTTGAAAAACCGTCCGTTTAATCGTCCGGTAGTAGACTAGTTAACTTGTTAAATAGTTTATGCCATGAAACTGTAACCGGGTATTGGTTTGGTTAAAGTCAGTCGAATAACGGTTAAAAATGCTTACCGGCACGTAAAAGGGTTTAAAAAGCCTAATGGTGCCGTTACTAGTCTTTGACACGGTTAATGATCTTTGGTAGTTATTTTGGTAAAAATGGCGATCTTAGTAGATCTGGGGTCAAAGTTGGTAAAATGGAATAGGTTGTGAAATGATCTACTTTATGCTAGTTTAGGTGGCTGTGTTGTGTATTCGGTATCGCTTCCCTAAATTAGTGAGGTTAGAATACTCTTAACGGATGACTAACTTATCTTTAGAAGATCTGCGTGAGATCATATCAGCTGCTCGCTAATGAATGACTTGAAGCGGTTAACGTGTGTATTCGTGTTAGCTTTCTGTATAGTTGTCATGTTAGGATGCCCGAAAGGGACACTAACTGTCGGAAAATGGGAATGTTGATCACGCGCCTATATTACTTATTATATTTAGATAACATGCTAGGATTGGCAAAAATATAGTTTATATAGTTATATTTTCTATTTGGAGTCGTAGTTAAGTTATTTACATGTTTTAGAATTAATTTAGTTTTAAACAAAACTCAAAACTTATCTTTTCCTACTGGTAAATCGGGGACAGAGTTTTAGTACAATTGCTCCGCGCGCGTCCATGGATCGATACTTGGTTCTTATCTGTACTTACTACATATATGACAGGGTACACTTGCCCTAGTGTGTGTGTTTTAATATGAAGGTCGAAACCATTTTTATAAATATTAAAGCAAAAACGTGTGTTAAAATCCATTGTAAAATATGTATAGTTACGCATACGTCAAGTTTTTGGCGCCGTTGCCGGGGAGGCGACGAGCTTTAGGAACGAACCGAGTCAACTTTTTACCAGTGTACATGCTTGTGAATACTTGTTTATACTTCTTTGATTCGTTATTTCATTAATTTATTTGCATATATGATTATTTGAATTTTTATTAGATTTATCTGTCTGTTGATATATTGGATTAATTTTAGATTGGTTTATAGGTTGCATATAGATTCGTTCATTTATCTGCTTATAGAATTGTTTGATTTGATTTTTCGTTCATTAGGAAGTTGATAGATTTAATTTATTGAATATTTGGATTAATTGGTTTGTCTATAAATTTGATTTGTTCGTTATTTGATTAATTAGATTTATTTGTTCGTATTTGGACTAATTATTAATTTCATTCTTTGTATGGTTTTAGGCTTAGTCTGCTTATTTCTGTTCATTTTATTAATTCTATTTGTTTATATTTTACTTACTTGTATATATTTGCGCTCAGTTATTTTCGCATGAATTTATTGATTCTTTATTTCATTTATTTATTTTTCTGTCTTTTATCGCCTTTTTGGGGTCTGTCATATATTCGCCTGTTGCAACTGTATCATTCTTACATGCAGGTTGATGTCCACAAACCCAGGGACTTCTGGTGATCTTTCTGACGAGGAGCTAAGGCGCCTGAGGAGAAGCGAGCGGATTAGACTTCATAAATTGCGTCTTGTTTCTGATATTCTTATTGCTGCTCCTATTGTTGAGGTCCCAATTGAGGAGGCGAGGCACGATCTGGCCGACGACAACGGGTCGGACGCCCACAGCGACATTATCATGGCGGATGACGACATTCCGCTGAATGATAGTGGTCGTCCAGGAGGAGATGGACTCGCGCCGAGTATTGTCCGTCCGGCTATTTTGGCGGACCATTTCGAGATCAAATCTAGTATCGTGAATATGATACAAAACTCGGTGCAATTCGGTGGACTGGAGCACGAGGATCCAGGCCGACATATTGCTGCATTCTTAGAGGTTTTAGCCACCTTTAAGATGACGGGCATCTCCGATGATGCTATCCGTCTCCGACTCTTCCCATTCTCACTGCGGGACAAAGCCCGGACTTGGCTTCTGTCACAACCCGCAGGGTCGATCACGACTTGGGCAGAGTTGTCACAACAATTCATGCAGCAGTATTTTCCTCCTGAAAAGACACAAAAACTGAGGAATCGCATCATGACATTTCGTCAAGATGACGATGAATCATTATACACAGCCTGGGAAAGGTTTAAAGACCTACTCTTGAGTTGCCCGCACCATGAGCTTTCGAAAAGGCATTTGGTGCAAACTTTTTATCAGGGACTCGGGTATGCGTCTCAGGAACGCCTTGATGTATACGCAGGGGGAGACATCGGAACAAAGTCTCCTAGGGAAGCGTGGAGCATTATTGAGAAGGCGTCCCTAAAATCTAAATCCCGGCAGAATGATAGATCTAGGTCTTCATCTGCCAAGGCTGGTGTGCATGCCGTGGATAACTATACGGCGATTTCGGCACAGATAGCGGCTCTGGCTACGAGACTCGATAACTCTCAGCAACACGTAGCGCAGTCCGATTGTTTGTGTGTGGAGTGCGGGGTATCTCACGAGCCTGGCTCGTGTGCTCAGGGGGTGATGTATACAGGCCACGAGGAAGTGGACTACATGGGTAATCAAACGAGACCCCAGAATAACCCTTACAGCAACACTTATAATCCGGGTTGGAGAAATCACCCGAACTTCGGGTGGAGATCTGGTACTTCCAATCAGAACCCTCTCGGATTCCAGCAGAGAGCCGCCGCGCCACAACAGTCCTACCAGTCCCAACAGCCTTTCCAGTCCAACCAACAGCCCTACCAGTCCAACCAACAGCCATACCAGGGTCGTGGTCAATCGTCCCAGCAGAGACCGAACCAATACCAGAACCAGGGCGCCGGGAGCAGCTCCCAGCAGCACGCCCCTCATGGTATGTCTAAGCTGGAGGAGATGATGTCTCAGCTCCTTACCAACACCTCTAATTCCAATCAGATCGCTGAGCAGCGCTACCAGCAGCATGAGGAGCGCTTCACAAATTATGAGGGAGAAATGAGGGGCCAAAAGGCGTCGATGCAGGCCATAGAGAACCAGGTTGGCCAGATGGCAAAGATGATGTCTGAGAGACAGCAGGGTGGTCTCCCAGGCAACACTGAGCCGAACCCAAGAGGGCATGTTAATGCCATTATGACGAGGAGTGGTAAAACCACGGGACCAGACACATCGGGCTCACCACCGATCACTGAGACGGTCCAGACTGAGTCTTCGGACGAGGTGCACGCTAGGCGAGTCCCAGCAAGTACAGCACAGCTACCGAAGCCAGTCACAGACTACACTCCTCCTGTTCCATATCCAGGTAGACTTAAGAAGCAGAAAGACGAGGCGCAATACGGGAAATTTCTCGAGCTGTTCAAGCAGCTACATATAAACATCCCGTTTGTTGAGGCCTTAGCACAGATGCCTAAGTATGCCAAATTCTTGAAGGACATCCTCACAAATAAACAAAAACTTGAGGACCTGTCCTGCGTTCTGTTGAACGAAAACTGCTCTGCAATTCTGCAGAATCGACTGCCCATGAAAATGGGCGATCCTGGTAGCTTTACCATCCCTTGTCTGATAGGTGATATGACTGTCAGTAATGCACTCGCGGACTTGGGGGCCAGCATAAACCTTATGCCTTATAAGGTTTTTGAGAAGTTGGATCTGGGTGAACCTTCACCCACCAGGATGAGTATTCGCCTCGCTGATCGTTCGATCAAGTATCCACGGGGGTTTGTAGAAAATATGCTTGTCAAAATTGACAAATTCGTTTTCCCTGTGGACTTTGTTATCCTAGACATGGATGAGGACTCTAAAGTCCCTTTGATTCTCGGACGTCCTTTCCTTAACACGGCAAGGACGATTGTTGACGTGGCTGCGGGCCAGATCACACTCCGAGTCAATGATGAGCACGTGACTTTTGACATTCAGAGGTCGATGTGCCATCCTGAGAGCCAAGACGATACACTATACTATCTTGATATAGTAGACCGGTGTGTCAGCTCTCATGTCAGAGGTACTTGGGAGAGAGATGTTTCGGACACACATCTGTTGTGTGGGAGCCTAGATGGCATTATGCAGGAGGGCCATATAGATGAGCAGCCGGTCTATCAGATCGGTGATGATGGTTCCCAAAGTCCGGAGCGTTTTGTGGAAATTGAGCGAGAGGAAGAGGAGAAGGCGAAGCCGTCTGTTGAGGATCCACCGTCTCTAGAGCTGAAGGAGCTCCCGCCGCATCTTGAGTATGCATTTCTGGATGAGGAGGGGCGTCTACCGGTGATCATATCGTCTTCATTGACTGTGGAAGAAAAGAGCGAGTTGTTGAGGGTTTTAAAACTTCATAAACGGGCAATTGCCTGGAAGATCGTAGACATCAAGGGGATTAATCCCTCTTTCTGTACTCATAAAATCTTGATGGAGGATGTCTACAAGCCTTGTGCGCAGCACCAAAGGCGTCTGAACCCGAACATGCAAGATGTTGTTAAATCCGAGGTGATTAAACTGCTTGATGCTGGATTGATATATCCCATCTCGGATTCTGTTTGGGTTAGTCCTGTGCACGTCGTGCCCAAGAAGGGTGGCATGACGGTGGTCACAAATGATAGGAATGAACTGATTCCTACGAGGACCGTCACGGGGTGGAGAGTTTGCATTGACTATCGCAAGCTCAATGACGCCACCCGCAAGGATCACTTCCCGCTTCCATTCATCGATCAGATGTTGGAACGACTGTCGGGGAAGTTGTATTACTGTTTCCTTGATGGTTTCTCTGGATACTTTCAGATCCCTATCGATCCTGTGGACCAGGATAAGACGACCTTCACATGCCCTTTTGGCACATTCGCCTACAGGCGTATGCCATTTGGGCTGTGCAATGCGCCGGCGACCTTCCAGCGCTGCATGGTTGCCATTTTTCATGACATGATCGAGGACTCCATGGAGGTGTTCATGGATGATTTTTCTGTTTTTGGGAGTTCGTTCGATCATTGTCTGGGGAACCTGGAGCGGATGCTTCAGAGGTGTGAGGAGACCAGTCTTGTGCTGAATTGGGAGAAATGCCACTTCATGGTGAAGGAAGGAATAGTCCTCGGGCACAAGGTCTCCCAAAGTGGGTTGGAGGTTGATCCTGCCAAAGTAGATATCATTTCTCGGCTCCCTCCACCCTCCTCTGTCAGAGCGATCCGCAGCTTTTTGGGTCATGCGGGATTTTACAGGCGATTCATCAAAGATTTTTCAAAAATCGCCCGTCCAATGACCCGATTGTTGGAGAAGGATGCACCGTTTGTGTTTGGTGCAGAGTGTGTGAAGGCATTTGGCCTTCTTAAGCGTTTGCTTGTTGAGGCCCCTATATTGGTAGCACCCGACTGGGAGCTGCCATTCGAGATTATGTGCGACGCGAGTGACTTCGCGATAGGGGCGGTCTTGGGACAGCGGAAGGACAAGCACTTCCACCCGATCTACTACGCTAGCAAGACTCTTCATGATGCTCAGGAGCATTACACCACGACTGAAAAAGAGCTTCTTGCTGTAGTATTTGCGTTCGACAAGTTTAGATCATATTTGGTGCTGTCTAAGACCATTGTCTATACGGACCATGCAGCGATCCGTTACCTATTCAGCAAACAGGACGCGAAACCGCGCCTGATTAGGTGGATCTTGCTGCTGCAAGAGTTCGATATAGAGATTCAGGACAAGAAGGGTGCCCTGAATGTCGCTGCTGATCATCTGTCCAGGCTCGAGCATAATGATGCCGAGAACTCGGCGTGGGATACCATTAATGACAATTTTCCCCACGAGTTCTTGATGAGCGTTGAGTCTGTGGAAGATGTATCTCCATGGTTCGCGGATTTTGCGAACTACCTCGCGTGCGGGATCCTCATCAAAGGATTGTCGCACCAGCAAAAGAGGAAGTTCTTCGCGGACCTTAAGCATTACTTCTGGGATGACCCATTTTTGTTCCGGGTCGGGGCGGATCAGTTGATTCGCCGTTGTGTGTTTGGGGTGGAGGCGGCGCAGATCTTGCGCGATTGTCACGAAGGGCCTACCGGAGGTCACCATGGAGCGAATTACACTGCTAAGAAAGTGTTAGACTCCGGGTTTTACTGGCCCACACTCTTTCGTGACGCCCAGATACTGGTTGGTGCTTGTGATTCGTGCCAGAGGGCGACGAACATATCGGCACGCGACCAAATGCCGCAAAACCCGATTCAGGTCTGTGAGGTCTTTGACATTTGGGGCATAGACTTCATGGGACCATTCCCCTCCTCACGGGGCAATAGATATATACTCGTGGCTGTTGATTACGTATCAAAGTGGGCCGAGGCGCAAGCCTTGCCCACAAATGATGCCCGAGTTGTTGTGAGGTTTGTTAGGAGCTTGTTCTCACGGTTTGGTGCCCCAAAGGCATTGATTAGTGACCGTGGCACGCATTTCTGCAATGCGCAGCTTGATCGCGCGTTAGCACGTTATGGTGTCCACCACAGGTTATCCACCCCGTATCATCCACAGACAAGTGGACAGGTGGAGGTCACAAACCGTGGATTGAAGCGAATCCTTGAGCGGTCAGTTAATCAAAACCGCAAGGATTGGGCGGACAAGCTTGATGACGCGCTGTGGGCCTTTAGGACGGCTTACAAGACGCCTATTGGGACGACTCCCTTTAGGCTTGTCTATGGCAAAGCGTGTCATCTCCCAGTCGAGCTGGAGCATAGGGCATTCTGGGCTCTTAAAACGGCAAATTTGGATCTGAAGACCGGCGGTGAGACCCGTTTCTTGCAGATTCACGAGCTAGAGGAGCTTAGGCAACAAGCCTATGAGAGCTCGATGTTGTACAAAGAGCGCACAAAGAGATTGCACGACAGTCGCCTCAAACACCGAGAAGATTTTCAGGTAGGCGACTTGGTCTTGCTTTATAACTCACGCCTGCGTCTCTTTCCAGGAAAGTTGAAATCCCGATGGACAGGACCGTACACTGTTAAGGAAGTATATCCTTACGGAACTGTCTCGATTGAAAATTCAGAGGGTTTGACTTTCAAAGTCAACGGTCATCGCCTTAAAGTCTACATTGACGGACCGGTTGACAAATCCGTGGAGATGATCGATCTCTACGACCCGCGCGCCTAATAAGTGTGGGGAAGTGAGTCTAGCTAGCGACTCGTTAATAAATATAGCACGGCGTGTATGGGCGCGCCAAATTGTATATATGTTCATAGTGTAGTTTAATTTGTAGTTAAGTTGTTTAATATTAACTTGTTGTTGTAGTTTGTTTTTAGTCTTTGCAGGTTTGATTCGCGCCTTGTGATTGTGTGGATAGTCGCTTTAAACCCATGGTATTATGATAGAAAGCGTCTAAAAACAGGTATGTTGGTTGTTCGGGTCAAAACGGATAAGCGCAGGCATGTTTGGGTGAAAAGTGCAGAAAAAAAAGCACATCAGTAGCTTCGAGCGGCCGCTCGGATATTCCGAGCGGCCCGCTCCAAACACCCAGCTGTTATAAAAAAAAAAAAAAAAAAAAAAAAAAAAAAAAAAATTTCCGAGCGGCCGCGCGAAGGGGCCGAGCGGCCGCGCGAAACCTCCTGAACGAAATTCTGCAAAGGGTAAAAGGGGTATTTCACCTAAAAACTGAAAAAATTAAAACCCTACATCTTGTAAGCGGCCGCTCATTCACATAACTCACCATTTTCTTCCACTTTGCTCTCAAGAACACCAACCAAACCCTTCAATTCCACCTTCCAATCTTCAAGAACAAGGTATGAATCTCTAGTTTTCTTGTAATTTCTCTTGTTCTAGTGTAAAATAGTTTAGTTTCTTTAATCTTTTTCTGAATTTTTAGGGTTCTTCCATAATGTTTAACAAACCCTAATGTTCTTGAATGGATTGTTTACTTGGATAATGTAGATTAGTGGTTGATTATTGTTCAAATCTTTGAGTTTTTGGGTTTTCTTCATAAGGTTTAAATAAGGTCCGAATTTTTTAAAGGATTTGAATGATTTTGTAGCCTCTTGTTTGGTATAGTTTAGTATGTTTGTAAATTAATTTCATTGTAGGATTGTATGCTAGTATATATGTTAATGTAGTTAGGATTGTTGTTGAATTTTGGGGACCTTTCATAATTGTTCAATCAATCCCCAAATTCATCATGTTTAGGTTATATAATTGTATTGTTTTCTTAATTTTTGGGGATTCTTCATAACATTTAACAAATCCCCAAATTTTAAGGATTCTGGTTATTATTAGATTGTAGTTTAAAGTTGGGATATTCATGAGTTTTGGGGCGTTCTTCATAACTAAACAAACGCGCCCCAAATTAGATGATTATGCCATAAATGTTTGGGCTTTAAACACCTTGCGCTAAATGACTCAAAGTAAAGGTAATTTGCAAAGTGAAGGCGCGTAGGTGTTAAAATCCCAACATCACTTTACAACTTCATAATTGGGCAAGTTCGGACATTCAAGCGCCAAAGTTAATAATTTTTCAAAAATCAAGTGCTTGAATGGCCGCTTGTGGAGTGCATTTGGCTAAAACACTGGAAACCGGGCAAACGCCAATGCACAGGATCGAAAAACAGGGCTGCAGAGCGAAAAGTAGCGCGCAGACCCCTTCGAGCGGCCGCTCCAAGAGGCCGCGCGGCCGCTCGAATCTTCTGATGTGATTTTTAACTTTTTTGTTTCGCGTGTTTTGGGTCCGGGTCTTATTCCTTCGATTATAACTGACATATTTTAGCATTTTAATGCAGATGGTGCACCGTTTCCTTCAGTTTAATCCCGCGGACCCGCGAGAGCGCGGGTGCATAGACACCTTTACAGAACTGTGGGGGCGCAGGCGTTCTATCGCCCCGCCTAGAAGGATTTGCTTTGATACATTAGCTGAGGTCAACCAAGAAGAAAGATTCCGGGAAATGATGGATGGGCATATGGAGAACCTGCTCCTAATAGAGGAACCAGTTTATGAGGAACTCACCCTCGAGTTCTTCTCCACATTGCACTACCAGAGGCCGCGAAAATATGATCAGCCGGACTTCCAAAGTAGCGGTAGGCGCTTTGGACTACAGTTCCGTCTGTGCGGGGAGTGGCGCGACATCTCAGTCGCTGAGCTTGGTGTCCATTTAGGAATCTACACGGACGAGGAAGTTGAGGATGAGAGCTTCAACGAACTAATGTACAAATTCCCAAATGACAACGTTCTGAGAGACTCTTTTTGGGCACAATTAACGGGGGAGCAACAGTATAACCCCCAAGGTGCCAAAGCAAGCCAGCTCATTGACCCACTGCTGCGGGTTTTTCAAAAGGTCCTATGCGGGACCGCTGCTGCCAAAAAGGACGATTCAACCGGCTGCCCCACACCTGATTTGTTATTTCTATATGCTCTTGTAAGTGGTGTTCAAGTTAACCTTGCTGCACTTGTTGCTTCTTTTCTTGCAACAGCATCAGGTATGAGACCCGGGAGCGGGATATACGGGGGGAGTACGTGACAAAAATCGCAAAGGGGACGGGTATTTTGAGGAATGTGCGAAGGGGACTGACCAAGGTTCCCGGCGACTCGTGGGTGAACATGGAGGTCCTCAGACACATGAGGATTGTCCACGAGTACGCAAGCGGGGTAATAAGGCTAAAAGGTAAAAATAATACGATCTGGGACCCGCTACCAGCAGTGCACATGCCACCTCCCGACCAGCAGCAGCCAGAGCAGCCAGAGCAGCCAGACCAGCCACAGCAGCCACATGAGCACATACCACCCCAGGAGCCTCTACTGCCTCACCAGCAGCAGTACTACTATCAGCATCCTCAGAGCTTCTATGATGAGTTTGGCGCGTTCCGAACAGAAACGCGCGACACTCTATACCAGCACGGCGAGTCCCTACAGCATCAAGGGGCGACCCTAGACTACCTTGTCTCTGAATTTCATGCTTGTTTCCCAAACCATTTTGGGAATCCCCCACAAAGGGGATACCCGGGGGACAAGCGGAGGCGAGGGGGTGATGCAGCGGGATCATCAGGGACTCGCCATGATGACGAGGATTGAGAGATTGCTGGTAAGATGGTACTATTTTGTTTATGTTATTCATGTTGGTACTGTATATGGGCGCATGCACCCATGGATTTATTTTGTTTTTTGTACTTGAACTATTTACTTTTCCGCATTTTAATTTTCATTAATGTTTGGTTTGATTGAATAAGTGTGACAATGAATGGGTGTATTTGATGAGTTTGTTTTGTCAAGAATGTTCATGTTGCAGGGAACTGGCGAGCACCGTTATCGGGGCTCATGCCGTCCAAAAACCCGGGCGTTTCTACGATACCAGGGAAGTATTATTCTCCTTTTTCCCACTATAGATAGCTAATTAATAAACGCTTTCTATTGTCACATTGGGGACAATGTGAAGTTCAAGTGTGGGGAGGGATTATAATCTTGTTTGTCCTCTTGTATATATATATATATATTTATGTTAAAAAAAAAAAAAAAAAAAAAAAAAAAAAAAAAAAAAAACCTTTAAAAGTACATATATGTATATATTCTCGTATAAACATCAAGCCTAACTAAATTTTGATAAAGACAACTCGAGGCGCGACAAACAGATGAGATACGAGCGTGTTATATTCGTACACTTGCACCTATTTCCCTCCGGTTACGTGAGCGTTTGAGCCTTAGAGTATATTATATTTCTTTGACATGCTTGCGAGTGAGCCGGATGTTTTGTGCAGTTTAGAACTTGTCACTAGTATACTTGTTTAGACCAGATACGTGTGAGATTGTACGAACATGATTGAGGCAATTAGGATACCCTTTTGATTTAGCCTTTTCTTTTCGTTCTATCTGTTTCCCGCACCAATATATTATCCACTAGTTAACCATGTTGAACCTAATCCCGTGTTATTCTTATTCACCACACCATTTCACCACTAAACCAAATAACCTTTTTCTTTTAAACCTTTTGTGTTAAAACTCGGTTTAGGTTATTGTTCTACTAGTTTATATGTTGTAAATAGTTCGTGTTCGGGTTTATATGTTTAGAACCCGTTTGTCGATTATATTATCCGTTTCAGTTAATTATATATATCATAGATATATATATATAAAAAAAAAAAAAAAAAAAAAAAAAAAAAAAAAATCCAGAAAAATAGAACACCCTAAAATAGGGTGAATTAGCAGTATTCGAGCAGTTTTTAGAGCTTTAAAGTTAAGAATTATAAGTTAGCTCGATTTAAAATAAAAATCGCCTATATTCGCGTTTGTTTTGTACAGTTGTGTTGGTTGATATTATTTAGACATAAACCGCCGAGTTTTAGCCGATTTGTCACTTTAAATATCCATTCCGCACCCTTACCTTTGCCTAACATTACAACCCGTAAAAGACCTCTTGATTTGTGCTTTTTCACACGTTAGTTGGTGAAGACTAGATCTTTTGACAAGCTTATGATATTGCACGATTCATTGTCTTGGCAATGGAGCGATTTACACATACACATTACACGTATGTATCATAAATAAGACCGAGTGTGTGTGAACATTGTGAGTCGTGTACGGGTTAGCGTGCTTGTAAGATCGGAAGTGAATCGTTGCTTTTTAGTTATCTTATCACCTGTTTATAAATCTTTGTTGGCTTGTCTATTATCGTCTGTACAGGCTATATTTTGCCTTTGTTGCCACTTGGCGAGTTTTTCGGTTATTTTCTGTTTAAGTGTTTGCTTGAGGACAAGCAAAGTTCAAGTGTGGGGAGGTTTGATATACGTTAAATTACACATATAAAAGTCCCAGTTTAACTCCCTTTTTCATACGTTTTTGACCTCATACATAGGAATTGGTACTTATTTGGGTATCTTTACGATTTCAGGTCTTAAACGATGTCCCGGAAACACAAGGAAGGAAAAGACGAAGAATTCGGCGCGAAAACGGGCCATCAGGCCCTTCGAGCGGCCGCTCGAGGCCTTCGCGCGGCCGCGCGCCCCTCCCAGATATTTCTGGGGACCTTCCAGAAGGCCTACGTCACGTCTAAAGCAATTGGTCCACTTGGTGATAAAGCGAGCGGCCGCTCCAAGGCTTCGCGCGGCCGCTCGAGATCTCTGCTCTGCTATAAAATCCCCATTTCAGCTCACTGATCAACATTGGGTCTTGAGGGAAGCTTTTCTGGGCGATTTTTGGACGATCCAAGCTGCTGGAAAGCCGTTTAACAAGCTCGGAAGTCCATCCGTTCCGTCCTTCATCATCCGATCCATCTCTTTAGCATTCTTATGGTTTGATCCTTGAAGCTTTTTATGATTCAAATCTGATTTTCGTATGCTATTTTGATGTTATTATAGTTATTCGTACGCCTACGGGCAAGAACAATAGTATTTAGTACGTTAAACAATCGTTTAGTATGTAATCATGTTTTGTATAAATTTGGCGTTTTTCACGGATTAGATCTTGATGATCATAGCGCAACCTTGTTTCGTTGTTGATGGATTTGTAGCTGTATTTGGATGACTTTAGCGATTGTCGAATGTGTTAGGCGGATACATGTTGAAAAACCGTCCGTTTAATCGTCCGGTAGTAGACTAGTTAACTTGTTAAATAGTTTATGCCATGAAACTGTAACCGGGTATTGGTTTGGTTAAAGTCAGTCGAATAACGGTTAAAAATGCTTACCGGCACGTAAAAGGGTTTAAAAAGCCTAATGGTGCCGTTACTAGTCTTTGACACGGTTAATGATCTTTGGTAGTTATTTTGGTAAAAATGGCGATCTTAGTAGATCTGGGGTCAAAGTTGGTAAAATGGAATAGGTTGTGAAATGATCTACTTTATGCTAGTTTAGGTGGCTGTGTTGTGTATTCGGTATCGCTTCCCTAAATTAGTGAGGTTAGAATACTCTTAACGGATGACTAACTTATCTTTAGAAGATCTGCGTGAGATCATATCAGCTGCTCGCTAATGAATGACTTGAAGCGGTTAACGTGTGTATTCGTGTTAGCTTTCTGTATAGTTGTCATGTTAGGATGCCCGAAAGGGACACTAACTGTCGGAAAATGGGAATGTTGATCACGCGCCTATATTACTTATTATATTTAGATAACATGCTAGGATTGGCAAAAATATAGTTTATATAGTTATATTTTCTATTTGGAGTCGTAGTTAAGTTATTTACATGTTTTAGAATTAATTTAGTTTTAAACAAAACTCAAAACTTATCTTTTCCTACTGGTAAATCGGGGACAGAGTTTTAGTACAATTGCTCCGCGCGCGTCCATGGATCGATACTTGGTTCTTATCTGTACTTACTACATATATGACAGGGTACACTTGCCCTAGTGTGTGTGTTTTAATATGAAGGTCGAAACCATTTTTATAAATATTAAAGCAAAAACGTGTGTTAAAATCCATTGTAAAATATGTATAGTTACGCATACGTCAACCTCATTTATGATTTCGAAGACAATGAGATGATCAGGTGTGATTGAAAAAGTTTCCTTAATGAAACGCCATCCTTTAGTGACATAAAAGAAACCATCATCAACTGCTAGCTGTATCTGAAACTTTTTACGTGGAGGAGCTCTAACTGCAATTGGGTCCAACGGGAGTTGTCTGTTCATTAAACCATGAACAACGTAACAACTAACATGCTGGTAAAAACAGAAAAAATGTTGACAGGGGTTAAAATAAGTTTTTTTATCAACAAATTGTATAATAAAATATAATGATGTTATTTGATTAAAAAAAAAAACACATACCAGACGCTTCTCACTGGTATAAGGATCGGACAATCTGCAGTAAAAAAAGTTACCAGCTGCATACACTGCATCTTGATGGAAAGTTATCATCCTGAAAGAGCGAAGATTTTCCTCATACTGAAATAGAAAGTTACACCCAGATGGGTACTTCAATTCAGTAATCATTGTTCTCCAACCATTGTAGAAGAACCACTTGCCAGCAATATTCAACACTTTAACATCATAGATTTTAGAGTCCAAGGTACGGATTTTGGTGTTACCGGTAGGATAACCATAATCTTCGATCCACTTTTGATAGAGTTTTTGGTAACGCCTGATAAGAATTACAAACATTAAAATATTATTAGGAAAAGTATAAACATACTGTACTATATACATTTTAGCATGTAACAGATATCTTACAATACAAACACGGTTATTACCCTCCGACTCAATCCAAAATCCATAAACCATTGTATTCCAAACGTGTATGCACCTGTAGCAACCACAAAAGATAATCGCAAATACATATCAGCAAAGTAATGTTTATATGAGTATAACATAAAGAATATAAATTGAAGACTAAATTGAAGACTAAATCAATTGAACAACTTTTACTAAATGCAAACCTAATCCAAACAATGTATGATAACAATCCATTCCTAGGTTCCTTATAACATAAATTGAAGACTAAATCAATTGAACAATTTTTACTAAATGCAAAGGTAAAGTATTCCTTAAACCATGAATCGATACCTAAAACATAAACCACTAATCAAAAATTAAATCATAAAAATCGGTACTAAGGTTTCTATAAAGAAAAAAAAGCCCTAAATCAATACCTAAATCATAAACCCCTAAATTGAAACCTAAAAGCATAATAATCCATTCTTAGATTTCTTAAAACATCAATTTAACGATAAATCGTAACCTTAAAACATCAACCCTAAATCATATCTGAATGGATAACTAAAACATAAACCTCTAATAGCAACCTAAATCAGTAGTACTCATCAGTAGATTTACTAAAACATCAATCAAACCTTATAAGATCAATTGAACCCTATAAATTAACCACCTAATACAGACCCTGTATCATAAGAATCCATTTTTAGCTTTATTAAAACATAAATTGAACCCTAAGTCAAAACCTAAAACATTATTCCTAAATACACACCTAAAACATCAAACTACGATTAATGTTGAATAATAATAAACCAAAAATAAAGAACAATGAGTCAAAACTTATAACATGAGTTGAACCCTAAAACCCCATAAATCACTAACAATCCATAAACCCTAAATCCATACCTAAAACATAAACCACTAATCAAAAACTAAACCATAAAAATCCATTCGATGCTTTCTATAAAACATATGAGTCTTAACAAACAATAATCATCAGTCGAACGCTAATCAATCTTAATAAATAAAACATATCAGTCTTAATAAAAAATAATAATCAGTCGAACCCTAATCCCCTAAATCGAAAGGTCGGACATAAACCCTAAAAAAATCAACACAAAATCAAAGATATTAACATGAGTGAATGAATGAAGAATAATAAACAAAAAACCAAGAACAATCAGTACAACAAAACACATTAACAGTAATCGAAATAAAAAAAATATACAAAATAAGTTAATCGATCATCTGAGATAATAATCAAAGATAGAAGAACATCGATCTATTCAAAAGAAGAATCGAATGGAGCTTACCTTGGATTGGAGATGATGGATGCTATGAATCGCAAAGTTTAGGGTTTAGGGTTGAATGTTCGGCGATGGAGATGGTACTGAGATTATGTCCGCTTTTTTTTTAAGCCTTTATATATTTTTGTATTTTTGATTTAAAAAAAATAGAAAAGTTTATTAATTCCCACATTGTGCCATGTAGGATTCTCATTAATTGCAAGGGGTGTGATAGATTGCCAGTGTCCCATATTGCTTCTAAATATTATATGTATAGATGTTTCGGTCAAAGTGTTTAATAACTTTCCTAAACACTATAATCCAGATTTTTAATTTTTTTTAAATAAAAAACATTTAATGACTATTCTATTTTTAAAATTCAAAAAAGAGTCATGTTTTTATAAAAGAATTTATTTTTTAAAAATCGAAAATCATTCATTAATGTTTCGGTCAACGTGTTTAATAACTTTCCTAAACAATATAATCCACATTTTTTGTTTTTTTAAAATAAAAAACATTTAATAACTATTCTATTTTTAAAATTAAAAAAAAAGTCATTAATGTTTTTATAAATGTTTTTTATTTTTTAAAAATCGAAATCATTCATTAATGTTTGGGTCAACGTGTTTAATAACTTTCCTAAACACTGTAATCTAGATTTTTAATTTTCTTAAAATAAAAAAAATTTAATGACTATTCTATTTTTAAAATTCAAAAAAGAGTCATTAATGTTTTTATAAAATTTTTTATTTTACATCAACGAAAATTATTCATTAATGTTTCGGTCAAAGTGTTTAATAACTTTCCTAAACACTATAATCCAGATTTTTAATCTTTTTTTAAATAAAAAACATTTAATGACTATTCTATTTTTAAAATTCAAAAAAGAGTCATGTTTTTATAAAATAATTTATTTTTTAAAAATCGAAAATCATTCATTAATGTTTTCGGTCAACATGTTTAATAACTTTCCTAAACAATATAATCCACATTTTTTGTTTTTTTAAAATAAAAAACATTTAATAACTATTCTATTTTAAAATTCAAAAAAGAGTTATTAATATTTTTATAAAAAAATTTATTTTTTAAAAATCGAAATCATTCATTAATGTTTGGGTCAACGTGTTTAATAACTTTCCTAAACACTGTAATCCATATTTTTAATTTTCTTAAAATAAAAAAACATTTAATGACTATTCTATTTTTAAAATTCAAAAAAGAGTCATTAATGTTTTTATAAAAATTTTTATTTTTTAATAATCGAAAATTATTCATTAATGTTTCGGTCAAAGTGTTTAATAACTTTCCTAAACACTATAATCCGGATTTTTAATTTTTTTTTAAATAAAAAACATTTAATGACTATTCTATTTTTAAAATTCAAAAAAGAGTCATGTTTTTATAAAATAATTTATTTTTTAAAAATCGAAAATCATTCATTAATGTTTCGGTCAACGTGTTTAATAACTTTCCTAAACACTATAATCCAAATTTTTACTTTTTTTAAAATTAAAAACATTTAATGACTATTCTATTTTTAAAAGTCAAAAAAGAGTCATTAATGTTTTTATAAAAATAAATATTTTTTAAAATCAAAAATCATTCATTAATGTTTCGGTCAAAGTGTTTAATAACTTTCCTAAACACTATAATCCAGATTTTTAATTTTTTTAAATAAAAAACATTTAATGACTATTCTATTTTTAAAATTCAAAAAATAGTCATTAATGTTTTTATAAAAAAAAATAATTTTTAAAAATCGAAAATCATTCATTAATGTTTCGGTCAAAGTGTTTAATAACTTTCCCAAACACTATAATCCAGATTTTTAATTTTTTTAATAACTTGCCTAACATTGTAATCCCGATTTTTAATTTATTTTTAAAATAAAAAACATTTAATGACTATTCTATTTTTAAAATTCAAAAAAGAAGAAAGAAAAATCTAACCTCGTATGCAAGACGGATGCCTTTGAACACCTCACCAGCTTGTGAATTCTTGTTAACATTAAATCCACAGTATTAAACGGATTATTATGAAATCATGAAAGAGAAAAATCTTATAAACAATCGGAAAAATCTGAAAATAATTATAACGAAACAACAATATATAACAGGAATCGTATGAAAAAGCAAGAAAAAATCGTTACCTTGAAGGAGAGAGACGAAGAATATGAAACCTAAACCCCCAAATCTGCAAAATTATTTAAAAGCAATCAACAATACAAAAAAATAGGTTAATATCAACAATCGATTAACCTGAAAATCATTAAATATGGAAATCATTATAAGAAACAAACAATCGCCTAAATATGAAAATCATTATAACAAACAAACAATATATAACAGGAATCGTATTAAAAAAATTGAAACAATGGTTACCTTGAATGAGTGACACGAAGAAGATGAATGATCACAATGCCTCGAAGACCATCCAAAACTGAGAAATAAATAGCAAAACAATTCACAAGAACAACAGATGTAAAAGGTGGCGTATAATAATCATCGACCAACGTAAAAACTGAAAAATATTAATAATACCGCCGCCACCGTTCACCGCAACACAAGACCAAAACGTGAACCATTCTGCAGTGATAAACAAATAATATCCATTATTATTAATGATGATAACATAGATGAAAAAAATAAACTAATATGATGAAGTATATACATATAACACAATCAATAACAAAACATAATCGAAAACAACCAGATTCTAAACATCCTTATCATAACATTTATTGTTATACTCAACCATCACATACGATTTAATAATATCACAACCAACACGTGGAGGCTTTGTATTGTAACGAATCATTGTACCATAACCCACAACTCTTTGTTCTAGTAAAATAAACAATCACAAAATAGATAATGAACATACGCCTCATTCACTAATATTCCTAACTTTCTATTAGTATCAGCAATCCTAAAAAATAAAAAAATTGAAATCGAAAAAACCATTAACACATAATTTTTTTATTGGCTTCTTCAATGATTTTTGGGTTGCAGACATGAATACGATTAACCAAACTAAAATTAAAAGGCATACCAATCAACTTGACTTTATCCATTACGATCGATAACAACATCCGCAATATAATCAGTGATCTCAAACAAAACGGAGACGTGTGACTATGCATCGAGTAACCGAACAACTTCATCCTTCGTGACCCGCCGCCGTCTCCTTCATCCTTCAGGTCCTCTCTCTCTCTCTTTCCCTCCCTCTGTCACTTTCTCTCTCTAGATCTCTGCGTGTCTCTCTCTTTGTATTATGTTCTCTATGAATTTTGAGTTTAAATTGTTTTAGGGAAGTTAATTAATTGAATGAGAAGCTTTGACCAAATCATAATGAATTACCTAAAAATTTAATATAATTACCTAATTTAATATAATTAATGAATTTTGATTTTTTAGAAAAAAGAAAAATTTTATAAATTCTCACAATGGGGACACTTGGCATTAGTTGATTGGCTATGTAATTGGATGATGAATGTGGGAGTGCCAAGTGTCCTCATGGACTTTGTTTTATTAGATGTATAGATATGTTAATGATCTTTAGAGTTGTTTGGGTTTGATTGTGTAGTCAAATCTGTTTGTTCTTTATATTCTTTTGTATCTAGTCTTTCAGTAATCAAAGTATTCAGTTTATTGTTCTTGATTATGATATTGTGACAATATTCGATTGCAAAAGTTGCATTTGCATTTGACTAAGTTGTTGAAACGCGATGGAGTATTGTTGGTACTTCGCAAAGGAGGATGGAACTTCCGGCCGATAACAACCACTAAAACTCAATGGGAAGTTCGCGTTTTGATTTGTGTTTCGATTGGGAGTTTGGTTCAGGGCGTTCATGTTATTTTGGTTGAATGGGTGGAAAGAATCCATGTAATTTTTATAAAAAAAAAATGAGAGAAATGAGAAGAGATTACAGAGAAATGTGTGTATTGGAGTGGATTTTTTTTTTAAATGTTGATGAATGTATTTAATAAATAGAGATTCTTTTTAAACAAACACTCATGTGACCGTTGAAAGGGACCCCAAACCAAAGCAACCAATCACATTCACCGTCTTCGTCGTCCAATTTGAGACGTTTTGGATGGGTGTGCAGCGTGGGGGCGGTGTGGGACGGGCTGGTGCGTGTTGGACGGGGTGGAGACGGACCACACACAGGATAGTCTTAAGTCTTAATCCGTAAGAATTGAGTTTGTTTTTACATCCTCCACCATCCTAGAAAATTGAAATTGAAATGTTGTGATCCATTGAACTCCTTGTCGTTATGAGTTTTCCAAAGCTACCATAAGCTTGTGAGAAAAACAGCCCCACTGACCTTCTACACCTTTGACCCATTTGAATCTTTTATGACCTGTAGCACCTCACTACACAGAGTCTTGCTTCTCCTAAATGGGATTTTCAGGCTAATAGTCTTAAGTAGGAGTAGCTTGAGTCATGTCCTGATACAAACGAATTTAGTAAAATTTTTACACTAAAAACAAATCATTATTTAAAAAATAATAAAGATAAGCAAGTTTACACCAGTACCACTGAAAGCTGCTCTATAGTCCACAAGATCACTCCCACTTTGATGCCGAGCTTCAGTAGTATTAAGCTTTACTATAAATGGAATCCACTTCCTGCAAGTCAAATCTCAAAGGCTCATTTGTTTTAAAGTTAAAAGCACGAATTGATAACATTGACACCTTAAAAATGCACATATGTACACATATACTATTGGTTTCAAAAAGCATGAGGCGCGCGGACACGATATGGTCTAAAGTCTAAAGCCGAGGTACAAGGGACAGTTTATTTGTATGAACTCTTTTAATTTATTCTAACCTATATGTACAACATCCTGATGCACAAAACCTTCCCACGGATGAAAGGCACACCTGATGCCGATTTTATGTGCGCCTTTTGTACTTTTTTATGTGCGCCTTTTGTACTTCAAGTGCACTTTCTGTACGCACCTCACTTTTCGCAGTCTCAAGTGCAAGCCTATGCGCCTAAAAATGCCTCGAGGAACGCACATATACAGTTTCAGAAACTACTTATTATTAATCTGATTTGAGGAAGTAAAGGGCTGCAGTTAGAACCCGATTGCACCGTAGATTATTAAACCGTCCATAACTTTGAGCATCTGATTGATTATACATTTAACTTTGAACATCTAATTGATTACACATTCTTATGATCTAACATACCAACCAACTACACCACTTTCGTTATGGATCATCTCGTGTTGCCTAACATCTATTAAAATTACACAAATGATCATTTTATAAATCTGGTATAAAAATCACCTACTCGCTTTTGACTGTGTTACAAAAATCACCTAATGAAATTGATGTTTGTAGGCCTGTTACTTTTAAACAGGTATCTTACCTCTACAACACGACGTGCATCTGTAATGTGCCTCTGACCAAATGGATGGTCAATCTCTAGTAAGGAAGACAATTGTGCAGAGAGATCATTTAATGACGTAACCAGTGCCTTTTTCTTACTGTTACTCATTATATTAACCGAAGAATGCCTCTTTTTCCTGTTTAGATTAAGAGTTAATTAATCAAAAACTGATTAGATGTATATTTTAAGGTTAATTATATGCAAAAATTAAGAACCTTGATTTGCTTTAGAATGTTACAAGAGCAATCAAAGATGTAAGTCAGGCGTCTCCAACAGCAAAAGAAGGATTCCGGATTGGTGAATCACCATCTTCTAATGTTAATAATGCATTATCACCTTTCATCTGTTGCAGAATCTGATCACAGTATAACACAACTTATTAGAATAGAAATAAATTAGTATTAATAATCACAATAAAAAAGTAATATAGGCTTACCTTTCTTCTCTTGTGATCTACTGACTCCAGAGCTGAACGGAGTCTTGCTACTTGTGCCAAGTCTTCTGCTGTCTTAGTTGCTAATGTACCTACAATATCCTAATAGCAACCGTATTTATAACTGGAATAAATCAGAGTAAATGTCCCTAACTTCCTTTTTATTTTTATTTTTTTTATTTTTTTTATTTTTTTTATTTTTTTTGCAAATGCGAGAAATATTCTTATGATCTCATACACCAATCAACTACATTACTTTCATTATAGAGCATTTTGTGGTGTTTAAAATTCTATTAAAATTACATAAAACGATCATTAATATCCCCTTTAAGAGAATCTGTAAATACAAATAATCAATAGCAAATTAGCAATTACTACGCAATTCATATATATCCAAAATTACTACCCAATATGTAAACACCACACATAATAAAAATGAAATTAACAGCAAACAGGATACGATACGATAGTTACCGAATCAGGTGTTAGTGGTGATAAAGTCAGCGTACAGAGGCAATTTCAAGTGGACAAAAAATGGTTTAGGATTTTATTTTTAAATGGCAATGGCAATGGCAATGGCAATGTTTGCTGGGTAATGTCATTTATGTGTTACTTTTCAACAACATGAAAAGATTATGTGATCAAGTTACGTTTAGTAGTAAAATCTGGTATAGCATATAGTGAATTGAGGTGAAAACATGTTTAGTAAAAATATGCTAAAAATAGTAAAATGTGAGTGTGGAATTTAGTTTTCTTTTCTTTTTTACCAAACCAACACACCCATCTAATTATACTTCAAAATCACAAATTAGTCAATCATGAGACTTGAACTCTTATCCTCTCGATGAATGGTTCTAGAATGGAATAGGGTGTATGATATTCCTTAGCAAAGAAAAACATTCTATGTTATAGGACGCCTACAAGGTGTTTGATAAAATGCTTAAGTAAAGCAAGTTGGATTTTAATAGCATTAACTTAAGTAGAATTATGCTCATAGGGGTTGATGTGGTATAGTCATTCATAAAATTTGATGAGTAAATGACACTCGACAGTAGTTTGAACTAAGGCCTAGACAAGTCTAACAATAATATAGGCAACAAACTTGTGTAATGGTGAATGCCCTTCTGTGGAACATCATGTTCAAAGGAAACTAGTAAATTATCTAATGATCAAATGGATCACAATCTATTAGGCAAGAAGCATGAGGCATCTTCAAACCAAGGCGAGAAGTAACCTCAGTGTATGTTTTTGATTTACTGGTTCAGCAGCAGCAAAATTAATTAGAATTATTGTGTTAGCCTGATAGCCACTCTTAGGAGCTTTCAATCTTTAGAAAAATCTTTTGTTGTCGAGCAAAAACTAGGCCTAGTATGTGTGTGAACGAACCGATTTTTTCTGAACCAAACATTAAACCGACAGTTCGGGTCAGTGTTTTGTTGAAAACTGAAATCCGGGTTTGGTTTCGGCTTTGGTTTGGCCTAGACCCTTAACCCGAAACGACTGAACTGAGCCACACCCATCATGAAAATCGAAAATTGAATACCGAAAGAACAAATTAAAAGGTTAAAAAAACATTGGAGAATAATTTTATTTTTGAGGATGATCAAGTAATGTATAAGAAATTAATAAGGGCGTACCCTGCTATATTTAGGCTCAAATTCATTATTTTGGGTCATTATTGGCAAAACCTAAGTAACTGTAAGCAGACAAACCCATTTTGAAAACCTAAACCAAAGGGTTTTGTATACCCCCTGCCCCTTATCATCAGTAATCATGATTCATGAACTGTTTGACTTTTTTTTATATTTTTTTCCTCACTGGCACACCGAGGAGGAAGTTGTGGCTGTTGATTAATGGATCAAGATTTGCACCCAGCTTTGGACTTTCGGGTGTTATAACTATGATGATGTTATATATTAAGCTGATTATTTCACGGGTTCTTTGTTTATACGTTTGTGTTTTAAAGTGTGGGTTGTTGGCAGAACGAGTTGGAGATTAGTGCAAAGCTTCTTTCTTGGCGGGATAGGTGCGGTTAAAGGAACGCTTGTTTTGGAAAACAAAATAACCGGGGACATTATCGCAGAAGGACGACATTCGGTGTTTTCCATAACAAGAAGCAAAATCTGAATATGGGCTGCTCTTCTTCTGGCAAGATGAGCCTGAAAGATTTTGCTCAGTGTATTTGTGCCTGCTTTGCCATGTATATTCAGCTTTGTAAATATTCAAGAATGGATAGGAACATCGCCAAGATGTAATGTTGGCCGATTAACAGAGATATAAGAGTCACATTGGATTTCCTGTGAAATTTTGTCATTTCTCCCAGATTCATTCAGCGAAATATTCCGGATAGGGTTCTGCTGATGAGCTATTAAAATTAAAACTTGATTTAAGTAATAAGGTGTGTTTTACTTCACACCTGAAAAGGAAAACCTATCCAGAAGTTTTAATGCAACCTCGGACTTTATGTCACCCAAAACATTACTTCAAGAAGGATATTTCTGCAAACAAAATGACTCATGATTCAGCCAAAACGGGCTTAAATCTGTGTGTAATGTGTTTGATATTTATCCAATTTTTAATTTTACTAACTTCAGTACTCAATTCTAGAGTTCTTTGCTAAAACAAATAGTCACTCTCTTTGTCAAGGCACACCGAGGTGTGTGCCTAGTTCACTACTTACTTCAAACAATTACACCAACCCAAAACAAATAGCCTTCTCGCTTCGCTTCAAAAGCTCCACTTTGAAGCCCTTAAGCACATTTTTAAGGCCAAGTTCAGACAAGTATCAAACAATTATACCAACCCTAAACAAGCATGGAATCAACCTAATAGCCTAAAGTAGCCTAAAACATATCTAAAAAACTGTATTTTTATACTATAAGCCTCGCCCATAAAAAAACATCTCTTTTTAAGCTCCTTGAAGTGAGTCCCAAGGCTCACCCTTTGCGCCTTCGGCAACTATGGTCAAAGTCATATCCACAAATGGCGATTTAGCTATAAAAAAGGTTTAGGCTTCAAGATGCCTTCAACACATCATTCAGATGGTGAATCCCAGACTACTTAAGATGCAAACGCAGAATTAGATATTATTTGTACATGACCCGTGACTAGAAATCAAACTATAAGTTCCTAATTTGAGTAAATGATGGTAGTAATTAGAAGGAAAGAAGGATGCTTACACAAAATCGAGGGAATATACAATAAAGAAGCATACATGACAATTTGATACATATCAAATGTTAAAATTTTCACACATTATCTAAGCAACAAAAAGGACTTACATGTCAAAAGCAGCCATAAAAGCAGATCCATAGCGTCACGCAGCCAATGTAGAGAGGTTAGAGCTTTAAGTTTGCAACAAACTAATCAAAGCACAAATTGAATAATTTTAGTTTTATCATTTCACGAATGGGATCCCAGAAGGAACCCGTTTAGCAAACTCCTCGTATTCTCCAAAAAACTGTCTCAAGAAATACTCTTCATATGGTATTCTTCTATTGAAAAAGTTCCAAACGACTACTGTAAACGCAACAGTCGAAAGAGGGTTACACAACATAACTTGAGTACCAACTGACCAAATTAAGAAACCCGTGTATCCAGGATGACGAACGATACTATAAACTCCATGAGTTACTAATTTATGATGTTCCTCATGATATCTCTGAATAAGATGAGTGAAAGCCCGTCCGGCTGTTATAATAGCTAGCTTTCGTATGATTTCCCCAATGACAACCATTAAAAGCCCCAAATTGCTTATCAACCAATGCTCCTTTAACTCCGGGAAAAAGTGAAGCTCGAGTAAATATTCAAGAACGGATAGGATCATTGCCAAGATGTATTGCTGACTGATTAATAGCGATTTAAGAGTCACGTTGGACTTCCCGTGAAATATGATTGCTAAAAGATATTCAGAACCATGAAAGAAGACTACTGCAAACAACATTTGGGATAACTGTCTGGAAGCAGTATGGCTGAAGAACTCTGTCATTTTTCCCAGATTGATTCAGTGGAATATTTAGACTTTACGGTTCTGTCGAAACGGTATGAAAATTTGATTAAGCAATAAGGTGTGTTTAATTTTACTTCAGACCTGAAAACGAAAAGCTGTCCATAAGCTTGAATGCAACCTCGCTCTTTATGTCACCCAAAAATCGCTTCAAGAAGAACATTTCTGCAAACAAAATGATCCATGATTCAGCAAAAACAAACATGGAAACACTTAAATCTGTGTGTATTTGTGTAACGTGTTTGATATTATTCAATTTCTGAATTTTACTAACTTCAGTATTCAATTCTAGAGTTCTTTGCTTAAAACAAATATTCTTCTCACTTCACTTCAAAAGCCCTACTTTTAATCCGTTAGACGCATTTTTCAAGTCAAGTTCGGACGTCGGCCAATAATCGTCTGAACAGCTATGAAACAATAATACCAAGTCCAACCCTAAACAAGAACGGAATCAACCTAATATCCTAAACTAGCCCTAAAAAAGTCTTTGTTTTTTCAGACGGTGAATCTGATGAAATGAAAGTATAATTTCGTACACTAAACCAGTAACTAAAAGATTTGAGTAATTAGAATGAAGCTTACACAAAAGTAGGTCAAAGTTGATCGGCGCCGTTGATCGGAGCGCAGTCGGTGGGAAAGTGAGTCCTGGCCGTTGGATCTGGGGTTTGACAGGGGGAAGTGTTGGATGCTTGGGTTTTATGCGTAGCAGCCAAACCATATAATATGGTTTTAGGTTTTTAGACCAGACATACACTGGTGACAAAATGTTTAGGTTTGTGACACATTTTTGACCACCTGCGATATTAATTATTAGCTTTTTTTTGATCGGCTAAGGACATCTCCTAGGTACCCGTTTCGAATCCCCTTTCCGGTCCCTGAGGGCATAAGCCCTTTCAACGTCAAGGGTGTATTTTTGCTGGCCCTAGGATTTGAATCGTGTACCTCTCCCGGACGTGAACCTCCCTAAGAAGTAAACCCTCTCACCTCCAGTGGCGAAGCTTGACCCGAAGGTTCGGGGGGTCGAAAGTCACTAGTTTCGGGGGGTCGAAAACCAGTTTCGGGGGGTCGAAACCCTATATTTTTAAAATTTTCTATACGAATACTATATAATCGGAACTTCTGTGCGAAAATCCGGGAGGGGGGGGGGGGGTCGGCCGCCCCTCCCCGCCCCAACTATGCTGCGCCATTGCTCACCTCTCCCCAACTAAGCTGGGGTCATTGTCTATTAATTATTAGCTATATATCAAAACAAGATGGCCATGAATTATCATTATCATTATCATTATCAACTATGCTGCGCCATTGCTCACCTCTCTTTTAGTATGTGTTTGATCATTTTAACAAACAAGTATATGGTGCAGCTGGTTTGGGTGGGGTTGTTTCTTGTCACGCCCGTTTTTTTGTTCCAAAATTTTTTAAGCAAAAAAAAAACAAAGGATTTAGTGTACAGTTGTTTTGTTAGTTGGCTGGCCACGTTTTATCTTAGCTGAGTTATTGTTCCACCATTCTTTTGATAATTGAACCAACAATTAAAAACGAATATAATCTTGTACATCCACCTTTACATCAAGCTTCTTTTCACCCATTAGGGTGAAAGGGGCCCTTGTAGTAAAATTTTTATCTTTCATTGATTTTAACCAATTATGCTGTGTCACATCACTTCACTTCACTGGTTTACTTTACTGAAACACCTTTTTGTAGGCAGCACTTCACTGATTCTTTTATTTATTTTTTGTAATTTCATTAATCCTTTTATTATTATTATTATTATTATTATTATTATTATTATTATTATTATTATTATTATTATTTCACACGGTTTAAGTTTAAAATTTATTACCAAAACTATTTCAACCATCCCACTAATCACGGTCAGAATTCAATATGGAAACCGTTCAATCGAATTCAATGGCATTGATACCGTTCCACCAAACTGTTTGAAGTTTTTTTTATATATAAACATAGCAAATCGTGGGGTTAAAACACACTTTTACCACCGTAGTTGGCATCAAACACACACGAAGATGACTCGTTGGACCCCCGAAGAAGAGATTGCATTGGTGATATGCTACCAAGACGCCTTGAACATCTCGGCCCTTCAACAACGTCATTCGCAGGTTTTTTGGAAACGTGTACGGTCCAATTTCAGCCGACAAGTAGGCAGCAATGACCGGACAACCATCAGCATGCAGCAGAAGTGGACCGATCTCACCAATAAGTGTGATCGGTGGACCAACATGTACGAGAACACGTTGAGGGAGGAGCCGGGCATTGAACCGGAGTTGGCTATCGAGCTCACGCATGTGGACTATGCGGCTTGATATGACACCAGCTTTGACCATGTCGAGGCATGGAAACTGTTGCGCAAACCCTAGGTTTTTTAATTTCTTTTAATGTATTTTATTTTTAGTTTTATATGTTTAATGGTTATGAATTTTAGTTTTTTATGTGTATTTATCTTTAATGTTCTTATTAATTATGTAAATTTTAAACAAACGGTTTAAAAAAAGGTAAAGATATTCATAAAACAAACGGTGAAAATAATACAAAAATAAAAAACCACAAAAACCCGGTACCAGCACGGTAAAGAGAAACAGCAAAACGGTCCACGGGACTACTACCAGCGTAGGTGGCGACGGTGTTACTGGTAATTGGTACCCGTGGACAATTCGGTAGGCGCCTCGTCCCCCCTTATGTTCTTAGCTTCTTCAATCATTAATCATCAACCTTCTTCAATCATCCATCATTAACCATCAATCTCTCAAACCTGTTTCCATATTTCTCCCACCAAAAAACAAACGCCCACCCAAACAAATAAACGATCAGCATCGCCTCAACCTCTTCCCCTACAAACAACCGGAGTCCTACCTTTTGTTGATAGGAGTAATCGATTTAACCGGTCACGGAACTCGCAGAGCAAGCGTTACCACCCTAAAAAACGGGAGCTTAACTGGGAAAACGACTACGGTCACGGACGTCGTCGGGTTCAACTATCAGGGGAAAACGAACGATTATAGTGGGCGGTTCCAATATCCTACTGATCCAATTTACGATTTTCTTTTATACGATTAAAATAGGATTTGTTGGGTGTTCGTGTTTA
Organism: Ambrosia x helenae; assembly: GCA_030844895.1. Lineage (NCBI taxonomy): Eukaryota > Viridiplantae > Streptophyta > Magnoliopsida > Asterales > Asteraceae > Ambrosia > Ambrosia x helenae. The sequence goes on from JAUTDX010007250.1 coordinate 346,200, forward strand.
GTATTGTTTGTAGCTCTTGATTTCTTCATGTCTTTGACTATTGATTTATAGCTTTGATTGTGGTTTGTATGATTGGAAATAGGATTTGTTTACTGTTTGTGACTATGAAGTGACGGTTTATATTAACTTACCGCTTAAACAAAACACGGATCAACAAATTAAGCAAGCTTTAAGATAAGTATAATCTTCCGAAGATCAGAGAACACGACCACCGAGATCTGAGAAGCCTCAGATCCTGACCAGGTTTTGTGCTCGATTGTTTTCATTTTTGTCTTCGTGGTCAAAATGTAAAAACCAAAACTTTTATGTGGCCAAAATATAAAAATCAAAAGTTAAGGGGCATTTTTTAAAACTTTTTATTTTAAATACCAAACCCCCCACCCCAACCCCCCCCCCCCCCCCTCCTTCTTCTCCCCCTTCCTTCTTCTCCCTGTCTCCTGCTCTCTCTAAATCGCAACATCTACCAGCAACCCAACCCAACCCACCCCACCACCATCTGCCACCGCCTCCGGCAGTACTCCGACGACCATCCACTTCAACACCCACCTTCACTTCAACACCCTCCGACGACCACCCACTTCAACACCCTCGGTGACCACCCACTTCGACACCCACCTTCACTTCCACAACCTTGCTCACCCAAATATTATTGTGGGAAGAGAGATGCAGAGAATGAGAAAGAGACAGAGGAAAGAGAAAGAGAGAGAGAGAAGTAGAGGAGAGAGAGAACCGGTAGAGAGGAAAGGAGAAGGTGAAGCTGTGGTGGTTTCAAGCGGCGGCGGCGGTGAACCTGAACCGGAACAAGGTAAAACCCCAAACCCTCTTCTTTTTCCCCTGATAATTATCGTTGTAAGATGAGGGTTGTTGATATTGAACTTGCAAATGATTGAGGGTGAAGGGTTACGGGTAGTCAGACGGTTGGTTGTCATCAAGGAGGTGGTGGTTATTAAAGGTGGGGTTTCGATGGTGGACTCGGTGGTGACAGACGGCAGTGGTACAGTGGTTGTTAGGGGTGGATGGGGGTGGTGGTTGTTAGGGGTGGATGGGGGTGCCTGCTGGAACTTGGTGGTGGTGAGTGGTTGTTGGAGCTGGAAGAAGAAAAAGAGGGGGGAGGGTTGGGATTTATAGAATTTATAATAATAATAATAATAATAATAATAATATTAATAAAAAGTTTCAAAAATGCCCCTTAAGTTTTGGTTTTTACATTTTGGCCACGAAGACTAACCAGGTTAGATCCCCATTAGTTTGGGAGTGATGGAAGAAAATAAGTTAAAAGTTGGGAGTGCTATTGGCCAAAATGAAAATTCGGAGTAATATCCACCAACAGGCGATAGTTAGGAGTATTAAAATCCATTTTCCCTTAATAAATTAACATTTGTTTTTTTTACTTATAGGTGTTGCGATCGCCTGAACCGGTATAACTTTCGTTATACTTATTAGTATTTGTTTTCTTACTTCTTTAATAGTTGATGTGAGACTTAATATAATATAGGATAGAGTGCGATATGTATATAAAAGAGTGATTGGATGTAGAGAACATTTTGCCATGATAGCTTATAAGAAAGAATGTAAAATAATACCCTACACTTGCTATGTATGTTCTGTTCTGTGTATATAGGAATATTTTTTGAGCGTGTTGCTTGTGTATTGATGTTTGTTAAAATGGTGTAAGGGTTATAATATTTGAATGGTTTATACATTAATTGTGTTATGTTGTACGTTTGTTTTATGAAATGTTTTCTAAATCTTTTGATTTATGTTGTGATGTAGACAACCTGTTTATAGGTTTGTTTCCTGAAATCTCTTCTATGTTGATGTTGAAGTGTTTTCCGTTAACATACCTTACTTCGAAGGCAAGGAGAAGATTCTGCTGCCATCGTTGATAAGAGGTACCGAATTCCAAAACGTTTGTGTCCATTGTGTTTGATTTGATTCCTGATTCGAATATGCTTCATTAGTTGTGTCCTTTTTTTTTGCTTCTTGAAACAAATGTTGAAAACATAAACAAACCCCACAAAATTGTGACAAACGTCACCCTCATCTTTCAACAAGTTGTCAGTTATAGTCACTCATGTATTCTGAACGTTTCATTTCAAATCTTTGAATTAATATTATAAGTTCAAACCCAAGCTCTAGTCAATATTCGTTACTTATAATTAATTATAATGTATCTATGTTACCTTATTAAGGAGGAGAGATGGCTAGGATAGTAACTTCACAACCATTTTAAGATGGCATATCAAGAGGCACAAACATAAATCTCTAACTTTTACCATTTTCTTCCTATTATACCCATATGTACAATATTTGATGGCACATGTATAAGTCACTAATACAACTCATATAATCCTCACCAATGTTCGTTGAATGCTTCCATTAACCGAATTGCTTCTGTTAACAGACGTTTGAATGATTATTGATCACTGCAATCACTATACTTGCCGACCCCTCCGCTTCCACTCCCCACCCCCTTCTATAATTATGGTCATCCAAGTACCAACATTTGTGACCAAAGTTCAATATTATTAATCGATTTCTTCTCCCGGGAGATTTATTTGATTTGCAGAGGAGAATCATATTTGAAGATCAGAAGACGAGAATCCAAATCGATTCTATAAATTTATGTGTGGAATTCATTCCCATTGTTTTTATCATCAAGAATCAAGAAATTAAGCAACCTTCATCTACTTCAAACCTCCATTGTTGAAGAATATGAACTAGAGTATGTGGGTTATGATGATTATTCTAAATGCATGATATTCGTGATTTTATTTAGCTTAGGAACCCTCCGGTAAAGCATTTCGCCATTGTAAATCTAATTACTAATGTTGTTGCCTACATTTCGATATGCCCTTGATAATTACAAAATCAATTGATGACTTTTGATCATGTTAATGAACTTTTAATTTTAAAATCTGAGCGTTTCAGTGATTGCTGTTAATATGAGTGTAAACTGAGTGATGACACGAATGTTGATTAGCTTAATATATGAAGCAACCTCACTCCCCGTTCCTCTTCTTTGTCGTCTGTTAATTTGGTTATTTTTTTTATATTGTTACTCTTGTTAGTGTAGGTTTTAAATGTGGCTTAATGTTTATATATATGGTTTGTAGTTTTTTGGGAAGTTGAACCAGAAGATGGTGGAGTATTTGAGAAGCTCTGTTGGGATTAAACACAAAAATCATGCTGAAAGTATAACAACTTTCATCTAGAGTGTTGATCAAGAGCATAAAGATGATTGTGTGAGCATCGTGCCACAAAAGAAGCGGCTTACTTTCTGTGTGGAAGGGAATATAAGTGTGGGAAAGACGACTTTCTTGCAGAGAATTGCTAATGAAAGTCTTGACCTTCAGGATCTTGTTGAGATTGTTCCTAAACCAATTGACAAGCGTCAATATATTGGGCCTGATAACTTTAATATATTAGATGCTTTTTATGCCGAGCCAGAAAGGTATGCCTACACGTTTCAAAACTATGTGTTTGTTACGAGAGTGATGCGGGAGAAGGAGTCAATTGGATCTCGGTTTCTTGAGTTCTTGTCCCAGGTTTGTCTCTCTCACATATTATTTGATTTCTCTTGATTTTTTTACTTTCTTGAGGCATGTATTTGTTATGATTTTGTAAAACAATTTTCATGTGACTAGATTATGTCTTATGTTAATTGATTATGGTTCATGTGAATTGAATTTCTATTTGCTTACTGTAAACAAAGTGGTTTGTAAAACTTGAATATGTAAATTTGGTTTTTAGGTTGCCAAAAAGAATTTAAATTCTTTTTACTTACATGCTAACATTTATACATTCTTATAAATTTTATTAACTTGCATATTGAACCGTAAGAGTTGATATAAAGATGCTAACTTTTAAGTTACAATCTGGTTGTTCATTATGAATGGTAACTTAGATTACAACCATTAATTCTTTGTTAATTTTGATAGCAATATTTTGTTGTTTTGGCTCTAAAGTTTTATTTATTAAGCATTCTTTCTAGCACATATATTGAATGGGACCAGAGTTTTATTTTTAATAGAGTAGGTTTTGCTATCCAAAAGGGAGTGGCGGCGCAGCTTGTTGCCCGCTTACCAGCCGTCCACTTGTAATGTGTTTGTGGGTTTATCGTTTGAATGGAATAATAATTTCCAAAAAAAAAAAAAAAAAAAAAAAAAATTGTGCATATCTCTTTAAACTTCAAATTACATGTTTTTTTTTACTTTTGAGGTCAAACAGTTTGACTTTAAGAGGTAACCATGCCTATTTACTCATTTAATCCGTTTTGTCAAACTGTAGCGTAGGGTTGAACCATTCTAATTTAATTAACTTTAAAAACATTTATAGGTATTGTGCCAGAGCTTTTATTTAAACAATTCTCTGGTTTAAAGGGGGTAAGAAGGATCCCTATCTCTTGAATATATGTTTGTATTTCTTTTAACTTTGAAGTAACGCTCTTCACTTTGCATGAAAATTACTCACTTTAATTGAAACATGTGTCAACTTAGTATGTTATAGCATGGACATTTATGTGCCATTGATTTTGATCAAAAATTAGTTGGTTAAAGTTGCAACGAAACAGTTGCTGCTTCATCATTCGTCAAAGGTGTATTTACTTTAGGTGAAAACCGCATATTATTAGATATTGTTTCTCCACGCTCTTGCCGCAACGTGCGGGTTAAATAAAAGTTTAATTTTTGGTCATTTGGTTCATATCAGGTTGGTTACCTGCAAGCTTTTACTATTTTTTTATTTATGTAAATATCTACTATTGTAATCATAAATAAACTTTATTATTGCAGTATATTAAACTATTTGAATATAATTTTCCCATATGTTATTAGCTTTTGGTTCATCATTTGCTAGGCTTTTAGGTCCTCCAAGATTTAATACCATGGAATGCAAGTTGCAATGAGGTATGCCTCACATGCAGGGTCGGCCTGTTGGCTGTGCAGACTGTAAAGCCTCACATGGATCATTTTTTTTCTATTTTTATATATATATATTATAAACAAATCCAATCATCACAAAAATGTTGATATAGCAGGATTCAACTTCTATAAGACTATCAGGAGTAGGGGCGGGAAGGGGGGGGGGGGGAACGCCGCCGCCGGTAGGGGCGGGAATGTGGCGTGGGGGTGGGGCGGGGGTGGCTTCACTGGCGTGGGGGGAGTGTGTGGGACACGTGGCACAACGCGATTGGTCAGTTTTTTTTTTAATTTTTTTTTTAATTTTAACACAATATAATATTATTTCCTTCCCCCCCTCTTCCCCCCTTCCACTCCCCACAATTATTTTCCCCCCCACAAGGGTCCCACAAGTGCCACATGCCGCTTCATCCCCCTCTTTCCCCCCCCCCCCCCTCCTTATAGTCTAAAAGAGCGATTCAACTTTGCCAGTAAAAGAAGTAACAAGTTTAATTTAAGTCAATCTTCATTAATTACTTATGTCATCTATATTGGTCCTTTCGGGTGGAATCGAAGCCACACCCGAGTTCAGTAGACGAGGATCTTGATGAAGCTCCAAAAAAAAAAAAAAACCAAGGATTGTTTGGTTGACCATTGATGCAGATTATGGTCTTTGAACTTACATTTGCTTTGGGATTGTATTTTAGGATGAATTTAAAGCAAATAGTGGCGGTTTGTTGAATCCGGAGTTTCTCCAAATGTATAAGATTGTAGCCCCGCAGCAACGCGCGGGTTCCTTACTAGTTTTAATTATGTAAAGGGATAACATTAAAACTTCAAAGTTAATAAAAGTTTTATAAATGTTAAAGTTAACTTGGTTAATGTAGTTAGTGTTTTATAAAAGGAAAAACTAACCAAGCTGTTTATAAAACTAACCTAGTTAAGTGTTGAGGGGCTAGTTCTGTCAAAACTGAAAATTTATTTTGAAACTCTTCCCTCTCACCAAGCTGTGCACGGTTTTTTTTCCGGCCACCGATTCCGGCCAAATTCCGGTCAAGTTCCGGCAAGCTCATAAACCCACATTTGTTTGATCTTAACTCGTTTTAATGCGTGCAAAACGTTTTCTCCATCATGGTGTAACTGAATCGAACTTAATATATCGAAATTAACACGTTTTAGGTGAGTTTAATTCGGGTTGAAACACCTTGTAACCGCCGGAATAACAAGCGAGCTATATGTCCGTTTTTTAAACAATCATTATAAAAATCGAGTACATTAATCTTTTTCTGCACTCTTCGACAACCCAAAACAACTATAAAACTATAAAAAACCATTCAGTTAAGCCTTCTAATTTTCGCTTCTTGGTTCGGGTCTTGTATCTCCACTTTCGACTTTAAAAACCATGTGTAAGTTTCTTTTCTTCATGCCGTTTTGTTGTTCATACATGCCTTGATAATAGCCCTCTATTACAGATCAATAATCATGCTTGATTTAGATTATTGAAAAATCATCAATGTTTCCGCCATGTGTAATAAACTACTTAATCAATATATCAAAATTTACACTTTTAGTCCATGAGCTATTGAACAATCATCACTACGTGACACCTCGATGTTTCCGCCATCGGTTGGGGTGTTACAAAAATCATGACGGAAATGTATGGATTTGAGGGTTAATTTGTACAGCCTATAAAATAGATTTGATTTTTATTAGGCTCTTGATGGGTAAAAGCATTACTGCAGGATAGAGAACCGGAGGGTGTTTGATACCCTAGAAAATATGGTGTGTAGGGGAAATTCAACAACACGACAACAAATACAGAAAGAGGAAAACTACGGAATTACACACTATACACACATACACAAAGATATAAGTCGGGGTATATTTTAATAAAAAAAAAGTTTTGATTTATGTTATTACTTTCATTTATGTTCTCAAACGTTCTTTTTTTAGCATGTTTTCTTCATGGTTTCTAGTTTTATGTACACCCCAAAGCCAGAGGGTTGAGAATCTGAGGTTTATGATTTGAATATTTGAATGGAACCCCATTCATGAGGTGCTATGATCATTATCATCATTATCATACTCAGTTAATCATACCAATAGCAAAAGCTAAGGTAGGGTCTGAGGAGGGTAAGATGTAGACAATCTTACCTCTAACCCGTGGAAATAGAGAAGCTGCTTCCAGTGAGAACCCCAGCTCGATAGTGACTTTGTATCAAGCCATGGACATAAGGCACATAAAACTTAGCAATCGGGACGAACCCGATTGGTGCATGTACCCCCTTGTCTTTTAGCTATCAACGTCACCACATGATGCATGGTTAATTGTCCGTCATTTTTTAACGTTAATTTCACCAAATTAGTAAAATACCGTTAAAATTAGTGCAACTTTACTTTTGTCCCCCGAGGGCCACACATATATATGTAGTGCACAACCGTAAAGGGCTTCATGGGGTGCTATGATGATATTTTTATATATAATTCTATACCATTGTTTTTAGTGTTCAATTTGATATTATTTGTATGGAATATATTCATGCCAATATAGGTATTTCATTAAATGACAAAAGGATAAATTCATATGGTTTTCCATCATATGCTTAAAGTGAATGATTTTTATATATAGTACATTTCTATTGGTTTTCTTTTGGGATTTAGGTTTTACTAACGTCTTGGTTAAGTCTATGGCTTAAATGGTGTTCATTTGTTCTTTAATTCGCTCATTTTGTTAATGATTTTAATCTATGATATTCAATCTGATTTATTCAGTCTGTTAGTTTGGTTATTGATTAATGTTACTATTTTTTTGTAGGAAAGGTCCACGACTCCTTGGCTTCGTGTTAGTTAGGTGTGACGTCAAACAACGAAGGTTGCAAAACAAGACAAGAACCAACATGCGCATTCGGTACAATAGGTGCTTTGTCACCGCCGGTAACTTGCTGCCACTATATTATTATTTGAAATATATGATATTTGCATCATAATCAACATTAATTTTGTAAATTTGTGGGTGACTTTTTTTTTAAATAAGTAATTGTACTTTTAAGGGAATACGCTTGGTTTTTTTTCTTCATTTGTAGTTATTTTGTTTTAAGTTTGGATTATGCAGTTTTTTGTTTTGCCAAGAAGAGGGAGCCAAACTTATCACAGAAGCAAGCTGATGGATAGCATGATTAGGTGAGATTAAGTTATGTAAGCTTTGAAATTTTGTTGTCATGGACGGTATTCCTGGATCAATCTATCAGACTTACAAACATTATTCATCTTCACTACATTGTTGTTAATCGACTTTATGTTTCTAAAAGCGAAAGGGTGGGAATAATTATTGAAATCAACAATGAGATTTGGGAATTTTCACGGAATCTACACAAACTTAGAACTTGATTTCCGATCATTCTCCGGCTTCTTGATGCAACCTATATATGTTGTTTAATCTGTTAGTGGTGCTTCAACTTTTGGCGATAGCGGTTTTGGATATACTGACCATACTGTCATGGAATTTGATAAGCTCGCCGGTTTCGCGATAGAGTATGGCGTTGAAGTAATTGTTATCTTAAACTTATTCATTATTATTTTTACTCGAATTTAAAACGTCTCTGTTATTTTGGACTCATTCAGTCTTGTACTTTTACTAAGCAGGACCTTTGTCATTGTTATAAAAACGCTTGCTGATTATGAGCAAAGCTTATTTGAGCAGTTCATGAATATGTTCCTTGTGCTGGATGCTTTATTCGTTGGTGAGAGAGGTGTTTACTTTAATGTTATAGTATCTCATACACTGCTATCATACTCAATACTATATTAATTTTTATTAGTGACACGCTTAGGTTTTTTTGGCTATTTTTTTTTTCTTACGCAGAAGAACCTGCCTAAGATTTTCAGTTCGGTTGACAATTGTTGAGCAGTTTTCAATTTCTGGTGAAGAATGATCAAATGGTGGTTGTTCAATATCTTCACAAGGTATATTGAGTGCTTTATTATTCATGAAGTGTTCGTGCCTTGATTGTTTTTGTATAGCAAGTCTTGTCTAAGAAGGATCTTTAGCTTTTGACTTGTATATTTAAGCTTAGATATGTCTTTGTGTTGGTTTTTCTCTTTTGTATCCTATACAATTGATACCAACCTGTAAACACTGATTGGTTCTTGATTTTGAACCTGGTGAACACATACGAGAGAGAGGGAGGATCTGGACTTTAATCTATTTAGTAAATATCTCCAACACAACACAGCTCATCCTCCTTACTGCATCTGTCTTCCCCTTCAATAATTAAACTACATGGATGTCGTGCTTTGTTCAAAACTAATGTATACATGTGTTATATATGTAGAATACAATATCCATTAGCAACTACATTACACTGTGTTAATGTGAAAATCTACAAGATGATGTATGTAATTTTAGCCTTTCAAAATGATCCTTAAATATTTAGTAATATATTTTCAAAATGATTCTTAAGCTGCTAGCTAAAAAAGACAGTTAACTGTCATATAAATGCTTGCATGACAGCAGCTTCTTTAATGTGTTCTACCATAACCAATTTTTTTTTTTTTTCATATTTCAGGCGATACACGCAACGCTGAGAAAAGGCCTGCTCTTGGAAACTAAACAACCGCTCAGAAACGTCACACACAAAATATTTTGTAAATATCAACTTTGACATGCCAGGAACTGCTCCAACGACACACAGTGTCGCAACTTGTGCAGCTGGCTGAATTATGCAGCTATGCAAAACCTGCTTCTTGAGCAGGTTGTTATATATATGCATTTGCGCCAACTTAGACGCTCGGAACACCCAGGCTGCCATATAATTATAAATTCCTTATGCGAAAACAGGGGCGAAGCTTGGTTCGCCAATCGGCGGGGCCGAACCCAATTTTTTTCGATCGGTAGTGGTAAATCGGCGGGGGCCGGACTCAACCCGAACTAAATTTACCTACGAAAATCGTAAATTTTCACTAATGCGCCACAAAACAGGGGGAGCCAGGGCCACCCCTGGCCCTCACATTCCTTCGTCCCTGTGCGCAAGGCGCTCATGTTGCTATAGGTTTCATCGACTCTAGCACCCAACATGTCTCCAATAAAACCCATCATATAAACGCCATCAAAACAGCGCAGGCAGCACCAACACCAACATAAAACAATCAAACCACATCATTCTGCATCCTCTAAACGGCTCCTAAAACAATCACGCAATGCGTGATTTTGAAACCCACTAATATATCAAAACAAAATGGCCATGAATAATAGATATCGTTTGTCTGGATCACCGTCTCTTTTGAAATCAACACAAAACCTACATCCAAATCAACAAAACCCTAACAAGGGCTCCGATTTATAGATATCGTTTTCCATAATGGCCTGAAACCTAAAGGGTTTCTCACAAGCATCACCACATTGTAGCATCGGCGTATCTCCTTCCCCTCTTTTCCATCTACCCTGCTTTGATGTGGAACCTTTCAGGTGGTGGAAGGGGCGGCGGTGGCACTATCACCCCTTCATCCTCTGTGTTTTTAGGGTTTGTTACCCATCAAACAAACACTTTTTTTTTTTTTTTTTTTGTGATTTAGGGCTTTTGATTTGCTTTAATGTTTTCTTTCTTATGTTTGTGTTTGTTTTCAAGCAAAGGCTAGGGTAATAATGTTCACAATTATTTAGGACCTTCAAATTCTTCTACTGGTGGTAGACCTCTGGTAGAGGGAATAAGAGGTATGTTTGCAAAAGGTGTGATTGGCGGGTAACCCTTTTACCTTGATTCAAGTGATTGTTTTTTTAAATCTTTACCAGTTAACAAGAATCATGCTTTTATTTATGATCTGGTGAAGCATCAGACGTTGGTAGTGTGGATGAAGGTAATCATCAACATGCAGTAGTTGAACACTTTATTTTTAAGGTTAAATAATATTTATGGATGTTTATATTTTCTTTTATTATTGTGTATAGATGAACAAGTAATTCAGTATTTTGGGTATGATCACATATCATGAAAGACTGAAAGTTATTCGAAATGATAGGATATTAAAGTTGGATGTTGTCATCTACTCAATGGGTAAAAATATCTAATACTTAATATAAAAATTGGATGCAGACGTCAAAAGTTATTAAGTTTTGTTTAAGAGAACTTCAGTTGATGGTCCGTTACTCATCAAACGAGTAAATTAAGTTTCCCAGCAATTATAAATAAGATTTAGACTTTACAATGTAGGGTTATGAGTTCTTTGTGGAGTTTATGTTGTTTATTTAATTATTGTATAGGCGGATCTGATGCCTATCGTTCGTTGTAATTTGGTATTGTTTATGTGCCATATGAAGGGATTTGTTGTGTTTCGGTTTTTATTCGACTTGATTTCCGTGGGAATACGGGGTGATTTGGAAAGTTTTGAAGCATTTTTGTGTTGTTTCAGTGTGTTTCACCTTAATTCAAAGTGATTTCAATGTGCTTCGGCTGATTTCGTGACAAAACCAACAAGAATTTTAGTGATAAAATTTGTTTTGCCAAAAGGCTTTTGTGACCAGAAAGGATTCATCATCATCATCATCATACTCAGTTAATCCCACCTATAGCAAAGCTAAGGTAGGGTCTGAGGAGGGTAAGATGTAGACAGCTTTACCTCTACCCCTAAGAATAGAGAAGCCGCTTCCAGTGAAACCCCCGGCTCGATGTGGTTTGGTATCAAGCCTTGGACATAAGGCACAAAACCCTTAGCTAACAATCGGGACAAACCCGATTGGTGCATGTACCCCTTTGTCTTTTGGTTATCCATGCCACCACATGAGCATGATTAACCGTCCGTCGTTTTTAACGTTATTTTCACGAAATTAGTAAAATAACGTTAAAACTAGTGCAACTTTACTTTTGCCCCCCCCCCCCAAGGGCCACACATATATTCATTATATGCGCACACCATAAGTGGGGCGTAACCAGAAAGGATTATTTATGACAATTAAATTAAAAACTACGTCACACAAGGTAACTTGCTACATCTTATTCTAGGCCATATACATCGTGTTCTAAGATGTTGTTCATTCTTTTGTTTATCGTTTCATGTGAAATTTTTATATCTACCTTGAATAATCAGAAGGTATGTGTGATTGCTGCTTATATAAGCAGGAACATACCGTTGTTTCTCGTATTTTATATTCAATAGAAACCTATCGGTACAAAGAACAAATCGAGAGTGACAAAGAAGATGAAAACAATCGTGACTTTTTAAGTTCTCTTCAGCTTGCTAAAGTTTTTGTGGGATGTTTTTTTCATTCTAATTGTTTTCGATTGATTATTATATACTTATGGTGAACTAGGTCTCCAAAATGATGAAACGCCGATGAGGCTTCCTTTGGAGGAATTTGAGGAGGTATCCACCAAAAATTTAATCTTTGAAAAATGTATTATGTTTGTGTGCATTTGCATAAGATCATATGTTTGATTTCGTTTCCGTTTTCAGTTTCAGTGTTTAATTTGCCAACATATTGTAAACTCTAAAGTCAGGGCATTGAATCTACAAGTTATGGTAACTCTGGTTTCATTAATGTGGTATTCCAAATTGCAACTCTATTACAGGTATGCCTTGTGCTAATGAAAAGACTATGCTTTTACTATACATGTAGTGTAATCGATTTCCAGGTCCTTTTTTTTTCTTATTTTATATGGATGCTATTGATTCTTGCAATTGATTAATATTAACTAGCTTTTATAACTCACGCGCGTTGCGGCATTTTCAACCATGACTTAATTTTATGTTTAGTTGAAACGTACGATTAACGTATGATGGAATCCGGTATGTGTGAGGTTAAGTATGGTGATTTACTCAATTTAACAAATGTTGCTTTTTGGTACTTTAATTTATAGTAACCATGTTAAGTTAACGGAGTTGAGTAGTAACCTAACGGAGTTGAATAGTAAGTTAACATCGTCGAATAGTAACATCACGGATTGAGTAGTAAATTGACAGAGATGAATAGTAACTTTATGGAGTTAAATAGTAATCTAACAAAGTTGAATAGTAACTCCGTTAACATGACGGAGTTGAATATTAACTTAACGAAGTTGAGTAATAACTCCGTTAACTTGACGGAGTTAAATGGTACTTGACGGGGTTGAATAGTAACTTAACGGAGTTAAATAGTAACTCCGTTAAGTTACTATTCATTTGATCTCACCTATTAATATATATATATATATATATATATATAGGGTAGGGTTCAATTGAGAACCAACCCTTAGTTAGGAACTTTAGGAACCAATCTCATCCATCCATCTTCAATGGCATGATGGTAAATATATTAAACATTAGTTAACTCTTTAATTAAATCAAGGGTTATTATTGTCTTTTTGTATTTGATTATTAATAGGTTATTTATTATACATTATAACTGACAAACACCACAATAAAATCATAATTAGCGATCTTGATGTGCAGAAGTCGAATGAAGAGAAACAAATCATATACATCTATGTATATATACTTAAATATAATATACACTCATGTATACTGTTGAATTTGATGGTAATATACACTGGCGTATAGTTGTTGAACAATATGGTACAATGCATCAATTTGATTATACACTGATGTATATTGTATGTATCCAATTATATGTTTTTTTATACAATGATGTATAACTTTAGTTTTGGCTTTATACACTGATGTATATTGTATGTATCCAACATGTAAGTAAAAATACTCCTTTTTTTTATTAACAGACACATTTGTGCCAGGCTTTTATTAACAGACACATTTGTGCCAGTCAATTTCTCATCGACCTCATCGTCTGTTCCAATGTCATAGTCATGTACATCAGCGCCCAACTCTCTTATGTTGCCTAAACCAAACCCACCCCTACGAGACTCCAGTGTTTCTCTTTTACTGAGCATGGTTCTATAATCGGGGTTCGTGGTTGCGGTTGAGTGGTCGAGAATACGTTGCTGTTTGCGGAGTCCGTCAATAACAGTATCATAACACATCATAAACTGAACTAACGTGTTCGACGCACTAGATATGGATTTAAACATGTGATTTGCGCTCTCGCAATGAGAGGTAGTTTTCACTAGACAACACATCGGTGTTTCTCTGAAATACGATGGAGCCCACTGTTCCCTTATCTCAAACATATCTGACAACCATTTATTGTCATTCAACTTGTAATCTGCCATCAGCGAATGCCATTTCTCTTCAAAAGTTGCCGGTTCCAGATAAACGTCCCAAACAAGCTTGTGAAAGTCCCTTTTAATATTTGTGTTGTTGATCATGTCTCCGTCGATCTAAGAAATACATAAAAAGTCATACATAGAAATGTTCAGAAATTCATTAAACCAATATACTATAATGTATATTTTGGATTTTAAATGAAATTAAAGTTATACCTTTAACGGGAGTTTATCAGTCACATGCCACATACAAAGTCGATGGATTGAATTGTTAAATACTGACTTCACAGCTTGTTTCATCGCAGCATCTTGGTCGGTTAGAACAAGAACCGGTTGCTTTCCATGAGCTTTCACAAACATTTGTAAAAGCCATATGTAAGACTCAATAGTTTCATTGTGTAACATACCAGCTCCAAACACGGTAACTTTTTTATGATGGTCGAGACCGATAAAATTAACCATAATCATGTCGTACCTATTAAAAAAAAAATCCAACAAAGAATAATTAAGATTAGGATTGTGTACATGCTTTAACTACAGTGTGTAATATACACTAATGTATAGATATATATACACTTGTGTACAGATAGGATTATGGTTACTGTATATTAACAGTATGATTTACAGGTTATACTCTCTTTTTTGTACATTATTATTATACACTAATGTATAATGTAAACACCTGTCATTCTGTTAGTTATTTTAGTTCTTAAAAAAAAAGGAGTATTTTTTACTTACATCAGTGTATAATCAAATTGATGCATTGTACCATATTGTTCAACAACTATACGCCAGTGTATATTACCATCAAATTCAACAGTATACATGAGTGTATATTATATTTAAGTATATATAGCAGTGTATAATAATATATGATGTACAACATATAAACATCATAAAATTCAACCAAATATACATCAGTGCATAATGTTATAACATTCTATTATACATCAATGTATAATGTGTATAACATTGTATTATATTATAACAATCAACAGAGGAACAAAAACTAAAAAGTAGTTAGTAATAAACTTTTACCTGTCACGCTGAATATATTGCTTTTATTCCCACCCAACGGCGTTTCGAAAAGATTACACTTCTTTACCCCTATATTAATTTGTTCATTAACGGTAGCACCTCTACCTACATTTTTCCAAAACAATTTTTTGATATACACACATGCATAATACATTTTAAAAAAAAATGATTTGAATTAATAACCATACCTTCACCTTTTCCACATTCTGGGTTTGTGGAATCTCTCGAAACACCATGTTGTATACCAACATTTCTTCTTTGATTCCCGACATCAACAAAGTTAATGAACAAAGAACTGCATTTCTGAATGAATGGTGCTAACTCTTTGTTGTCCGGGTAGTCTTTCACGGCATCAAGTATTGTGCATTACAGTTTTTTCTTATAATCGACAATGGTATTATACATATCGTCGATTTTTGCAACATAGCCCTAACAAACAAAAGTATTTAATATAATGTAACTTTCATTTTAATTTGTTGACTATATAAAAAAAAATCTTCAAATTACCTCCAGGCTTTTATTAACAGACACATTTGTGCCAGTCAATTTCTCATCAACCCTCATCGTCTGTTCCAATGTCATAGTCATGTACATCAGCGCCCAACTCTCTTATGTTGCCTAAACCAAACCCACCCCTACGAGACTCCGGTGTTTCTCTTTTACTGAGCATGGTTCTATAATCGGGGTTCGTGGTTGCGGTTGAGTGGTCGAGAATACGTTGCTGTTTGCGGAGTCCGTCAATAACAGTATCATAACACATCATAAACTGAACTAACGTGTTCGACGCACTAGATATGGATTTAAACATGTGATTTGCGCTCTCGCAATGAGAGGTAGTTTTCACTAGACAACACATCGATGTTTCTCTGAAATACGATGGAGCCCACTATTCCCTTATCTCAAACATATCTGACAACCATTTATTGTCATTCAACTTGTAATCTGCCATCAGCGAATGCCATTTCTCTTCAAAAGTTGCCGGTTCCAGATAAACGTCCCAAACAAGCTTGTGAAAGTCCCTTTTAATATTTGTGTTGTTGATCATGTCTCCGTCGATCTAAGAAATACATAAAAAGTCATACATAGAAATGTTCAGAAATTCATTAAACCAATATACTATAATGTATATTTTGGATTTTAAATGAAATTAAAGTTATACCTTTAACGGGAGTTTATCAGTCACATGCCGCATACAAAGTCGATGGATTGAATTGTTAAATACTGACTTCACAGCTTGTTTCATCGCAGCATCTTGGTCGGTTAGAACAAGAGCCGGTTGCTTTCCATGAGCTTTCACAAACATTTGTAAAAGCCATATGTAAGACTCAATAGTTTCATTGTGTAACATACCAGCTCCAAACACGGTAACTTTTTTATGATGGTCGAGACCGATAAAATTAACCATAATCATGTCGTACCTATTAAAAAAAAAAAATTCCAACAAAGAATAATTAAGATTAGGATTGTGTACATGCTTTAACTACAGTGTGTAATATACACTAATGTATAGATATATATACACTTGTGTACAGATAGGATTATGGTTACTGTATATTAACAGTATGATTTACAGGTTATACTCTCTTTTTTGTACATTATTATTATACACTAATGTATAATGTAAACACCTGTCATTCTGTTAGTTATTTTAGTTCTTAAAAAAAAGGAGTATTTTTACTTACATGTTGCTATGGTATGTTGCATCGAAAGCTATCACATCTCCAAAAACCTGGTAATTGATTTTTGAAACCTTGTCGGCCCAAAAAAACGACTGAAGTTCAGTTCCGATAATTCGGGTTTCAAAGGTATAATCATCGTAATTTTTAGATCGCTCTGTAAGTTTATCAACCAACATTTGAGCGTCACCATCTGCAACATACTCACGTATATCACGTCCCCAATTCTTGTAATCTGTAACAGTACCATGTACGTTCTGAGGACCACCTTTTAACACCACATGCAGCTTATCTGCTTATGTGCTTTAGTAGGGCCGATATTCATGGTCCGATAGTTTGCAATAAACTGGCGTGTGTTATAGTCTAACTGTCTTTTTTTTTCTAGTCAAATCGATGTTGTTAGTGGGTACACAACCATGGTTGTGAACCTCTATGAATTTATAAATCTCATAATTTGTTGAATTCTTTACACGCCTAATTCTTACACACGCGTTGCATCCAGTTGATTTAATATTAGAGCAACGAGATCTTTCGGCCTTTTCCTCAACATTTTGGTCACCTTCAAGCGATGTTGTTGTCTTTGCATTTGAACACAAAATGTACCTATTTATAGTCACACCATCTACTTGTTTTCGTGTAGACAAACGAGTTCCAAATCCGGCTGCCTCTCCATAATTTTCATACATTATGATTGCTTCGTCCAACGTTCTAAACTTGGCACCTACAAATGGTTTAACATTGTCTGGTACAACAGGCGTCCAATATCTCGTCCCACCAGGAGACTCGTATACTTTGCTGGACGAGGAACCTACAATAAACAAATGCACATTAGAACCTACGTCATATATTACATCAGTGTATAGATGAATAAACATTAAACTAATATACATCAGTGTTCAGTGTACATCAGTGTATAGATGAATAAACATTAAACTAATATAATCAGTGTTCAGTGTACATCGGTGTACTTATGAAAAATGTAACATGGTCTGAAAACTGCTATATCTGAATTATACATCGGTGTACTTATGATCTGAAAAATTTTTGTACGTAAAAATAACTGCTGTGTCTAATACAAACCTCCTGTTTCGCAAAAACTGAAACCCTAATTGCGAACAAAAAGAAATTAAAAAACTAAAAAAACATTACACAAATACCTTGATTCTCAACACTATTTTGCAAAAAAGGTTGTGATTGTGTATTATGATCCTCAATATCGTGAGAAAATGATTGAATGTTTTCATGTATATGATTATTATCCATCACTTGGTTATCTTAATCGATTGATGCCCGGTCGAATGAAGCGTACGAGAGAAAGGAATTTTGGATCGTAAATTTTGGAAGTTATGAATGCAATTGAGTGATATTAGGAGTTTTGAATCGTACGTGATCTTGTTTCCATCTTTAAAACTTTTTTTTTTAATTAAAATATAAAACATAATTGTTCAATTACCATCCTACCCTTAGATCAAGATTAAAAGATGAATGGCTCAGATTGGTTCCTAAGTTCCTAACTAGTACCTTGGTTCCTAAATGATCTTTTTCCTATATATATATAGAATTTTGAGTTTTGTGTTTCTTATTTCATTTTAAAATGTCCACTGCTGGCTTATTCTCTGGTTATTGAAAAAAAGAGGGAAAAAAGGCAGTGGTTCGTGAAAGCTGGCAACCTTTTGTTGTTACAGGTGTTGAGAGTGGATGCGGCTGGTTATGTTGACTCGGAGGAAAACGGTGTGGAATTTGGAAGTTCCTGTTTTCCAAACCTGGATAATTGTATTTAACTGATTTGTACATAGGTATATAATTTGGAGTTCATCGACGAAGTTGTATTTGGTATCATGATTTTGGGTGTAGTATTTTTCTATAGTTGGGGTGTATTTTTGCATAAAGATTTGGGGTAGTTTTTTCTTAGTTTGGGTTGTATTTGTAGATCACTGCCTTGCTGGGGTCTCTTTGTAATAGGCTTGGTTAATGAAAGTTGTTTGGCTGTTAAAAGAAGATATATAAAGGTAGTAAGATTTTCAGTTTTACCGAGTGCTAGTGTCATATTGATACCATACTGTAATAAAACGAAGCAACACTAATCAGTATCGAGCTCCCGCTACAAAGAGCGGGTAATTTTACTACTTAAAATAAGTACAAAATAAAATTAAAATCTAGATTTATTACTAGGATAATCCATGAAACTAAACAAAACCTGTTTTACATAATTGACCGACATAAAATTCAAAACCGTGCACTGCAAAGTGAGGTTCTAATGCGTTTAAAGCGTATGCTAATACAATTTATTGAGAAGGGGTAAAAATGGGTATTGGTAAGTTAATATTTATCTGTGTTCAGATTTTTCTCCACTGATCCTTTATGTTTGTTTCCTAACATACTTTTCCTACCAACAGATAGTGCCAAAACTTAAGATGGACACCAAAACACATTCAAGTTGGAACAAAATCTTTTACTATTACTTCTTATGACAACAACCGGCAAACACACACTCGGCACGTAAAATGTCACAACAAAAAGTGGAACAGTAGAAGCATGAATTTGGGCATTGAGCATCTCCATATTGATAGAAATTGAAACAGAGAACTTGATAACAATTGAAACTGAATAAAATTCTATATTTCTTTTTGTATATTGATGTGTTACAACCAAGAGAACAAGGGGACAATTTATAGAATAAGATAAGCCTAACGGCTATATTCTTGATTGCCTCTTTCTTAGCTGTCCAAAAACACTAAAAGAGGAAATAATAATATTTTCCTAATCCTCAAATAAATATTATTTTCTAACACTCCCCCTCAAGTTAAGTAGTGGGTGTAACATAATGAATTTTCCCCAAATTTTTAATAAATAAAAACTCTCATATTCTTTTTAAGTTCATTATAGCAAAGTATTTATTTTCAAGATTTTTGTAAGTTTGAATCAATGTAGATTTCCAAAATCTATTATCTAAAATTATCTTTTCCCCGTAACTAATAATAATACAAGAATGACCAAATATATATAGGATTAGGTTCCAATAAAAACCCACCCTTGGTGAAAGAACTAGAGAACCCATCTGAACCAATAGAGGGTGGTGCCACATGGGCCATCCTTTATATTATTATTGCATCTATCTTTTTGATACACACTATTTTACTACATCAAGACACTGTTTCATTTCAAATTTTTTTTATTATTTTTTTTATTTAAGATTTTATTGGTAAACTTAATACAATTAAATGATTTACGGTTATTAACAATAAAAAGGGCAAAACGATGAATAAGGAATTGGAGTTAATAACATTTAACTCATTGGTTTGAATTGAATCAATTGATTTTGATTATTTACGAAACTTTGTAAACCTTCTTTTTTTTTTTACTTAATAGAAAAGCAAAATCATTTTATTTAATCAAATGTCCACGCATTTCTCATAGAGACAAAACGTATTTAATGCATCATTCCCAAATTATTTTAATTATATGCGAGACATCCAGACTTCGTTCCGCAAACTCCGTCAGTCAACAAACCGTTGTAAATCACGACACAAATCAAGGAAACATTCCATAAACCGAACCGCGTCCTCAACCCAATAAATACTATGCATCCTTCTAGTTACGACCACACCACAATGAAGACGCCTTCACCTCCGATCCCAAACACTTTCTCACGCCGGCGCGTTTTCCAGCAAAAAAAAAAAAAACCAAGACCATGACACGACCACTTTAACAAGACAACCTCCAATCGTGACTCACCCTCACTTCCGGCTCTCCTGCCACCGCTGTAACCGTCGAACGAGCTATCACCACCTCGCACCCACAATCACTACTACAACTAAACATGAATAACAACCTTGCCTCACCTTCACTATCACTCACAATCTCCTCCAACCAAGTAAGCTTTCTGGTGTTTTTCGCTCGTCGCGAATGTCCTTGTGTTTCGACCTTGCCACCACTCCATCCTATGGAACATCACCATAACTGCCACCGTTTGTCACCCAAAGCCATCTCTAATCACACATCATCGTCCTGAAAACATTCCCGACACCATGTGCATCCTACCTCTTCCACACTACTGCACCGGTCACCGTTGTCTTGTAATTTATGGCGAGCAATAAAACCCAACAAAGGCATTAGTGTCGTTTGGAATTTATAGTGTCCGACTTCTGTAACGACCGATAGGAAAAAGAAGAGCTCTGATCTAAACCATCACCGCGTCACATGCTTTTCGGATCTCCCGCCTCTCATTTGGAAGGGATTCCTAAGAACTTTTGTTTTGTAGGTAGCATTTTTTTTTACTATGGTTTTGTTATGGAAAGCATTTGGTCAAAAAGGTTTTCTCACAAAGAGTCATATGTACAGACATGTACAGATTTTCATTTTCAATACTTTATCATGCATGAACTGCATGGAAGCACCCCATTATACAAACCCTTTAATTCTAGATGTATATTATTTTTCTTTGAATCCATCTCAACAGTCCAATAGAAAATCACTTTTGATTTTCAAAGTAATTGAGCTAATTTTAATTCAACAAAATATATATATATATATATATATATATATATATATATATATATATATAGGGGAGGGTTATCTCGAGAACGCTAAATATTGTGAGAACCGTGAGAACAAGTAAAAAAAATCAATCAAAATAAATTTTTTTTAATACAAACCTCATTATAATCAAAATACAACATTAATAAATGAATTTTCTTTTCAAATAATTCATCTTTTCTTACAAAAACACGTTCAAACTAACTTTTTACACATGTGTAAATGAAACAGTTTACACATGCATAAACAGTAAATTTACACATGTGTAAAAACAATTTATTTTCGTATACGTTTGAATTTGTACGCGTAAATTGTGTTTTTGATATTGTATTTTAGTAATAAAGATAAATGTAAAAAGAAATTTTGAATTTGAATGGTTTTAGATGCCGTTCTCACGGTTCGCACGAAATATAGGTGTTCTCAAATTAACTTTCCCCTATATATATATATATATATATATATATATATATATTTTTTCTATTCATTTTGCATCTTCACGTCTAACAAAAAAAGTGAAACAATTTTTTTTATATAATAACTAGTGGGAAGACCCGCGCGTTGCTGCGGGGGCATTTGTTATGTTGTTTCCTAGCTCTTGTTGGTGTTTGTGATGTGTGTATAGCGTTTATGAATGATTCGTTACAGTGACGTAAAGTATGTAGAAAACAACCTAGTAGTAGCATGTAACTCATAAATACGGATTATTAAAACTTGAGACACATATGGAATGAGAGTTGCAAGCCATAAAAATATCAAGTCAAACAAAAAACGAACATCTGCTTTTGGTCGCTTGTCATCTTTGTAGGATAAATTTTTCAAGATTTCATGCATGCCCGTTAAATACATTCTTAAAGAAGCATCACCAAGTGGAGTAGTAGGCATAGTAGGTCCACATTACATGAGAAGCTACATGTGATACATGTGATATTTACGTTGTTGAAAGCTTAAAGTAACAATATCAATAAACAAAAAAGTACAGTATGATCAAAAATCGTTATACAATTTTCCTAATTATTAGAAAGCTTTATATTTATAGACCCAATTCTTTTGTTTTGCACTTTCACATGTCCTAATAAGTAGACTACTTGAGTTAAGTCCTAAACCAATTTCCCCTTTGTAATTAAGTTTCCTGATACTCTGATGGTAAATTCTAACCTTCATGAAATATAATCTATTTAACAAAAATACAATAGCACATTCAAACAAAATACAAGCACATAAGGGGTTCTCACAAGTCACAAGGTCTTATACTTGTGCGGCAAAATAATTCTTAAAAGAATGTAACATGTGAGGCGACCGTTTATTTATTCAAACAAAGGACTTCCACTAAGCAAAGGGTCACACATACCATAAATATTTAAAACACCATGATGACGATTGATTCTGGCTCTTCTCATCAACGCTTGGAAGGAATAGATAGAGAGATAGATAAAATATATCACCAACCTCTTTTAAGCACCTACTTGGCAAAACAATAGCCAGCGGATATGAAAACATAATCAAAAAGTGAACAAAAACACACAAACTTCTTCCATGTGTGAACGCATAAAATAAGTGGCAAGATGGTCGGTTCGGCCATGTCAAAAGTCAAAATATATAATATTAAGAAGGGGTTTGGTATAAGTGCTTATGTCCAAATAAGTTCAAATTGATAAACAATTAGTTTTTTATACAACGCAACTATTTCAATAATGAACTTACATTTTCTTAGAACGCTTTAAGATGTTGTATGCTATAAAATTACAATTTGAGAAATTGTTAACCCTTTATTTTCCGGTTTCCATGTGTTTGTTTGGATGATGATATGCAACATTGTTACAACTTATGTAGGCTTAACAGTTATCATATTCAGTAATTAATAGTATGCAAATACCCGGTGTTTGTTGAAGAACAAAAAGGATGTGAAAGAAAAAGGTACCTCAAGAAGACGAAAGGCAACATCCAAATGAGTAGCAACAGTCTTTTACCTCCTGCTTTCTTTTACTTCACCTAATCAAAAAGTCAAATAATTACTTGTTAATGTTCAGTCTTGTAAACATTTGTAGCAACATTCTTTTAGGTTTACAGACTGCGTAAAGTTGAAGAACACAAAAGTAATTCTGCGTAACTAATTTTCAGTTGCATCTTTAAAAGTAATTATAGCAGTGGTCTACTAAGATTAAAGAAAAGGCTGATAGTGTGGTTTAAAACAGTTATGTAAATAATAAAAGCCACACCTAATAAACTAAAAGGTCGGAATAATCATAAAATGTGAATGGAAGCTCTAAATGCGCATAGTTTCTTATCTATTGAAACAGATATAATCCAATTTTATCGCTTAACATGACCAGAATATATGCAAGATTACAATTTTAACAAATAATTTGAAAGAAATGAAAATGATATAAGTTTAAATGTTAGCTTTGTACTTGTGGTTTGAGAATTCCTTACAGCAAACCAAAGAGATTGGGAATGTGAGAGTCTTCAGACTAACATGGTGGGCTGCGAAATCAGCACGTAAAAAGTTGAACAATTTTCATTTTGCTTAATAATTTCTAGAAGATATAGCCGGCTAACACTACGAGTTGGCCACATCTTGTGATATTAATATTGATTATAAATGTAACTCTGAGTTCAAATATATGTTCTATTTTCATAAATAAATTAAATATATGGGCTGCAGAAGTTAGACCCCTTTTATCCACAATGGTATCAAGACAACCAAATTCTGAACACCCTTAAAAAAGCCTATTGCTTTTATGCTTTATTGAAATACCAAATTATAAAAATCCTATACTTAATCCATCGAATTTCAAGTCAACATTCAAGATATTTGAACATAAAAACAATCAATATATATTAAATGGACTTTTGAATGATATAGAGCAACAACAATTTGACGGATACAAGAATTTTGCAATGTTGGTTCATACATAAAGAAATACTAAATAAATAGAAATGGATTACCCTTAGGTGTAACCGTGGAAGTGTGGCGGTGCTTCCTTTACTTCTTGATGCCATTCTTGTTAGCGTTGCATGACCAGTTATGCGTCGTGTGATCCTTCAACTTAGCATCTTGTACACACACTGTTTTGACCAAGATTCAAACAAATTTAAAGAAGACACACATACTCAATTGACAAACATACCCTTTCTTACAGAAATATATATTCTGTGGCGGTTTAAAAACATAACATCTGAACTAAAATGTTTAGAAGGTTCCAAAAATGTATGACAAATCCTCTGCCTCCTTCACACCATTTGTAAAGTTAAGGTATGAAAGAATTAGCATATCTTCACATCATATTTAGTTTGTCAACATAGTGAATATGGTGCCATAAACAAATAATGTACATTGGCGAGAAATTATATAATATGTATAAGAATCGTGTATGGAATCACTATGCATAGTAATATTTCTATAATCTTTGAAATTTTTAACTCTGTACTAAGTATGCCATAAACAAATAATGTACATTTATGTATAATGCGCCAAGTGTGCTTCAAGTTTTTTCGACTTCAATGATGTTTTGGCTATGTCTTTTAAGTGTTTAATGGGTAAAGTTG
This sequence comes from Ambrosia x helenae, assembly GCA_030844895.1. Classification (NCBI taxonomy): domain Eukaryota; kingdom Viridiplantae; phylum Streptophyta; class Magnoliopsida; order Asterales; family Asteraceae; genus Ambrosia; species Ambrosia x helenae. Next base: position 371,043 of record JAUTDX010007250.1, read on the forward strand.
TTCTAAAAAAATAAGCAATGATTTAAAAACAAGCTGGTAATTCTAACGCCCCAAAAGTAACTTTTTACCCGTAATTAAGCATTGTTATCTTTTGGGTTTTCTATCTTCTTCCTTTTATGTCATAATAACTCATACTGCACTCTTCAGCTACAACTACACTTTTACTACAACATAAACCTATAAAAATAAAATATATTACAAGGGGAAAGTAAAAGAAAAAAAAATTGAATTATGTGCATTCAGATTTCAGATAGATTTATTTGCATGTCTCACCGTCGTTGCAGGTCTCCACAAAGTCGTAGTATGAGGACTCTGTCACGAGTTCCGTTCTTACTGTTGGTTCCACATAGATATTTAACTTCTTTCCCTCAGCCACCTTGAACCAGCATATTTGGTAATATGGGGAAATTCGACCGATTCACTTATCAGCAATAAAGTTATGGTATGGACGGGGCAAATTTCATATTACATGGTAGTAATTCAACTGTAAAATTACTACTTAATTACCTAAATCGCAGACCATCTATTAGAAATCGAGATCGGTTACAAAGTTGAGAGAATCCAAGAAGCAAAATCTATCAAGGGGAATGACCCAAATTATGTTTAAAAGATAAATAAATAAATAAACTAAGCTACCTACAAATAAAAAGCCAACTACGAAAACCACATAAAAAAGGTAAAAAAAAAAAACAAACATCGTTAGATGCATCTAATTAAATAAAGCTCATCAACACATACCAGACCTTGGGGATGTATCTTCCTCTGCATTTTCACAACATCACAAACAAATAAAATCCGACATCTTATACAAAATACATATCTATATAATCTTTCCATCATAACTTTAATCCACTTCCCGTAACTCACTAAAAAGGTGGGCAACAAGTATGACATAGATTTGAATGATAAAATTTAAGAATATAATCTCAATCAGACCCAATTTTATTTGCCAAAAATGTTCAATTGGGTATGCACTAATTTGTGTCTTTTTACTTTAAACAACATTAAAAACAACAATTAGACCCAATTTTAATTTTCCAAAGCACTAAAACATAGGTAAGAAGGAAAGTGTGTCTCTTTTAAAGATGACAAAAAACAAACAAACTTGTTGACTAATAAGCCATAATCATCCTCAACCTATCCCTTCGTTTCATATCCCTATGTTTAAGATCAAAATTAGATTTAGATGTATAGCAACAAAATCAACAGATAAGTGTCCATTGCAATAAGAAATTTAAAAAATTACCTGTTTTGAGATGATGGTCGCCTGCCAATCAGCGGCGAAAGCCTGAATCACCCAACCGGACATCAAGCTCATGTGTAACCCTCCTGTACATCCAATAACAATAATAAGAAATAAATTAGCTATATGTTGAATTATTTTGCAATATGATGATGGATAATACCTAGAAACAGAGACGGTGGGGACACGCCAGGGCTTAGTAATAGCGATGGCGCTAGAGTTAGCTTCGAATTGAGGTGTAAATCACTCCCGATTTGAGGCTTATAGGAGATATGGTAGTGAAACCGATTGCAATGATCGTTGATGAGAAAGAGAATCGGTGAAACATTCAATCTAGCATTAATTTGCTGGTGATGAAGACTATTGAAGAGTTACAAGAGATGAAGAGCGCATTTAATTGTAGGGGCAGGATGGGAAATGAATGGTAGAATTGTAATTGTGTTTTGATAGTGTAAGGGAGGAGGTGGGTAAAATGTCTATATTACCCTTATAAGTGTCTTAATTGTCACAACTATTCCCATAATACCCTTGCTTAAATATGTTGTACATGTTGCTTGTTAAGTTGTACGGAAATGAAAATTACAATGTTGGCCATCACTCCTCCTTTATAATTATTATAGATTATAGATTATAGATTATAGATTATAGATTATAGATTATAGATTATAGATTATAGATTATAGATAATAATAGATAATAATAGATAAATCAAAACAATGTTATGTACACTAAATCATAATTCTTAATATATTTAGGTTCAACCCTACTTCATTGTTTCTCGTTGATTTCTTACAACTTCCTGATCACAATCAAGGTGAGTTTACGTAACCTTGTTTATGCAATTCTTTATACTTGAAACTTTATACTTAAGCAATTCTACATACATGTCTAGTTGTAAACTTTAATGCCTCATGACTTAGACAACTACTGTTAGACTTAAACTTAAACTTACATAATCATTAGCTATGGCTAAGCCGGCGTTACTCAATAATAGATCTATTGGATTGACAATCCCACCTAGATTCGTTGACCATCTTTTATGGGGAGCGCGGGTGATTGTTATCGTTCCAACGTGATATTAAGGTGAACCGTGGATGACGGGATGGACCTAAACTTGTCGGAGGTTTGATTATGTGCATACTATACTTCATGTTTATTCATGCAGACTTAAACTTACGATAGACATATGAATTGCTAAACTTTTATTATTTTTAAACTTAATTGCTTGACATGGCTTATGTATTCTCACCAACTTCTAGTTGACCCCCCCCCCCATTTTTACAAACTCAACAGGAAATAATGATGCTTGAAGTCTAGAGCTAGGAGGAAGAGATAATTGAAGCTATGCTTTGTTTGGTTGTTTGATGTACTAGAATTTCATTCAAGACTTTATTTTGTATTTTCAAATTTTGGATATTTTACTTTAAATAAATTTCAATTAAAACTTGAATACCATGTGCTACTGTATACTCATTCTTACGTGACACCTCGATGTTTCCGCCATCGGTTGGGGTGTTACAGTGGGGTCTCCGATACGCAACTTGAAGAGACAATTATTGTAGAGTCTTCCGTTGACGGATTTTGTTAAGATGTCTGCAAGCTGGTCTTCTGATCGAACGAACTGAAGTTCTATAGTTTTATTTTCAAGTTTCTCCTTAATGAAGTGCCTATCAACTTCCACATGTTTCGTACGGTCGTGTTGAACAGGGTTTTCAGATATTTGCATTGCTGCTTTGTTATCGCAAAGGATCTTACTTGACTCATTCTGGGGGTATCCAATCTCGGTTAATAGTTTACGTATCCATAGTACATCTGCTAGACCTCTTGCAATGCCTCGAAACTCAGCCTCGGCACTTGATAGAGCGACAACCTTTTGTTTCTTGCTTCTCTAGGTGACTAAGTTTCCGTAAACTAAGGTAAAGTATCCTGATGTAGATCTTCGATCTTGTTTGTCTCCTGCCCAATCAGCGTCCGTATAGGCCTGGATTCTCAGATGTTTATTCGGTTGGAAAAGGATCCCATGACTAGCGGTTCCTTTAAGATATCTTATGATCCTCCAAACAGCATCCATGTGATTGACTTGAGGTTGTTGCATGAACTGGCTAACAACTCCAACTGCATATGCAATGTCAGGACGAGTGTGGGAGAGGTATATGAGTTTTCCTACTAGACGTTGATACTTTTCCTTATCTGCTAATTTTGCTCCTTCTTCCGTATAAAGTTTCTGATTAGTCATCATTGGTGTATCGGCTGGCTTGCAATTGATCATTCCAGTTTCAGCAAGAAGATCAAGGACATACTTCTTTTGACATATGAAAATTCCTTGTTTGGATCTTAGCACCTCGATCCCAAGGAAGTACTTCAGTCTCCCTAAGTCTTCCATTTCAAATTCCGTGAACAAGTTTGCTTTTAGTTTCTTCATCTCTTCTTCATCGTTCCCTGTAATAATCATATCATCAACATATATAATTAAGCAAGTCACAAGTTTACCTTTTCGCTTGAGAAATAAAGTATGATCGGAGTTGCTTTGTTTGAAGCCATATCCCTTCATTGCTAACGTAAATCTTCCAAACCAGGCACGAGGAGATTGCTTAAGGCCGTAGAGAGTCCTTTTTAATCGACATACTTCCTGGTTATTGAAATCATTTGTAAACCCGGGTGGGGGGGGGGGTCCATATACACCTCTTCTTTTAATTCTCCATGAAGGAAAGCATTCTTTACATCAAACTGGTGAAGAGGCCATCCTTCATTTGCAGCAATAGAGAACAGAACTCGGATAGTATCGATTTTGGCCACGGGAGAGAATGTTTCTGAATAGTCAATCCCATATGTTTGGGTATATCCTTTAGCAACTAGGCGGGCTTTGTATCTCTCTATAGTTCCATCTGGTTTATGTTTGATAGTGAAGACACATCGGCATCCTACTGGTTTCTTTCCTGCAGGAAGGATACATTTTTCCCAAGTTTCATTTTTTATAAGAGCTTCCATTTCGGTTTCCATGGCATTTCTCCATTCTTTGGATCTTAAGGCTTCTTCTATGGAATTTGGAAGTTGTTCATCAAAGAGAGCAGCGGTGAAGGCTTTAGCCTCTTTAGACAAGTTTTTGTTTGCCATATTTGCCATGGGATATCTAGCTGATCTTGCTTCTTTCTCTGGGGAATATCGTTTTGGTGGGACCCCTCTGTTAGCTCATAGAGGTAGCACATATCTTTCAACTACCTCATTTTGTATATCTTGCTCTTCTTGTATTGGTTCCTCTTGTTCCTCCTGCATATCCTGACCACTTGCTACTTCATTGTTATCAGATATATCAATAGGAAGTTCATTATTATCATATATATTAGTTGGAATAGCAGGGACGTGAAGATCTTGAGGTTCACTATTTTCAGTATCCTCATGTATACGTAAATGACTTACCTTAGGACTAGGCTGATCTTGGGTGGTAGTACTGATGGTAGGTGATTGAGAGGAAGTAAGTGGATCATCTTGGGTATTAATGGTATTAACTTCCTTTGACATAGGAGCCCATTTCAACCAATTCAGTGGGTCAACATGCTTCTCCCCCGACCACTGTGTTGGGAGGTATAGAAAAACTGTGTTTTTAGGAAGTTACCGTCAAGGGTAGTGTACATATGTCGTCGTTTTGGGCTATAGCACCTATACCCCTTTTGGCAAATACCATAGCCCACGAAGACACATTTCTCTGCACATGGTCCAAGCTTCCCTCGATCATGTTTAGGAATGTGAGCATAAACAGTGCATCCGAAAACACGTGGTTGTAGTGTAAGAGGATGAGGGATTTTTGTAAAATCGGACAAGGCTTGAATAGGAGTTTTTAAACTAAGAGCTTTGGTAGGTAAACGATTAATCAAATATGTGGCAGCAGCAGCAGCTTCTGGCCAAAAGGATGCAGGGACTTGACACTCAATTAAGAAGGCTCGAGTTATTTCTAATAAAATACGATTTTTTCGTTCAACAGTGCCATTTTGCTCGGGGTGTATGGGCAAGTTTTTTGATGAATTATTCCTTTGTTTTGACAGAATTGCTTCATAGACTCATTTACAAATTCACCACCATTGTCGGATCGAAGGATTTGGATATTAGTTTTAAATTGAGTTTGTATCATAGATTAAAAGATAGTAAATTTTTCGAAGACCTCAGATTTATGTTTCAAAAAATAGATCCACGTCATAAGAGTGCAATCATCAATGAATAACACGAAAAAACAAAAAAACGAAAATTTTGTCCCCCGTTAACTTCGGCAGGACCCCATACATCAGAATGAATGAGGGAAAAAGGTGACTCAACACGTGTATTATTTAAGTTATAAGTATGTCTATGACTTTTAGCTAAAACACATATTTCGCAATTTAAAGTTTTATTGGAAGGAAAAAGTTTTGGAAATTAAAGATGTAAATAGCCAATAGATGGGTGACCTAGTCTCCTATGCCAAAGCCAAGCTTCTCTACTTGTAGTCCCGTGAGCTAGCATCACGTTCCCCTGTCGAGTCACTTCTTCCACATAATATAGCCCTGATCGCTCAATGCCACGCCCAATGATCATTCCTGTCCTGATATCCTTAAGGACACAAAAGGTTGGATGCATCATGACGATGCAATTTTGTAGGATCGACGAACGTGTCACCCGACAATCACGAGGGCTATATTCAAGGTGCAGAATCCCTTGAATATGTCTCAATAACAGAAACGAAGATGAAACAATGAAAAACGAGTAATTACTACACACAAATGGGTCAAAAGATTCACGTTTATATCATTAAAACAGAGCTCAAGTGTTACAATGATCAAACCTAGCAATCTCAGACCTGGGGAGGGTGTTTGGAGATTGTGTGTGGCAAGAACTAATCATTAGGGCAATGATTGGGACTATTTATACCTCTCGTACTCGTACAGACCAGTTTACGCGAGTAGGAGGTCAGTTCATGCGAGTACGAGGCTATCCTGCATGATAAACTAGCGAGTAGGGCCGTATTCGCTAGTAAGTTCATGCGAGTAAGGGCTATTCGCATGAATACTGATATGGTATAGGCTGTAAATGCCTGATGCTATTCCCTACTCGCCTGATGAGTCCCAAACACCCCGAAACGCGTATAAACGTCTCCAAACACCCCGAAACGCGTCCAAACATCCTATATACTAGCCTAGGGACATCATGTACTAACAGACTCCCCCTTGGACCAGGCTAGTATATGATTACAAGCCATAAACTACCCGATTAACCTAGCCAACGACCTATAGAGACCTATCACTAGCTAGGGACATACAAACAATGCACTTACAGACTCCCCCTTGGACCTAGCTAGTGATTTACAGACTCAACCTATCATCTAGCTGGAGATATATGGTCTTCGAGTCTTCAAGTCGTCATGTTCAGCATTCTTCAACTTAGGGTGACACCGTAGTGTATGACCTCTGAAGATTTGAACATATCAACTAATTTGAGCTTTAGTCGTGGCTTCATAAGATCTCGTCTTGGTCATCCATTTGCTTCGATAACTTGGGAGGTAACAAGAAATCTCCGCTTTTAATGATTGACAATTCTTTGACTTGGACGAAGATCAATATCATCTTCACTTTCATCTCTTGACTTTCATCTTCTTCAGCTTCGATTGCTGGAGCTCTACCACGATCTGGTTTCTTCGAAGATGAAATATCAGGTTCTTGCTGTTTAGGATGATTTTGTTGTTCAGGTTCGGGCCTTGTTCAGCTTCGAGCCTTGTCGTTTGAATCATGGTATGCACAGGCGTTGTGTTGATCCTGCAGGAAAAATTAATAAAAACTGCACACAAACTACAACTTGTATTAGATACGACAAATAATCCGGACTCAATCAAATTCTTGAAGTTTATCATTTGATGAACTTTCAAGATTTGTTCATAGTGACCACCAATTTGAGAAACGAATCATTCTCCCCCTGAACATTTAGATCCTTTCAAATTTTACCCTAAACTCTCACGATTGACAATTTGTGACCCTGAAAGTGATATTTGACCCTTGAATTTTGTAAAATTTAGATTTAATTTGTGTTTCGTCTTCGGATCTGAGATTCCAATTGAAGAATACTTGTATTCCAACATCGGTCAATCAAAAATAAAGACAAAAGAAAGATCTTTTTGGGTTTTTCAAGATAATCAAAAATTAAAAATGCAGGAAATGTAAAACACTATTCACTATTATATTTTTGCGAGTCTTATCTGTTAGGGAAACATATCAGTGTACGGACTAATCTAGAACCCTTATATTTTCAGTTATAGTTCAAATTGCCAATAAGCATCCTACAATAACTGCCAGTATTGTTGTCCACCTAAACTCAAAATCAAGTTTTATCGCTAGGCACTTTAGATACGTTAAGGTAATATTAAGACTGATGTACAAGGTGAGTAAGTTGTTGTCATCCGTATTTTACAAGGAGTGGACTCAGTGGTGATCAGGTCTGCAGAAACGCTGCAACAGAGAGACCAGTGAGATCCAAACCAGGGTTCAAGTCAAATACCGTATATTTGATTTTTCACGGTACGATGCTTTAGGTATATGATTTGATACCTTAGAGCGAATTCTCATTGAGAATAGGGTTTTGGCATATATGAATCTTTTTGCTCTTTTAGGATTCCCGGACGTCCCCTGATCAGAACTTATTTTATTTTTTTATTTTTTTGTTTTTTTTTCCAGGAAATGACATAGAGGTGTCTCAGTCGTAGGCTGCGACCCCAACGTACGACACGTGTACCACTCCTATTTGTTCTGAGAGACGTCCAGTTCACCCCGGATGTACCAACCTCTTAAAGACCATGAAACCTCGGATTTTGGCATGCTATCAAACGATATTTCGGTATCAAGACCATATGCCAACGCACGTTGATCCACACATGATTCAGTAGATTTAGGTTTATATCACCGTGCCGAACTTGGAAATGGTTTTGAGCCTACCAACACATCATTTAATAATAATAATAATAATAATAATAATAAAAATAATAATAATAATAATAATAATAATGATAATAAAAAAATAATAGAGTTGGTTTTGGACACTACATTAACCATCCATCCTAAAACAATCCAACTCACAAGCCCATAACCAACCCTTTTCTTTTTTCTTTTGAGGCCCAAACATCTCCTCTTTGCCCCTTTATGTTTTAAACAAAAAAAAATAAAAGCTGCTGCTAGCCGGATTCGAACCGGAGCAGAGCCGGACACATACCCACGCGCATGACCACCTGAGCTACACCTCTTTTGTGATTTAAACCCAACCTCAATTATATTTAACCCCACCTAAGACCTAATCCACCTCTTTCCTTGTTTCTCTCTGCTGTGCGACGCATGAAGCAAAAAAGGAAGGAAAATCAGCAGCTGAATTTATGACATATAATCACCATTCAAACGCATTCCATTGACCGAATAACGTAATTAACGTGTATTATGCTCAATCAAACAATCAAAACTTTCCATTCCTATGATTAATCACGCGTAATGTTTAATGCACGGGTCAAAACTTTCCAATTCATTCATACGAGTGTAAGCCTATAAATTGAACCTTTAATCTCAGTCCCACTCGCCGAACATCTCTTCTATATCTCCAATTTCACTTGAAAATTCTCTGTTCGTTGAATTTGGTTAGAGTTTGACTTCGGACTTGATCGATCGATTCTGTGTCAAATCGTGATTGTAAGTTATATTTTTCTTGTGGGTTTTGTTCATAGACACTCACACAACAATAACCCTCTGATTAATTGGGTTATTGTTATGTGAATCAAACAATTGCGAATCTAGGGCTTGTTCTTAGTATAATTGGGGAAGAACATGAAGATCAGTTATGTTATTTATTTTTTTTAAAACAAGAATCAACACAACCACTGGTCTAGACCAAGTGGTTGTGTCTTGTGCTCACAAACAAGACCACGCGGGTTCGATACCCAGCTGTGGCGGTTTGTTTCTTTTTGTTGGTTTTATTATTAAGGCAAATAAACATATATATATATATATTATATATAACCAATAGTATTTTAAAATTAGTTTTTAAAATACTAAAACTCTTTAAAAATTCTACAAAAATTATTTTAAGTTAATCTAATGAAAAAGTTTAACTTACAATTTTTAGTTTTCAAAAATTTATTTATTTAATATATATAATAAATAAATCAAGTTTATTCTATTTTATTTATAAAATTCTATAAAAATATCAAAACGATCTTATTAATTTCCACAAAAATTATCCTAAGTTTTTATAACATTAAGCTTTTCAGAAATGATTTTTATTTCTGAAAAATCATTTATTTAATATTTTTAATCAATTTTCGTTAGTTTTAATCATAATTAAATCATAATAAATCCAATTTTTAATATTTTTGCACCAAAATTTTATACAAATTAATTCTGATCATTTAGAACAGAAATATAATTTTTAAAATGATAATTCTTTAATTTTAGTATTTTTAAGATATTAAAATTAAAGTTCGACAATTTGTAATAAATAGATTTAAAAATCTATTTTAATGAAAATAATTTTATAAAAATTATTTTTATACCTTAAACACATTCTTGTGACCATCCTAAATTTAACATTTATAAAAAGATTTTTTGGTTATTTATTTACTAAATTTCTCTCAATTGGCGAGTATTTTTAATATTAATCAAACGAGCAATTATCCCCAATTCGAAGCCCTAGAAATACATATATCCTAGAGTTATTTCCCTTACACATTATCGAATACTTTAGGTTGATCATTTGGGAGTAATCTCAATTCATATTTCGTTGTCCAAGTCCAATTTCAAGTTATTACGTGAACTGTGAGTATTCCTATCCCCTTTTTGCTTTTATACATTTTTGGGGTGTTACATGTACACTATTACAATTTCAAATACAAGTTTACATTTTTTTTTACAAATACAATTCTAGTACTATGTGCATTGCTTACAACGTGCTTTATGCTTAGACAATACATGTGGATTACATTTGTACTTAGTGAAATCATTAACATGGTACAAGCCGACCTTAACATTGGATAGCGCTATTTGGATTGACAACCCGCCTAGATTGATTCTCCCCCTTTTTCATCAGAGAATCCGTGGCCAGTGTTAAGTTATCATCCATTGATTGGTTGAGTACACTACAGTTCATACAGTACATTATACAGTCACAGGGTTGATTTCGCTCATTTGTATGATACATAGTTTACATATTTGCACTGTAGCTTGCACTTGAATTGTATAACTTTTTAACCTACTATATATATCAAATCTAGGAATGCTCACCAACATTTCATATGTTGACCAAACCTATTTTGTACATGTTTCAGGTGCAGTTTGATCTAGTGCTTTAGCAAGAGACATTTAGTGTTCTATTTCAATTCAGTTATTTCAATATTTACATTTCATTTAGACAATGTAATTTCCATTTCCATGTAAGACAATTTTGATTATTCAATAATATTTACATTTTAGTACCATGAGCTTTTGAACAATCGTCACTACGTGGCACCTCGATGATTCCGCCATCGGTTGGGGTGTTACAGATTGGTATCAGAGCCATGGTTATAGGGAACTAGGTTATTAGATAAAAAGGCCTAGACTATAACCGAACTACAACTTGCATTCATAATATTTCCTAAATTACCTTACCCCTCATTTCCCTCTACTTTCTTTCCTCTATCTTTCCCTTCCTCTCTATTTCTCCTCATCTTTCATCATGGTGCATAGAGATGGTGTCCTACAAGGGGTGGAAAGCCTACATCACCATGGAACAGGAGCAGTACCTTTCATGAAGACACTCTTAAGCATAATGCCTACTCTTACTTTTGCTCCTTCAAAGTTGTTGAACTTTAATGAGTGTGATAAGGACACGTGCAATCTGGAAGGGTGGACGCCTGTACACTGGGTTTTCTGGCATAGGCAAGCATAGCGCATAAATCCATTTACGGACCTGTTATGCTTACCTGGGGATTCCTGGAGTGAGTGTCCACTTATAGGCTAAAGCATGTCTTCTTTGACCACCATTGGGTTCAATTCCTTTGAAAAGTCAACGTTCTTGTTGAGCTTTACAGCTAGACAAGGACACTCCAAGCATTTTGTACAAGTTTTTCCAATAATACCCTCTCGTTTCATATACAATACTTTGCATATCATGATTGCTTACAAGAGCACATCTTCATAATCATCTGTACGATTATACACTTACATTTTCTAATCTCATGATTATTAATTGACTACCTCATAGATGTCTGCTCGCCGCATGCTCCGTGATGCCAGCCAACGCCCTGTTCGTGCTTCTGGACGACGTTCTGATCGTCGCCTCGCGTCCTTAGTCGCCGAGCAAATTGCTGCAGTGATCCCAAACCTTGTCAGTGAGATAACCCAGAATAGTAACAGTGCCAACACAGGGAGTACGACTCAATTTCGGTGCACTTTCAAACACTTTAACTCCTGCAACCCCACAAGATTCACTGGTGAGGAGGGTGCTACTGGCCTCCTCCAATGGTTTGAAAGCATGGAGAGTACTTTTGTGAACAGTGAATGTCCTGATGAACTCCGCGTTCGCTATGCTACTAGTGTCCTTCAAAAGGGAGCGCTAACCTGGTGGAATGGCGAAAAACGCAATCGAGGGGTTGATGTTGCTTTATCTTTATCTTGGGCTGAGGTTAAGGAACTCATGATCGCCAAATTTTGCCCTAGGAACGAAATCAGGAAACTGGAGGAAGAGTTCCATGAACTGAAACAAGACAGTGGTGAAAATCTTGCGTATAATACCCGATATCACGAACTTAGCATACTGGTTCCACACATGGTCACCCCAGTCTCTCGAGCAATCGAAAAATATATCGAGGGATTACCTGACCTGATTCAAGACGTTGTCACTGGAGGCAAAGTCACTACGGTAGAAGAAGCCATCCAACTTGCAGCCACATTAACAGACAAACACGTAAGGAAAGGAAACTTGGTTAGGAAGGGCACCAAGACACCTACTGAGAAAACCACCAATGTTGTTGAACAACCTAAGATTGTTTTAGCAAAGGTCGCCACTACTGCTTCGAACTCTAAGAAACGAATGGGCGATAATCAGAACCATGCTGTTGTTGATCCGGTGGCTCAGCCTCCTATCAAGAAAGCCTACACGGGAATCCATCCTCAATGCAACACCTGCAAATATCATCACCCTGCAAATCTTCCATGCCGTCAATGCACTAGATGTGGGAGGTTTGGACACCTTGTTACCACTTGTCGAGTAATGGTTGGGACACAGAGTAATCATCAAACAGCTGCCCAGGGACCACTACAGATTACTAACGGTCGAGCATGTTATCATTGTAGAGACCCTAATCACATGCTACCTCAATGTCCCAAATTGAACAATATAAACCTGGTGGCACATGGACGAGCTTTCAATATCAATACCAACGAAACAACTGATCAGGATGACGTTAATCCCACTGGTTAAGCCATGGATGAAATCTTCCCAAGACTCGAGAATCCAATACCCGTGTTTTCATTTTCTTGATTCTATTTTCATTTTGTACCCAACTTTGTCGCACTCATTAGCATACAACATCTAGAAATTCCCTTACGTATTATTGTGTATTAACACCGATTGGAAATTTATTATATTGATTACGTTTATTTTAATCATACAAGAAAACATCATTGATTATTACATGAAACTAGATTTTTCCCTTAATTTGACTACGCATTGAACATCTAATTATTCATGATACTCGTAAACATTTAATTATTCATGATAACACTTACACTTAATGGTTGTAGTACTTACAAAACTTGCTTGCATAAACATGCTATCAATTTGCAACCTATGTGAATAATAATTGCTGCACTTAATAGAGGTCATCATGCCTTTTTCAACAGTCGGGAGAGGCCCTACAACCTGCTCCACGACTGGTGGAGGCTATCGAACATACTCAACGATTGGTAGAGGTCACTATGCCTTTTCAAACAGTCGGGAGAGGCCCTACAACCTACTCCACGGCTGGCGGAGGCTATCGAACCTGCTCAACAATCGGTGGGGTCATAGAAGGACGCAAAACTTTAATGTAAGGTAAATTGATGATTCCGGTCCGGAACGCAATCATGAATTTACAGGTGCGTTAAGGTAGTGTGAAATTCTATTAAAGTTTTTGGTAGGCGTCCAGTACGTTTTCAAGGTATCAAAGGTGTGGTGGGTTAGCTGCGGTACACCCTGTATACAAACACTAATGATGCATTGAAAGTGAGACTGGAAGTCGGACCAGGAACAAACTCTAGTTACTTGGTAGTTCACCTAGTCTTTTTATAGTCAATCAACTCGTACATTTATTCCTAAAACTTGGTGTTTTACTAGATTCTTATTCTCCTTATTATTCGAGACGAACCAAATCCTCAACTCACACCTATCAAACCCCTTATCCAGATCATTCGAATTTTCCAAACCACAGTCATCTTAATTTTTACCCAAGCATCCATAACCCTATGTTTCTAATAACTTCGGGACGAAGTTTCTAAAAGTAGGGGATGCTGTGACATCCGTCACTTTTTCATTATATATATATATATTTTTAATAATAATAATAATAATAATAAAAATAATAATAATAATAATAATAATGATAATAAAAAAATAATAGAGTTGGTTTTGGACACTACATTAACCATCCATCCTAAAACAATCCAACTCACAAGCCCATAACCAACCCTTTTCTTTTTTCTTTTGAGGCCCAAACATCTCCTCTTTGCCCCTTTATGTTTTAAACAAAAAAAAATAAAAGCTGCTGCTAGCCGGATTCGAACCGGAGCAGAGCCGGACACATACCCACGCGCATGACCACCTGAGCTACACCTCTTTTGTGATTTAAACCCAACCTCAATTATATTTAACCCCACCTAAGACCTAATCCACCTCTTTCCTTGTTTCTCTCTGCTGTGCGACGCATGAAGCAAAAAAGGAAGGAAAATCAGCAGCTGAATTTATGACATATAATCACCATTCAAACGCATTCCATTGACCGAATAACGTAATTAACGTGTATTATGCTCAATCAAACAATCAAAACTTTCCATTCCTATGATTAATCACGCGTAATGTTTAATGCACGGGTCAAAACTTTCCAATTCATTCATACGAGTGTAAGCCTATAAATTGAACCTTTAATCTCAGTCCCACTCGCCGAACATCTCTTCTATATCTCCAATTTCACTTGAAAATTCTCTGTTCGTTGAATTTGGTTAGAGTTTGACTTCGGCCTTGATCGATCGATTCTGTGTCAAATCGTGATTGTAAGTTATATTTTTCTTGTGGGTTTTGTTCATAGACACTCACACAACAATAACCCTCTGATTAATTGGGTTATTGTTATGTGAATCAAACAATTGCGAATCTAGGGCTTGTTCTTAGTATAATTGGGGAAGAACATGAAGATCAGTTATGTTATTTATTTTTTTTAAAACAAGAATCAACACAACCACTGGTCTAGACCAAGTGGTTGTGTCTTGTGCTCACAAACAAGACCACGCGGGTTCGATACCCAGCTGTGGCGGTTTGTTTCTTTTTGTTGGTTTTATTATTAAGGCAAATAAACATATATATATATATATTATATATAACCAATAGTATTTTAAAATACTAAAACTCTTTAAAAATTCTACAAAAATTATTTTAAGTTAATCTAATGAAAAAGTTTAACTTACAATTTTTAGTTTTCAAAAATTTATTTATTTAATATATATAATAAATAAATCAAGTTTATTCTATTTTATTTATAAAATTCTATAAAAATATCAAAACGATCTTATTAATTTCCACAAAAATTATCCTAAGTTTTTATAACATTAAGCTTTTCAGAAATGATTTTTATTTCTGAAAAATCATTTATTTAATATTTTTAATCAATTTTCGTTAGTTTTAATCATAATTAAATCATAATAAATCCAATTTTTAATATTTTTGCACCAAAATTTTATACAAATTAATTCTGATCATTTAGAACAGAAATATAATTTTTAAAATGATAATTCTTTAATTTTAGTATTTTTAAGATATTAAAATTAAAGTTCGACAATTTGTAATAAATAGATTTAAAAATCTATTTTAATGAAAATAATTTTATAAAAATTATTTTTATACCTTAAACACATTCTTGTGACCATCCTAAATTTAACATTTATAAAAAGATTTTTTGGTTATTTATTTACTAAATTTCTCTCAATTGGCGAGTATTTTTAATATTAATCAAACGAGCAATTATCTCCAATTCGAAGCCCTAGAAATACATATATCCTAGAGTTATTTCCCTTACACATTATCGAATACTTTAGGTTGATCATTTGGGAGTAATCTCAATTCATATTTCGTTGTCCAAGTCCAATTTCAAGTTATTACGTGAACTGTGAGTATTCCTATCCCCTTTTTGCTTTTATACATTTTTGGGGTGTTACATGTACACTATTACAATTTCAAATACAAGTTTACATTTTTTTTTTACAAATACAATTCTAGTACTATGTGCATTGCTTACAACGTGCTTTATGCTTAGACAATACATGTGGATTACATTTGTACTTAGTGAAATCATTAACATGGTACAAGCCGACCTTAACATTGGATAGCGCTATTTGGATTGACAACCCGCCTAGATTGATTCTCCCCCTTTTTCATCGGAGAATCCGTGGCCAGTGTTAAGTTATCATCCATTGATTGGTTGAGTACACTACAGTTCATACAGTACATTATACAGTCACAGGGTTGATTTCGCTCATTTGTATGATACATAGTTTACATATTTGCACTGTAGCTTGCACTTGAATTGTATAACTTTTTAACCTACTATATATATCAAATCTAGGAATGCTCACCAACATTTCATATGTTGACCAAACCTATTTTGTACATGTTTCAGGTGCAGTTTGATCTAGTGCTTTAGCAAGAGACATTTAGTGTTCTATTTCAATTCAGTTATTTCAATATTTACATTTCATTTAGACAATGTAATTTCCATTTCCATGTAAGACAATTTTGATTATTCAATAATATTTACATTTTAGTACCATGAGCTTTTGAACAATCGTCACTACGTGGCACCTCGATGATTCCGCCATCGGTTGGGGTGTTACAATCACGAGGGCTATATTCAAGGTGCGGAATCCCTTGAATATGTCTCAATAACAGAAACGAAGATGAAACAATGAAAAACGAGTAATTACTACACACAAATGGGTCAAAAGATTCACGTTTATATCATTAAAACAGAGCTCGAGTGTTACAATGATCAAACCTAGCAATCTCAGACCTGGGGAGGGTGTTTGGAGATTGTGTGTGGCAAGAACTAAGCATTAGGGCAATGATTGGGACTATTTATACCTCCCGTACTCGTACAGACCAGTTTACGCGAGTAGGAGGTCAGTTCATGCGAGTACGAGGCTATCCTGCATGATAAACTAGCGAGTAGGGCCGTACTCGCTAGTAGGTTCATGCGAGTAGGGGCTATTCGCATGAATACTGATATGGTATAGGCTGTGAATGCCTGATGCTATTCCCTACTCGCCTGATGAGTCCCAAACACCCCGAAACACGTATAAACGTCTCCAAACACCCCGAAACGCGTCCAAACATCCTATATACTAGCCTAGGGACATCATGTACTAACAAATTTAACTCTTTTGTAACGTGGCTAATGGATAACAATTTGTGAGATAAGGCCGGGACGTAAAGGCAATTTGAAAGTTTTAAATTGGGAGATATTTCAACTGTCCCTCTTCCTCTAATAGGGACAACCCCCCCCCCCCCATTTGCGGTTTTAATTTGGTTAATCCTAGGTTTCGTTTTAGAAATTATATCCGACGGATCATAAGTCATGGTGTCAGTGGCACCACTGTCAAAAATCCATGACTCGTCGGTGTTAGGACAATTTTGGGCCACATTAGCTTGAGGTTTTAAATATTTTTTTCCTAAAAAACTATATTTTTTATGTTTTATTTTAGAAAAAAGAACGTTTTTTACAAAACATTTTTTCTTTAAATAAAATTTTTTCCTTTTAAAACATTTTTTCGATCCATGACCCTTAGAATTATTTGTTCGATCCATTCCCCACCATAATTGATTTTTATACATTTTTTCTTTAGGGGACCCATTTTGAATTGTGAATGGTTTGTTACTGTGTCCTTGACTATATTCAACCCTTTTAGACTGTTCCTTATTATAATAATGGTAGGGAGAATGACTTTGACACAATTTTTTGTTGGTTTTTATGTGTTCCACAGAACCATCAGCGAAGGTCTTCCCATCACTAAAACTATCTAAAATATCTATCATTTTGCAATCAAAAAACTTAGGGTTAAGAAAAGGGTTTGAGGTTTTACTCCCAAACCCTGTACCTCCCTCCACGGCGCCGCCGTCTCTGACAGCGATTCTACCAAAGCCTGTGTTCAGGTCGCCGCTGCCGCCGCTGGTTCCCTTCTTGTGCCCATCGTTCCACCAGTCGAGGTAACCGACAATCTTGAAGCACTGGTCCTTGGTATGTTTTGACATACCACAATGGTCACACCTTAGTTTGGTTTTATCTGTTTTGGTTCCGGAAGAATCTGACCGGCGCATATGTCCTTTGGAAACAAGTCCTAGGGCTCCATCACTGGTATACGTTCGGCTCATGGTTAATCCAGCCCCGATTCCGGACAGAGTTGTGGTTGTTCCAAGAATGTTTTGATGGGCAGATTCTTTCTGGGTTGCTGTATATGTTGTAATGAGTTTGAGGATGATTTTGAGGCTATCGGACAGGTTGTATTTGGTGTTTTGTTTTTGAGATTGCATATTGTTCAGAAGGTTGGTTAACTGAATGTAAAGGTCAGTTGTGGTTTGGTTTTGATTTGCTAAGCCGCCGTCGAAAGACATGGTGGCTTAGGGTAGATGAAGAGCTTTGTGAAAAACGGTCAAGAATCGTTTCACTGCTCTAATACCATGATAGAAATTGAAACAGAGAACTTGATAACAATTGAAACTAAATAAAATTCTATATTTCTTTTTGTATATTGATGTGTTACAACCAAGAGAACAAGGGGACAATTTATAGAACAAGATAAGCCTAACGGCTATATTCTTGATTGCCTCTTTCTTAGCTGTCCAAAAACGCTAAAAGAGGAAATAATAATATTTTCCTAATCCTCAAATAAATATTATTTTCCAACACATATAATCAAACGCATCCCATAGAGTGCATCTTAAATGGGCCTTTGACGTGGTTCCAACGGTTAATCGTTGGCCAAAGAAAATAGATAGAAACCAGATTAGAAAATAGAGAAAGATTCAGACTAATTCATATTTCATTCATATCATAAAAGCAAGTACATACTCTATTAAATAAGCAACAAAGAAATCAACTACACACTACATAAGTAACCCATTACTTCCTAGAAAGATGCAAAGAACTACCCACTACTTTGACCACTAATATTTTTTTTTTTTAACAGCCAACGAATCAATTTCCAAGCACTCTCGGGCACTCGTTTGGCGAGTCAGGTACTCGAGAGTACCCGGGCCACCAATTGCCACCAATTCCCGGGAAAACCTGACCACTCACCCGCCCGAAGGCACGACAGTGAAATAATCGGTAAAACCGGTCGGGATCAGGACTCGAACCCAAGCCAATGGCCGGGTCATCCCTCATTTCCCCTCCACCAATGTCCTCCAAATGTAGTTAGTGGGAATTGAACCCAAACTTCCAATAGAAAACTTTAGGCCCTCAACCAACTGGGCTACAAGTGTTGGACACTTTGACCACTAATATTATCCATGGACTACCCACAAATGCATAACAAAATAAGTTACCAAGTGACTAATTAATTATTATTATCACTCAAGATTACTACTGTACATGCATGGCCCTATGCACGTAACAATCCCATCCTCTTTAAATCCATCCTTGTCCTCAAGGATGAAATCGGATCATCGGCGGTTAACCACGGTGGCCGCCACTCGATACTTCCAACAACATACGAACGAGCTTCAACAAAATGACTTTTGGTTTTGGTCGGCTTACTTTGGTGTAGCAGGGTTATGCAATGACATAAACGTTTTTCACCAGTCGCCCATATTCGAAGATTTCATTTCTGGTAGAGCATCAACCAAATCTTTTTATACTAATGAAAACTACTACCCACACGGATACTTTTTGGCTGATGGAATATATCCTAAGTATTCGATTATTGTGAAGACGTTTAGTAATCCGTATGATGAAAAAAGAGTATATTTTAAGAAAGTGCAAGAGTCTTCTCGAAAGGACATTGAGATGCTTTGGGGTGCTTCAACAGCGTTGGCATTATATTAGAAATCCTTGTCGTGCATTGCATGGAGCAAATAAAAAATGAGATGCTATGTATGTGTGTATAATCATGCATAACATGATTCTTGAAGACAAAGGAAAGACGACGTGTCAAAAATATATACCAGACGCACCAACGGAATTGCCACAAGCGACAATGGATGAAAGAATCCTCAACTCGCATGAGATGCGTAACGAGGATACACATAACGTTTTAGCATTGGATTTGGTACAACATGCATGGTCGGTTCGACATATTCCACACGAGGGTGACGAAGAAAAGGAAGACGAGAATAACGACAAATGGGACTTTGACGAAACCGGCGAATTGTAGTTTTATTAGTATTATGTTAATTTTTAGTATTATTTAAATGAATTTTTTTAAATTTTTGGTTTTTTTATATATGTAGTTTTAATTTATTTTAATTATGTTATTCAAATGATATGTTATTTGTTTTATTAAATTAAAAATAATAACAATAAATGGCATGTGGGGCTTGAAACCATTACACCTTTTTTTGATTTCAAGTCTCTAGTGGTTTCACATGCCACATGCCAAAAAATGTCCAACTAAAGGGCTTCAAATTTTTACACCACTACACATAGTCTAACAATACTAAGACTCTAGTTCTAACGAGATAATCATGCATATATATTTAAAATAACAAAATAAACATTCTAATTTACCCTAACTTACTAGATAATTAAAAAACACCAATTAAACTAGGGTTATTGAATTTTAATAACTTCAACTATCACGTGCTGGCCACTATTACTCCCAACTAAGCACTTGGCCGCCACCACTCCCAACCCAACTTGTAACTTATTTTCCTCTATCACTTCCAAACTAACCGAACCTTAACCCAATTAGTTTTCTTGCTGACATGTCATTGTTTTGGTGACGTGACAATTATCATGTTAGCAAAAACTAACTGGTTTAAGGTTCAGTTAGTTTGAGAGTTGCATATGAAAATAAGTTACAAGTTGAGGGTGATGACGGCCAAATGGTTAGTAAGAAATGGCAGCAGCCAAAACGTGATAGTTAATGTTATTAAAATCCAATAACAATTAAACTACATGTTATCCTTAGATTATCCGTTGTGGCTAGAGGTGAGCAATGACTCTATCCTCTCATATTTAGCCACGTAAGCGCCCAGTTGGCAGGGTGATAAAGCTCTAGTTCACTAGCCTGATGGTGTTGTGGCTAGAGGTGAACAGCAGCTTTATCCAGTTTTATTTATTTTTTATTTTTTTTAAAGGAATAATGGAAATAAATAATCCCAACTATTCACTATTGGCCAATAACAGTCTCAACTACGAAAATCACCAATATTGGTCCCAACTTTCGACATATTGGAAACCAACGGACCCAAACTAACGGAGGCTAACTCCGTTAGTGTGATGCTGACGTGGCATGCCACGTAGGATCATTTTGCCACGTGGCATGCCACGTAGGATCATCTTGCCACCTAAGTATGCCACGTCAGCATCACACTAACGGAGTTAGCCTCCGTTAGTTTGGGTCCGTTGGTTTCCAATATGTCGAAAGTTGGGACCAATATTGGTGATTTTCGTAGTTGGGACTGTTATTGGCCAATAGTGAATAGTTGGGCTTATTTATTTCCATTATTCCTTTTTTAAACTTTGTTATTTTAAATTTATAATAATTAAATTTGTAACACAAATTAAATAATAAACGTAAATTTTTCATTAATAAAAAAATTAAAAACACATACAATAATAAAAAAAATAAACTACTTAAAAGAAATAAACTACTCTTCCTCGTCGATGGGGTGTTCTTGTTCCATCTCGTATTCCTTCACGAGACGCGCTTGTTCTAGTTCAAGTATCTTTCGACGAGGCATTGGTATGTTGCTAAAGTCTCTCGCTAAAAAGTCCATGTCCCTCATTCGAACTTTATGAACTTTAGCTTTGGCCGTTATCTCCATTGTCGTCCTTATTTTGGTTATTTCCCCCGAGAACTCTGCATCGGCTTCGTTAACAGGTTGTTTAGCCTTTGTTTTGTCCCTTCCAACGGGTCGACCAAGGGGAGACGGGGGAAGACCCTCATCATTGTTTAGGTCAACCCCCACGTGAGCATCCGAGCTCGTAGAGGAGATGTACCCACCCGATGAAGACGTCTTGGCTCGCTTTGATGATGAGCCGCCGCCGCCTTCGCTCATGTCTTCAACAGAAATTAGCTCCACCCATTTGGAGCAATTACGTAGGATTCTCCACAAATAGTCCTCATCCCATGTCTTGTTGGTCTTGTACTTGCACAAGACCTCCTCTTTCCATTCGTTACAAGTAAATTGATACACGTCAAGATCACTTGACCCGCTCACTCGCACTCGAGCAACGTTCCTGTTATGAAGGTTCGTAAACAAACCAACATATTTCCTAATCTCCGCCACCGGCCGGAAATCATATCGGCCGAACGCATAGTGCTCCCGACTTGCTCATGAAAGAGGTCTCGGATTCGTCGCCAAAAAATCTTAGCCTTTTGATAATCGGCTACATAAGGAAATAAATTAATGTTAAAAAATCAAATATGTATATTTAAAAAAATATATATTTAAAAAAAATACATACCCGCTTTTCGGTCCTCCGATACTTCAACCCAAGCCCAACAAAGGGCTATTTTCTCGCCTTTGGTCCAAGGGGTCACTTGGCGCCTTGGTCGAATATCTTGGTCGGGCGATTCACCGCCCCTACCACCACCCCTTGCACCACTTCGGCCGGCCGTCCGTCCTCGGCCACCACCTCTTCCACCTTGCCTTTGAGTTGTTGGTGGTTGTGTATCCGGGACTAAATCCGGTGAAAGTGAAAGCGGTGGCATTTGGCTTAGGTTAACTTCGATTTCCTTCATTGGACTAACATCATACTCTTCTTCATCAAAAAAGTCCATTGCGGGTTGATAGCAATTTTGCCATTGTGAGTCCATTTTTTGTTTGCTTGATTTTTAAGTGTAACTTGATTGAATGTTGTATTTGATTTGTTTGGTGAATAAAAATTAGTTTTTTTTTTTTTTGTATTTAAATAGGACAACTAGCCGTTGGCTAACGGCTAGTTGACTGCCAACGGCTATATTGACCTCGCTAACACACGCGAGCTCACTAACGGCTAGTAGCTCGCGCCAGCTCTCGCTCAAGCATATTATAGATCCAGCTAGCCACGTGGAATGTTTTGTGGCTCGAAGCTAAACGCTCGCGGGCCACGACAGATAGTCTTATCTAATATGCCCAACTCGAATGAAACAACTAATCAAACTAAGACTATGGGGTATGGGAAGGGGAAGTGATCGGGAAGGTTGAGGTGGCAATTTCCCCGAAGGGGAACACCGCCCCCCCCCCCCCCCGATGTGCCATCGGTGTCCACGGGAGATTCTTCCCGATCTCCCCGATGCAAAATCCAAGAAATCTAATATTATATATATATTCTTTTTGTCTTTTTATGTAAGAAAAATTATTATAAAAAGGAAAGGGGAAGGGGGAAGAATGGGGAACCATTTCCCCTAGAAGGGGAAGGAGAAGGGGAAGATGATGTGGCGCTGATGTGGACAAGGGGAAAGAAGGGGGAAGGGGAACCACACCCCATAGTCTAATAAAAATCCAAACTTTTGCATGGTGGCCCCACTCCGTGTTGTGTTATGTTTGTCTCTATTCTTTACTATGACTAGTCATGTCACTCCATAATCAAAGGCTTGGATCAGTTCTTTCGACGGCCATGATCGACTATTTTATCCATTGTTTTGTTTCTACTCAGCAACTAATCCTTTTATATCTTTCTTCTTCACAATAGTTTTGATAATATTATCATCACAGCTAGCATTTGTGACCAACGAATTTGAAGGAAGATAAAAAAGCAAAGGTATTTTCTTAAATTAATTAATTAGTTTTAATTACAAGCTTCTTTGCTTCTTTCTTCTGCTTTTTGCACGTTTTAATTCATCCATGCTTTTAATGTAAAAAGTTTGTTAGAACACATACTTGTAGGTAATGCGATGGGATAGAATAGGAAACGAAGTTATACGGTTATGTTATAGCTGTTTAATGATTATCATAACATACTTGTGGGTCGGGTTTTCCTGGAAGCGGGCTGTCAGGCGGGCTAGGGGCTTCGTGCGTCTGGGGTGGGCCGGGGCTGTGCCTCTGTCTTTGCCACTGGGGGGCCGCGTACGAAGTACCCGGCGTTGTTTAGTTGGCCGTTCAAAAAAAAAAAACAACGCTGCTTATATCTGGTATAAAGTACTTGTTCCTGTAAAGATTAGCAGCTGACTTGCTAAAAACACCTAAATATGTTAATACACATATAGATCCCTTAAAAAAAATAACTAGAACAGCTAAAAACACATATATATGAAAAAAAAAAAAACTTAAATCTTCAAGAAAACACTTAGATCTGAGTATCTGACCAGAAGAATCAATAATGTTTTATTTGAAGTAGAGCAAGCCCTTGATATTTGTTGGTACACACAATATTTGGGAATTTTTTGTTAGTAGAGAACCGTGTATACTATTACATGAGTTATTTAAGTGTTATTTTATATATTAAATAATAAAAATATTTTATCTTAATAAAAACATGTAACACATACATCTATCAACAAATGTTTTAAAAAATATGGACTGTAATATATTATTTACTTTAAAAAATATGGACCGTAATATTTTACTTTGTATTTTTTAATTACACGAAGTTCTATCAATAAAACATTAAGGGGTATTGGATTTAAATAATCTAAACTTTCATCAATTGGCCGATAATAATCTGTAATTCAAAAATTCCCAACAAGGCAACAACGATCCCAACTTGAATGACAAATTAAGAGCCTTTTGGGCCACCTTCTATGTCACGGTTTCGGGAGTTACATTATCTAGATCCTCGATGACAAGAGCATCGGCATTGTTGGGACTGGCCGTAAAGGTACCAAATGTATCAGGTTGAAAGATAAAAGCTGAAACGGATGGCGGGCAACCCATCCTTCGCTGATGACTCTAGGATGATATCCTTGTAAGATGACATAAGATTGAGGGTAGGGAGATAATTACTTTCGTAGCTGCTTATAACAAAAACGTGGTGATGTGGAATACTATCGTGATAGCTTTTAGGGTTGGCAAAAAGTGTCCTCCCTATGAAGGTGAGACCTACTTATATAGGGTCGAAATATGCCAACATCACCAAACCCTAATCATTGTGGGCCCAGGCCTGACTAGGGTTATCTACACTACCCTAAGTTATATTAGTGTGATATTTAATGATAACATAATAAATAAGGAAATAGGAACGTGTATCGCCTTAACCTCGTGATAAGCGTCGTTCCTTAAATGGCGATAGATGGAGAATGTCGATGATACACTTGATGTTCCGTTTGTACCCAACAAGATCTTAGTGCGTGCCTTGCCCCACGCTCTTTTGACGTGCCATGCACGCGCCCCATGCACATGCATCCGTTATGATGCGCATGTGGGAAGTTGCGCATGCTGACATCTGTACGTGTCGGAGATCCGGGTTTGGCCGATCCATGTCATGATTTGGTACCCAATCCCTTCATAATTTAAACTAATTTTTATGTACTACGATCAAGGTTATTGTAATAAGCATAGGAATTTGCAAAATCATAGTATTATAATAAGTGAAATTACATACCGTAATAGGCATATATGGGCATGGGGCCTCATAGGTTAACAATTTCTAAATGTTATGGGGCCTAATGGGTTAATAATTTTTACGTTTTAAATGGATTATTATTGGACCCAACTTTTAAGTGTTAAATTGATTTTCTATTTAAAAACACACACACATATATACGAATTTTATAAAACATGGAAAAAAAATTATGCCTAAGCCGCACGGACTCCCCGTCTTGGCTCATAGCTCCCTTTACATATCAATATAGCATGAATAAGTGACATGGATTTAAGCCTTATAAGAGTTTTTTTTTTTTTTTTTTTTTTTTTTTTTTTTTTTTTTAGTAGATGAGAAGGAAAACATAATAGGGTCCAGGTTACACATAACCCGTAGAAAAATAAATAGGTTAGGGTCAGGGTTAAATGGATTCCGATGGTAAAAATGAGTTGACACTTTGACACATCTAGCTAACATGTATAAATAGTATGTTAGGTATGTTTACCTGGCCAAACCTTTTCCAACCTCAATTAGAACTAAAAAGAGAAAACGTTACACATTCAATGCACCAACCCGTTTGACCAAATACTACGTGTTTACCTGACTAGCTTATGTAGAACCCATTTAACCTGTCAATCATATGACCTGCTTAGATAATCAGGGAACGCGTGTTCTGGTTAAGGTTCAACTTTTCTACCTGATTAAGTTATCAAGTTGTGTTCGGATAAGGTATATAGTTTATAAAGACCTCCAGTACGAACTGGACACAAGTCACCATCTGAAAGGTAAAGGAAAGCAAATTTTAAATTCATGTATAATTGTATATACATGAATAAATTATGTTGAAACAAACTATTTTGACTTTAAGGCTTTGAAACTTGCTGTGTTTCAGCTTTAGTGAACAACAAACTATTTTCACTCGTAACATTCGCATGCTGAAGTCTTAATCAATCTTCATATGCCATCAAGTGCCCTATGGCCTCTTCAAAGGCCATTGCTTTGTTACGAAGTTACTCGTTAAAACAATTGATCCAAAGAAAATAGATAGAAACTTGACAGAAAATAAGAACGAAACAAGACTTTCACTAATTCATATCTTGATTTCATAAGGTAACATACATGGCTATTATAGCCGAACAAATTAACAAACTAACCACCAACTTGAATCTTAAATACAGAGGAAATGTCGAATATGGTAACTACCCATTATCCCATTATCCTCTTATTTGACCACATAAATGCACTAAACAAACAACAAAATAAGTAAAATAACATGAATAACATATAGAAAATAACATGTATAGATACGTGCATGCTTCTTCTAAGACAAAGCTAGGTACATATCATTCTATCCCCCCCTTAAAAGGATATTGCCCACAACTACAAGGTGGAAATATGGATACAACATGGAAAACTCCCACGGTGGTCGCCACTCAGTCAACCTGGTGGCATCCGGAAGGTTAGTAGCAAAACACCACGGCGGACGCCACTCGCATTTTTCGACTGTTACTTTCATGTTTTTCTTTGCCATCGTTGTTTTTACTGCCTGATTTAATGGCTTCTGAACATGTGGTGTTGTCGTTTGTGGCGTCGTTATGGGTGCGGTTGTTTGGGTGGATTGTGCTTGTTTCGATGGTGATGCGGAAAATGGTAGTGGTGCGGAAGAAGTAGGTGTTGGAGATGCAAGGGTGTGTAAGGCTTCAAATGCGGTTCGGGTCAA
The DNA here is from genome assembly GCA_030844895.1 of Ambrosia x helenae. Lineage (NCBI taxonomy): Eukaryota > Viridiplantae > Streptophyta > Magnoliopsida > Asterales > Asteraceae > Ambrosia > Ambrosia x helenae. The sequence continues at coordinate 397,944 of JAUTDX010007250.1, forward strand.
TCGGAGCTTGGCGAACACGGTTTCAAACCGGGACTCGAGTCTAGCAAAGGATTCTCTCCATTGACGGAACTCAAGTTTGGATTGTTTTTGAGAAGCCATAGGTCCGAAGGGGGATCACGACGGCTCTGATACCAATTGATACGAATTTAATCGTTAAAGAATTGATCCAAAGAAAATAGATAGAAGCTTGATAGAAAATAAGAAGGAAACAAGACTTTCACTAATTCATTTCTTGATTTCATAAGGTAACATACATGACTATTATATAACCAAACAAATTAACAAACTAACCACTAATTTGAATCCTAAAATACGGATGAAATGTGGAATATGGTAACTACCCATTATCCTCTTATTTGAGCCACCTAAATGCACCAAACAAACAATAAGAAAATAAGTAAAATAACATGAATAACATATAGAAAATAACATGCACAGATACATGCATGCTTCTTCTAAGACAAAGTAGGCACATATCATGCTTCTACATCAAAACTTTTCTCGATAGAGGCCACTAGATTTATGAACTTTTTTGGCACAGTATCCAACAATTCTCTTACTAGTTCCTCATTTTCCAAAGTTGCTCCACTACTGAATTTGGAAATCATATAAGATGGAACAATTGAAATTCTTCATATTTTTTTGGATGGTGACTTTCGTTATGAGTGACCCATTGTCACTCTATCGGTCCGTTTTGAACCGACAGCCCATTAAGGCTGGCCTGACAATGTTTTATCGAGCCCATGCAGGATCATCTGCCTTGGTGGCTTCCCCCGGAAACTGTACTGCCTTCACACGAGTTGCCTCGTTCAAGTAATAGCCGGATTAAACCCGGGGTGACGCTTAGGATCAACCCCCTCAGAGGGTTTGTCACCATCATTCCGCACTAAATGCCTCACTATTTGATGCAAGTGGGGGTTGAACTTGAGTCTCGTAGGGAGTTTGGAGAACCCAAGTGTTTCCACCACTTGATCTATAGATCATTGACAATTTTAGAGTACATATATAGGCAAATATGTTACACTTTGACACCTTAGATACAAACTAAATTACAACATATACACATAAGATTTATTGTCTAACATCCTCTTTCAAGCTAAACGGTGGTGGACCGAGATTGAGCATTTTTCAAAACTCGGAGAATTGAGGACCAGGAAGACTTTTGGTAAAGATGGCTGCCACCTGAAGCTTGGTTGGAACAAATTTTGTAATGTTTACAAATTCCCATAAGAAGTGATAGTTTAAATCAGTATGCTTGGCATGCTTGTGAGAGACAGGATTCTGGGCGAGAAATATGGCACTCTGATTGTCTTAGAGAATAGTAGGTCGGTCTGGGGGTAACGCATGAAGTTCCTATAAAAGATGTGTTATCCATATGATTTTAGCAACAGTGTTGGCCATTGCACGATTTTCAGATTCACAAATGGAACGAGCAATGGTAGGTTGTTTCTTCGCTCTCCAAGAAATGAGATTGCCACCTAAGAATATAGAGTAACCATATGTCGAGCGACGAGTTTCCAAACAACGAGCCCAATCAGCATCGGAATAACCAAACAAAGCAACACGTTCCCCTCGATTATAATGAAGACCATAAGCAATAGTTCCCTTAAGATACCGCAGAATACGTTTAACCTCTTGATAGTGATCCACAGTTAGCGAGTGCAGAAATTGACTAACTTGATTAACAACATAAGAAATGTCAGGCTGGGTAATTGTCAGGTACTGAAGAGCCTCAACAATAAACCAATAATGAGTAGCATCCTCAAATAAATCACCTATAGAAACAAAAAAAAACATTCGTGCTTAAGGGTGTTGGAGTAGGTTTAGCATCCAACATCTTAGCACGAGCAAGAATATCCAAAGGATATTTTGACTGGTTTAAAAATAAACCATTGTTAGTGTAGGTAACCTCCAATCCTAGAAAATAAATAAGTTTCACCATATCTTTAATGGCAAATTCTTTGTTTAGGGAGAGGATAAAGGACCGAAGAGTGCCAGTTTTATTCCCAGTGAGAATGAGATCATCAACATAGACCAAAAGATACATGATGCAAGAGTCACATTTAAAAATGAAAAGAGATGGATTCATGGATCAGCACGACTGCACATGAACCCATTTTGAGTGAGAAACACTCAACCGATGAAACCAAGCCCGATGTGCCTCTTAAGACCATAAATAGCTTTGCTTAACTTGCAAACATAAGATGGAAATCGTGGGTGAGTGAAGCCCTTTGGTTGTTCCATAAAGACGGTCGTAAGATAACGTTATTAACATCATTCAGTTGATGAAGAGGCCAGTTATTGATAACAGCAAGGGCAAGAACAGTGCGAACCGTAGTCGCCTTACCAACTGGACTAAAGGCATGAAAATAATCAAGACCCGGAACTTGTGTAAATCCTTGCGCCGCCAATCTCGCCTTTTGGCGATCAATGGATCCATCCGAATGAAATTTTGTACGAAATAACCATTTTGAAGCCACAACATTGGCATTGTTTGGTCTAGGAACAAGGGTCCATGTGTCATTTCAAAGAAAGGCATCATACTCACATTGCATCATATGGATCCCTTTTTTCATCTTTTCAAGCAGAAGTAAAGGTCTTAGGATCAGAGGAGGAAAAAAGAGGACGATGAAGAGGAAGTTGTTTGTTGTCAGCCAAGTCTAATTAATGCCTAGGCTTAAATATCCCAGCTTTGGCACGAGCTACCATCGGATGTGATGGTAAAGGCGGAGGAGGGACGGCCGCTGGCGAACAGGACCACTGGATGAGGAGCTTTGATGAGCTGGTGAGTTTCGTGGGCTGGTAGAGGGAGCAGAGTGGGGAGTATTAGGAGGTGTTTACGGTGGTGTTGAAAGAGGAGTGTGAGGAGTCGTAGGTGTTGATGGCGTAGGGGTAGGAAAATATGGGACAATTATAATCTTTTGTTGAGAGGTGTTATTGGATGTGGAGTGTTGGTTGGTTTGCATAGGAAGGCCAACAGGTATATCATTTGTAGGATCAAAAAAGCCACAATGTCAAGGTTTTCAGTGGGTGTGGACTTGGTGAGAGGATAAGGGGGAAAAGTTTCATCAAAACGAGCATGTCTAGAGATATAAACATGCCGAGTGGATGGATCGAGGCACTTGAAGCCCTTATACTTGAAGCAAGGACTAAGAAAAATGCAAGGAATACTCCTTGGGGTAAGGGCCTGTTTAGTAGCCTCTTAGTAAGGCTCTGAACCATTTAGCTCTAAATAGTTCAGCATTCAGACTGGTTGTTTCAACATAAAAAAGGCTCTGAATGGAATGGTTAAGAGCTGAATTACTCAGACTTGGTGCATAGCTGAACCATTCAGCACTTAATCATTAACAGCCTCTTAACCATTTAGATATCTTAATGATTCAGCACTTAATCAACCAAACAACCCCTAAGTTTGTTATCGGCATAACCCCTTAACAAAGGAAAGACCCGACAACCAAAGGATCGAAAAATGGAGTAATCCGGAACGCGATTGTATAAAAGTTCAAACGGAGATATACCCTCGTAACAAAGATGGTAGGCGGTTAATTATCAAAACCGTCGTAGAGAACGCATCCACCCAATAACTAGGAAATAGCTTAGCATGAAATAACATAGCCAAACCAGTTTCAATGATCTGTCTATGTTTGCGTTCAACCCTCCCATTTTGTTGGGGTGTGAGGGCATGACATGCGATGAAACGTACCATTTTGTTCAAATAGACAACGAACCTTTCTATTAGTAAATTCGGTACCTCCGTCACTTTGAAAAGTTTTAATTTTGGTGGAAAATTAAGTTTGAACCAAAGGTATACAGATGGATGGAAACAAATTCAGATGTTGACTTCAATGGAAACAACCATGTAAAACGAGAGAAGTAATCAACAAAAACCACATAGTATAAGTAACTTCCAACAGCTTTAATTGGAGATGGACCCCATAAGTCACAATGAACTAACTCAAGAGGTTAAGTTGCACGATTATTATTAAGATCAACAGGAATTCGTTTAGACTTGGCAAGTTCACATGAGGTACAAACACCCGGTTTTGGCAAAACAAAAGTGAAAAGAATAAGACCATTATGTTATATTAAAGACATAACATCAAAATTGACATGTCCCAAACGGGAGGGCCACAATTTAAATGATACTTTAAGACATTTGGTAGACGAAAGAAAAGCTTGCAAATTGTCGTGGAGATTGGAGAATATAGAGACCATCTTCACGGCACCAGTGGGCTACAATTTTCTTGTGTGGCGATCCTGAATAAAGAAATGAGGATAAGAAAAAACAACATCAACATGATTATCTTCAGTTAATTAACTTATTGATAAAAGATTTTTGTGAGATTAGGAACCACCAAAATGTTTTTAAGATTGCGCATGGAAGGCTTGCGGAAGTTGGGCTTTAGGGAACCAATCAAGAATAGAAGGGTTCAATGCACATTGCGCATGGAAGGCTTGCGCAAGTTGGGCTTCAGAGGAACATGCAGATGAAGCAAATCGGGACAACTGGTAACACTGGGTTGCAAAGTGACCCATTTTCCTGCAAAGTTGACATGTGGGGGCCGCTTATTGGGCTGATAGTTGTTGTAGTTTGATGGACCTTGATAGTTGTTATAGTTTGATGTACCATTCTTAGAATAATAAGCAGGCCGATTACCTTTATTGTTGGTGGGCCGATAAGAAGTTTGTTGCTATGACCCGCCATTTCCACGAGATGGCCGATAAGAAGAAGCTTTATTATTTTCATTATGAGCCATATATGCAACAGGAGTAGGAGTATTATTATGAAGCGCCTTCACAAAAAATTCATGACTCTCAGCGCGAGCTGACAAATCTGCCACATTAGGGATAGGACGAACGGACCGGATATGCGTGGAAAAGCCTTCAAAAGTGGTTCCTAAACCACACAAAAACCAGTGTAATTGATCCCTTGTGTCAACCAGATGGCCGATAGCATGAAGTTGATAACAAATACTTTTGAAAACACGACCATAATCCGCAACCGATTTGTCCCCTTTTTGTAGTATGCGAATATTATCACGGAGATTTTGAACACGTTCAATGGAAGTATTACAAAACGCATTTTCAAGAGCGACCCATATTTCTTAAGCACTCAATAAACCAACAGTGACCGATAATGCTTCTTCGGTGAGAGACGCGTTTAACAAAATAATGGCATGTTGCTCTTCGGTTAACCATTTCAAATATTCGGGATTCACGGTTTCTTTGCCATCAATTGTGATTGTAGGGGAAGGGGCGGTAGTGGTGCCATCAATATGATGAGCAACCTTTTGATACGCAAGCAATGGAAGCATTTGAGTTCGCCAATATATGAAGTTGGTGGAATTGAGTTTGATGGCGATCATTAGTGCTAGGCCATTCATAGGGGAAGGACTGCGAGCGGATGAGGATGAAGATGATGCACCCATGAACAATCGGCTGGAAATAACAATCGGCTGGAAAGAACAATACGTTGGAGAGGACAATCGGCTGGAAAGAACAATAAACAAGAGATTGCCCAAAGAGGAATAAAGGAAGAGAAAGAGGGAGGGCAAGGAAGGGAACCAAAAGGTAGAAGGAAGAGGAAGGGAGAAGGATAGGGAAACTTAATTGATCTAGTAATGGCTTGATACCATGAAACAATTGAAATTCTTCATATTCAATACATGAGTTAGAGTACATATATATATATATATATATATATATATATATATATATATATATATAGGCAAATATGTTACACTTTGACACCTTAGAAACAAACTAAATTACAACATATACACATAAGATTTATTGTTTAACACAAGAGATCTTCCCAGCATAAGTAGTTTCATCATCCATCATTTGTAACCCTTCAAATCCACTTCTCAAAATCCTCAATCGTGCCTTCCAAACCCGTTCCACACCCATGTACCATGACTTTAATGAGTCCCACACTTCTTTAGTTGTTTTCTTCTTAGCGGCTTGTGTAAGAAATTCCTTAGGATCGATTGAGAAATGAAAGCACGAACTTGCTTGCTCTACTTCTCGTCCTTAACCACACTAATGGTTGATTCGATGACATCCCAACCCGTGAGCATCCATCCATGATTACTTCCACATTTATAGCCATGTATTGTAGTTTGTAGATGTAAGAATCAGACATTGAAAGGGGAACAAATTGTCTTTCAGAGGGTTGAAGGTTGTAGTAATCGACATGGTGTTGAAGCATAGGACTTTTGGCATGCAAACGATTCATAACAGGGTGCTTTGATACCAAATGTTGGTTCACGTCCTAAATAAACACTCACAAGTATGTATTGAAAATGGGAGTACGAAAAACAAAATTCCACCACTCCTATTTATATCAAAATAAAGAAATGTAAACACATGCAAAGTAGAAGCTGGAAGCTAGCGAACATTCTCTCCCATAAACTCAGTCAAACGTGGCTATTTCTCATTGACGTGCAACTTCTAAAACATGGGTATAATCCCTTTATTCTAGCATGACTTGTAGGATCGATCTAACAAGAAATTAGTATCGCGCGCGTATCGAATCGAGGGCGGAAATCAACGATTCGGTTAGTTGTTATAGGTGGGTGTTTATGGATAGGACAATAATAATATGATAGAGATCACACACGCAAAACTCACACAAATGGTTGCACTTGTATGAAATGAGCAAAAGTCTTTTAAAATAACTAAGACAGGCGGTATATATAGGGGGCTTTCATACACATCCCTCGTACACGTTCCTCATACACGTTCCTGGTACGTGTACGAAGAGGGTGGGACGTGTATGAAGCTTTACAACTTACCAAATTACCCCTATGCCTATATAAACACTATAATGCAACCCGATGACATCTAAAACGTTATACAATCATGCCTACGGCTATTATTGACCTATCACTAGCTGGGGACACACACGAAGTGCGCTAACATGACTCGATACCAAACCTCTTGACTGTTAGTTGCACCCGACCATATCACTGACCTGTGACACGTGGCTCATGAACTAACCCGATTAACCCAACATATGGTTGGTTAGGGAGTCGTGCTTATATGTGTGCGAATGCTAGCTGTTTTACTAAAAATTGCCCTTACTTATGGGTGTGCCTTTGCCATGCAAAAGCTTGTCTTAGTTATGGGTGTGACCTTGTCTACATGGCTATATGTGTGCCTTTTGAACCTTGACTAGATATTATTATGTATTGCTATCAATGCATTCATAAAGATATTGATTGGATATCTATTATTTTCAACAATTTAGAAATGATTAAACATCAATACACATAAATAATATGTTAATTAGGATGATAATATGTTACACCCTCACGTATTTTATAAACACACTCTCTTTACAAAATACCGTAGAACCACTCCTCGGATTAGCGCCTGATCGGTAATCCAGGATTTGTGTTTCTTCATTGGCGCCATCCGTGCCTTCCACAACTACTCTAAAAAAAACAGCTAAACTAAACATACCCATTAACCCACATTGAAAAATGACTACTTCACCTCCAAGAGTGTTCACTCCATCCGGGGTCGTCGAAGAAATCACCGACGTCACCCCAGGGTCTCACCCAACATCGGGAGACCATGACAACCAGCAACACCCTGTCGTCACCCCCAGAAACCTAGAATTCCAGGCCGTCGATCCAGCCCCTCCAACCGAAGAGGAGATCGACGCCTTGAATAATGACTAGTACGAACGCCAGACACAAATTTTGGACGCACAGCTAGAGCGTTGCCGAATCACCGGAAACGCAATCATGGGTTCCTCTTCCAAACAACCCCCACGACTCACGACTGCTGCCCGTCACGGGGAAGGTCCAGGGCAACCCCCTGCGGACCAAGCCTGTGCAGAGCGCAACCAGTTCGACAACGACGACTATGACGAAAGTTCATGGAAGGATGATGCCTCCAGGGACTACCACCATAGCTCGTATCACAGGTGGGAACGCTTAAATAGATACAACCATGACGCCACAACAAATCTGTCGCTCCCTTACAGGCCAACGGCCTTCGCAGACAAGTCCAAATTTACCCGACGCATATCTCAAGCACCAATCCCGCCGGGACAACGCCTTCCGACCAATGTCAGAATACATGACGGTCTTACCAACCCTGACGACCACCTCGGCATCTTAAATCAAACCGGGGCCATCATCGAATGGACCCTACCACATGTTCGCTCAGACACTTACCGGAGCTGCCAGGGTATGGTTTGATCACCTCCCCATCGGAAGCATCGACAACTATGAACAGCTGATCGACAAATTTTCGCTCCATTTCAGCCAGTAGCGTCGCCACAAGCGCGATAAAAGCCAGATCTCTCTGTGCAAACGGAGAGACACTGAACCGCTCGAGGACTTTATCGTGCGGTTCAATAAAGAAGCACTCCAGTTAGAAACGGGGGACAAGGCAACTCGGACCTCCTTCCTGGCCAACGTCAACGACGACGGCCTCCAACACACCCTTCAAGGGAAAGATGGCGTCCCAGATTTCTGGGAAGAAGTTGTCCGCATTTCCAAACTATATGCGGGCAACCAAAAAACAATGCGCCAACACCAACGTGGGAGCTCCAGCAACAGCAACAGCCGCAGCCGCGGCAACAACCGAGCATCTGTCTGGAACCGCATCTCAGGTTCCACTGACGAAGGCCGATACTCAACCTCCGGCGACGCTCGAAACTTAATTGGCAACAAACAAACGCGTGACCAGCGCAACAGCGGCCGCCGGAACCAAGACTGGACCCCCTTACAAAAACACCATCCCAGGTGCTGTCACAAGTCCTCTCAACTGGATAGGTAACCTTCAAATTCCAAAAACCCATGGGCACAAAACGAAAAAAACGTTGACACCACCAGATTCTGTGATTTCCACAAAGACGTGGGTCACGACACCGATAACTGCTACAGCCTCAAGATGGAGATCGAGGCGGCCTTACGCTCCGGGAAGTTGGCCAATCTGGTCAAGAATGTCCGCGCGGCGGACGCCGGCCAGACGAACCCGCCAAGGCCATCAAAGACATTAAAACACACCACATCCGTGGCGCATACAACCGACAGTGCAATATGATGCGCAACACCAAGCGGAAAACAAACTTCTCTGACATGGCGAACATGTCGCAACAACCAGAAAGCGCGACAGTCGGAAATTGGAGGGAGGCTCAAGTCATCCTCCCAATAATACCAGGGGTGCAAAATCAATAACCCCACTCACCATCACAGCACTGTTCGGACATTACCGAACTTACAAGATGATGTGCGACGGCGGAAGCAGCTTCGACATCATGTACCAACAGTGCTTCGATCAACTTGATGATGAAGACAAAGCACGCCTGCAACCAGATGCACCCATTGCAGGTTTCTTCAACGAGGTAATCCACCCCATTGGTAAGTTTGACTTTACAGTCACACTTGACGACGAGACACACACCCGCTCAGAAATTTGCACCTTTCACGTCATCCCAGCCACCTCCTCATACGACATACTGCTGGGCAGACAAGGTCTGGAAAACTTCAACTCTACCACATCAACTCCTCACCAAACCATGGGTTTCCCAACGCCCACGGGGATTGCATACATCCGAGGCAACCAAGAATGCCTCATGACAACTGAGCGGGCTGAAGACACTGCGCCGCCAGCGCCACCCTCACTAAGGGAAGAAGAATGGGTTCTCAACTCGGCTTTCCCCGAACAAACCATTACCTTGGGCCCGACTCTGTCCCCCCAAGTGAGAATACACCTAAAACAACTATTGGTGGCAAACAAAGACATCTTCGCCTGGCAGTCATCATATATGGTCGGCGTCCCAAGACACATAGCCGAGCATCGCCTCAACACGTACAAGGACGCGCGCCCAGTAGTCCAGAAAAAACGACCACTAGGCCCCGACAGGGTCAAAGCCATGAACGAACAAGTCGATGACCTACTCGAAGCAGGCATCATCAGAAAATGCAACCACCAAACCTGGGTAGCTAACCCTGTCATGGTCCTCAAGAAGAATGGGTCTTGGCGCATGTGTGTCGACTACAAGGACCTCAACAAAGCATGTCCCAAAGATCACTATCCCCTACCAGAGATTGATCTGAAGGTAGACTCTCTAGCGCCATTCAAATACAAATGCTTCCTCGACGCATATCGAGGATACCATCAAATGCAAATGGCCTACGAAGACGAAGACCGAACCGCCTTCAGAACAGATAGAGGGGTATACTGCTACACCAAAATGCCCTTCGGACTCAAGAATGCTGGCGCAACCTACCAACGCCTCATGGACCATGCCTTCATCAACCAGATCGGCGTCAACCTTGAAGTTTACGTCGATGACCAAGAAGACACCATGCTAATGGACATTCAGCGCACCTTCGAATAGTTGCGCGAAATCAAGATGAAACTCAACCCGGGGAAGTGCTCCTTCGGAGCCGAAGAAGGAAAATTCCTAGGTGTCATTCTTACTAATGGCGGCTTCAAACCAAACCCGGAGAAAGTCCAAGCTATCCAACGCATGCCATCACCAAACTCAATAAAGGACGTACAGACACTGATGGGACGCCTAGTCGCTCTTAACCGATTCCTATCAAACTACGCCTCCAAGTCTTTTCCTTTTGTTCACACCCTACGAAATGTACTGAAGAAAACACAATTCCGCTGGACCCAGAAGCGGAAGTAGCTTTTCGTGAAATGAAGCAGTGTTTGACCTACTTACCAACTCTAACAGCGCCTCTACCAGAGGAACCACTTACACTGTACCTATCCGCATCTGAAACAACGATAGGCGAGGTACTATTGGTAGAACGCAACAAAGTCCAAACACCAATCTACTACATTAGTCGCACCCTTGCAGACGCAGAAACTAGATACTCAACAATGGAAAAACTCGTTCTCGCGCTCGTACACGCGTCACGACGACTACGACGATACTTTCAAGGACACCCAATCAATGTCCTAACAGATTACAGAATCAATACTGTGCTCTCCAAACCAGAACTCTCAGGCCGCCTAGCGAAATGGGCAATCGAGCTAGGCGCACACACCATCATCTATAAACCCAGGCCCGCGATCAAAGGACAGGTTCTCGCAGACTTCATCGCAGAAATTCCAGCGGATAAAATCCAAGACTGCAAAGATGAACAAGACCCGAAACCCATCCCAGACTCCCGCGAATCATGATCACTATACACGGACGGAGCCTCCAACGATCAGGCGTCGGCGCAGGGTTACGCCTCGTCAGCCTCGACAAAACAGAATTCACATACGTCGTCCGCCTTGAGTTTCCAAGCACAAACAATGAAGCAGAGTACGAGGCATTCCTGGCGGGACAGCGCCTGGCCGACAAAATGGGTGCAAGACACCTTAACGCCCATGTCCACTCCATGCTCATAGCAGGTCACATGAATGGCGTATACGATGCCAAAGACCCGTTCATGGCCCAATACGTCGACCAGGCCAAGCTCCTCACCAAAAAATTTACAACCTGCACAATCGTCCACATCAACCGAAGCGGCAACAAAGAAGCTGACGCACTCAGCAAAATGGCCTCCACTTCTTGGCCACATATGGCTAAAGAGGTACGCATTGAAACTCTAGCTCAACCTTCAGTACCACTTAGACAGGTTAACATAACACAGACAGGCGCCGGGTCATGGAGGACCCCCATCCAAGCCCACCTAGCGACAGGAACCCTACCACCTCAAAAAGCGGAGGCCCGAAAACTCCAATATAAATCCTAGCACTACCAACTCATGAATGCAGTCTTATACCGACGCTCCTATCTCGGCCCACTCCTGAGATGCATGGATACCGCGACGGCCACCTCCCTTATAAAGGAGATCCACCAAGGCATATGCGGCATCCACGCGGGCCCAAGAATGGTCATCGCTAAGATTATGAACGACGGATACTACTGGCCCGGAATGCATCAAGACGCCGTCAAAATCTTGCGCACTTGCTTCAACTGCCAGCAACACGCACCAAATACCCTGCGCCCAAAAAATGATCTGGTCTAGTCACCACCGCCTGGCCATTCCAGAAATGGGCTACGATCTAGTCGGCTCATTCCCAATGGCCCCTGGAAAGATACAGTACATCATCGTCGCCGTCGACTACTTTACAAAATGGGTAGAGGCCAAGCCACTCGCATCAATCAGCGTCGAGCAGATCAAAAAATTCTTCTGGGAATTCATCATCTGCCGCTTCGGCCTACCTATGGAAATCGTCACAGATAACGGAACGCAGTTCGCAGACAAAAAACTTCAAACCTGGTTAACACAACTAGGCGTCAGCCAGATCTTCACATCCGTCGCCCACCCTCAAGGCAACGGTCAGGTAGAGCGTATCAACAGGTCACTAGTCGAAGGCATAAAGACTCGCCTCGGATCCAAACGAACAGGTTGGGTGGATGAACTCCCACACGTCTTATGGGCACATCGCACCCTCACAAAGACCAGCACAGGCGAAACCCCTTTCAGCCTAACTTATGGCTTTGAGGCCGTAATACCCGCAGAAATAACATTCCCATCGCCAAGGGTCCTCAACACCGCGCACACAGACAATGACAGAGAACTGCGCCTCAACTTGGATCTCTTAGACGAAAGGCGCGACATCGTCGCTATACGCGAGGCAAACTATAAAAAACAATTGGAGTGCTATTATAACTCCAAAGTCAAAGCCTGCGCATTCGACATTGGAGATTACGTCCTAAGAGAAAACTACCCGTCTCACTCCGAGCGCCCAGGAAAGCTTGCACCCAACTGGGAAGGGCCATACAAAATTCAACAAGTACTAGGAAAAGGGGCATATGCACTCGAAAGACTTGATGGCACACTCATACCTAGATCATGGAATGTAGCGCAGTTGCGCCCATGCTACTTATAAACATTTCAGTTTCCGAATAACCCACTCCGCCACCTTACATTCTTCCTACAAGCGCAAAACCCATTACTTTACCCCTAACTTATGAAGCTAATTCACTCTTCATAAGACTTGACGCCAAAGATTTGCCATATTCCTAACTTATGAAGTTAATTTACCCTTCATAACTTAGAAACGACAAATATTTAGCCCTAAATTGCGTAGTTAATTTACCCTACGCAACAGACGCTAAGTTTACTTGTAACCTATGAAGCCAATCTACCCATCATACATACAGCAAACTAGCACATGGAAACTTTCAGACCAGACATAAGCAGAATCAAAGTGCCATATATTTCATAGAAAGGTTAGATTTACAGACAAAAAAGAAAGCTACAACAACCTACTGAGGAGGCTGATGGGCCGTCCCCGAACTACCCGCCCCGCCAGCCCTCTCCTTCTCCTTCTCCGCGCGTTCACGCCCAGCACGCTCTGACTACTGAACCCAATGCCTAAACCGGCCAATAGGGTCAGGATCCGACAAACACTGCCGCACAACTTGGAGCACTGGAAACTCCATCTTTTCAAGCTTCTCCAGTTCATCCATCAGTAGTTGCTCCGGGTTTACATCTTGGAAAGGCGGCGCGTCAACCGGAGCGCCATCATTGGCAACCAAGTACCCTTCCAACCAACCACTGTGCACACCCGTGGTGCGTTTAGCCTCCACTACCTCCACAACTTGTTCACCCATCTTGGGCTCATTCCAACAACGATCGAAGACCTGCATCACAAATATCAGTCAATAACATCAAAAACAAAAAAGAGAGGGGAAATAATCCAAAAAATAAAAAGGACAACTTACGGCAGATATCCCATCGGACATGACCCACAAAGACTTCTCACAGAACGACCTCTGAGCATCAAGCATCAGCGCCTTCTCAAGCTGCCACGCCTCCTTCAGAAGCTCACCAACCTGCCCCTCCAACTCGGACACACGCGTGGTGGCCCTCACCACGTCTTCATCCTTCTTCTACAACTGACCGGCGGCATCAGCATACTTAGAGCTTAAGACCTCCAGCTCCCTATCCTTGGCAGCAACAATCTTCTCTTGAGCGGACAAATCCAGCTCAGCCTTCTGCACCGCCAGTCGATGACGCTCAAGTTCATCATTTATCTTCTTAGAAGACTGCTCCCGAGTTTTTTGCTTCTATGCGGCCTCCGCATCCTTTTGACGCAGGTCGAACTCCAATTTCCGAACCTGCTCAAACAACCTTTGCTTGGCACCCTCAAGCGCCTCCTTCTCCTTCGCAAGGCGAACAACCTCAGCTGCGACGGTCGCCTGCTCATCTTGAAACTCACCGTCCCCGCGATGGAGGGCGTACAAGTTGCCAAGAGATTGTGTTAAGTTCATACACAACTCTGACAACAAGGTACCACGATCTTGCGACCGCTGAAATATTCGCTCCGTCGGGGGCAGCGCATTCTTAACAAACTCCTCAGCCACAAAAGGGCTGAGGAAACGACAACTTTCTGTTATGCGCCACCCAGGCGCATAAACAGGAACATCCAACTTAAAGCTGGGGTCGACGGAAGACGCCTTCACCCCTTCAACTTTCTCCACTTGTGGCCCAGTAAAGCAACCTCCTTCACCACCTGCTAAAACATCACTGGGGTCCTCGCCTCCCTCTAAATCCACAATCGGGACTGTTTGCGACCCCCATCACCAGACCCAGCCGTCGCCTTACCCTTCTTAGTCTTTATGGCCACCAGGGCCGCATGCTGCTTAAGCAGCTCAGCTTGACGCTGATCTTCCTCCTCTCTCAACTTCTTCTCGGCCGCCAGACGGGCCGCTTCTTCTTCTTCACGATGCCTTTTCACCGCAGCCTCCCTGATTCGGACACCCTCCTCCTCCTGCCTTTTAATAGCGGCCGCGGCGACACGCCTATCTTCCTCAAGTTTCTGTTGGGCCTCAGGATCTGGCACACCACTATCCACTGCACCAGACTGAGCCTTCAAACGCTCATCTTCCAAAAGCTTCTTCTTCCTCTCTTCCTGCATCTGCTTAAGAGACGGTGGAATGGAACCTACAAAGAGAAAAAAGCTATTAGCCAACACCGACAGAAATTACATACATAAGACAGAGTACACAACCTCATACTTACCACTAAGCTTCCGCAAGGCCTTTTTCCCAAACAGCTCACGCACGGGCGGAGGAGCAAGGTCCATACCCGCCAAAATGGGCCCTTCGGCAGCTGCACCTTCAGGAGTCTCCTTCTGTGCAGTCTCCGAATGCTTGCGCTTACGCCCTGCCAAACAAAATCCCACTTACAAACTAGGTACAAAAAACAAACCTTCACATAAATCAAATACTTACCTTGGCTCGCCGTACCACCACCAGCACCACTAGCGCTGCTAGAGCCTCCGCCTTGAGGCATAATAGTAGACGCGCTAGACCCACCACCTACAGTACGACACGTACGAGGGATTAGACCTGATGATGACCCACTAGATTCATCATCTGATAAAAAGACAAAGTCAATCCCGGTCGCTGTGCGCACAGACAGCGGATCCGGGTTGACAAGGAAACCAACTTGAAGAAGGTTCTCGGACGCACCTTCAGCCTGCGCAGGAATCAGGAAATTAACCTTCATCCTCTCCACACCGGAAACCTCACCCTCCGGAACTGCAACAAAACGGGTGCGCGACACCCGGGCAGCAAAGAAATCAAACAGACGCTCACATGCAATACAACCGAGTGTCAAGAATAAACCAAAGTACAAAAAGACGAAAGAGGGAAAAAGTGAACGTACCCTCTATCAACTTCATACCTCCATCCCCGTCTGGAAGAACATCATAGCCATCTCGGATCCCCACCCGACTCACCCCAAGTAGTCGTAGCATACCTTCATCACACTTCTCGAAGTCATCTAGACGCGTTGGATTTGCCACAAGCAACTGGAACCACTGTTGCTCCTGAAAGTCCTTCATGACCTCAAACGATGGCACCTTCTGCCCAGGACGAAGCTCCAGAACACTCATATCAACAGGTATGGCCTCCTTCTTCAGAAAAAAGAAACCTTGCTTCCACTCACGAAGACTCTTCGGAGAGCTCCGCAGAACCACCACAGTGACCGACTTGCACCTCTCCACAAAAGAGATCCAGCCAGTCTCCTTCACCTCCAACTTGTAAGACACGTTGAAATAGTCAAACGAGGGCTCCATCCTAAGGGCTCTGCAAGTCGCTTCGAAATGCATTATCCTCATCACCCCAAAAGGGCTCATCTGAGAGACATGCATCCCATATCTCTGCAAAACCGTGACCAAAAACTTTGTACACAGAAGACGGAAGAGACCTTTCAGGAAGAAGGCCTCATAAAGACAAATCTTACCGTCGGGACAGTCGAGCGGTGTCTTGCCTTTTCCGGCAACTCCGGTTCCCATTCCTGGAGAATATTGAACTTATGCAGCAGAGATCTATACTTGTCCTTCGAGAAGCTAACCTGAGCTTCCCTCATCGTCATCTCTGGCTTCTTATCTTCGGAAGACATTTTTCAGAAAAAGATTCAAGTTTGAGAAAGTTTGAAAGAGGTTCACCGGAATTCTCCTAAGGATCACCGGAAAAATTTGGAAGTATAAACACGAAGGAGAGAGGCAACTCCTATTTATACCCATCGCATTTAATGCGAGGGCAGGAAGACTAATCATCACAACCGAAAAGGCTGCACCCTGATCCACCCAAAAATCGCCACGTCAGCACATCCACGTGACATTCGGCTCACACGCCGCGTGTACACCACTCGCCTGACGGTTGTTGTGCCACACAGCTGTCAGCTTACTTCGATGAACGACACGTGTACGCCCACGTTCGAATTCCAAAACTGATAGCTGTTAAGTGAATGCCGATGACTGACACGTGTCCATCCACGATTCAAATACCTTTCCACTCACAACAGGGACACGCCACGTGGCGACCTACCCACAGAACGTGTCAGACACGTTCTCTGCATGGTATACGAAGCATCAGACACGTCCTTTCACAATACAAACATTCCCGCCTTCAATTCACACAAATTTCAAAAACGATAAATTCAATACGAAGTAAATATAAGCGCAGAAAGCAACAAAAAACTACTTTTTACAACCGCAGACTGCGCAATCAGGACTGACACCTTTCCAAGCTCCACGCCAGGGCGCAAGACCAAAAATCCTGAAAACTTTTACTTTCACAATTTCAGACCGCGCAAACAGGCCCTACACCTTCCCAGGCTTCGCGCCTGCGCGCAAGACAGAAAATTTTGGAAACTTTTTATGTCCAAACCCTATGCTCGCGCAATCAGGCCCGACACCCTTCTAGGCTCTACGCCTGCGCGCCAGAACGGGAAATAAAGAAATTACTTTCTTTATCCTGCTACAAGCTTTACACGCAACGAATAAAGCTTCTTTATTCCCCCACTACTGCCCGGACCTACTCATAGGTCCCGCAATAAACGCTAGTTCCGTCATACGCCCGTAGCTTGATCACTGTGCGCGCACCAGTTGACGAAGGTCATACAAAAAACACACGTCCACTTTGTTACATGAAAACCCGGTGACGACTGGATGTAACTCAAACTACACCTGTGAAATCAAGTCCATCACTCCCCTACCAAAGATGCATGAAAGCACTGGACTGGGGGCTTGAAGAGGTATGGTATCAAAACATTATAAATACCATACCATCACCCAACTAGAACCGGCATCGCCTGGTGTCCACCCGCCCGTTTTACGTTAGCGGATCGTTTAGCGTCCATCCGCCCATTTTACGTCAGCGGAACGTCTGGCATCCAATCGCCCGTTCTACGTTAGCAATACAACTGGCATCCAACGGACACCAGGCGCAAACATCGTCCGCCCGTTTTACGTCGGCGGATCCAACACGCTTCAAAGCTTCCTCAGCAAGCCAAAGGAAGCTTCGCCAAACACAACTGGAAGAAAGGACGACGACGTGGCAACCTCCTAGACAAGATATCTTCCTGACAAGTAGACTTTCTCAACCCGTCTCGAAGTCCAAGAAAAGTATGATTACCCACCGCCCTCGGTCTACCAATAGGCGGACGCCGCGTGTCCGCCGACCATCAACGTCCACTCAATGGGCGCCACGTGTACCAACCGTCAGGATGGTAACATCCCCCCCCCCCCTTAGCACTTTACTTTCTCCTTTTTATCAAAACCCACTTGCACCAAGTGGGCTTAAGGACTTGGGCCGGATTATGGAGACACCTCTATCTGGGACGGGCCCCATTAAGGGTAGAGGATGGGCTGAGAAAGTATGATATCTAGGTACTATAAAAGGAGGAGCTCATTCTCCTTTTATTGGCATCTAATATCAGATATACTTTCACTCAAGAAGCATACGAACTCTTTCGTACCTTCTTCAACCCCTTGTTTATTTTACTAACTTTTAGAGGCTCGGCTCTTCTAATGGTAGTCTCCTAAACTCCTTGGTCTTGCCCTTAGACCCTCACGTATTTTATAAACACACTCTCTTTACAAAATACCGTTGAACCACTCTTCGGATTAGCGCCTGATCGGTAATCCAGGATTCGTGTTTCTTCAGTTACAGAGTAACTTATGTTGTTCCTTTTACTCATGACCCTTTTTCAAATATTATGATCATAGAAAATGGTGGGTGTATAATTTCTTTTTGTGTGGGAGTTCTAATGGATTCGTTAAAGTACTCATTGAGTTTGCATATATAAAAAATGGGTTGTATAATTGAGTTTGCTATCAATGTATTCGTTAAAGTACTTGTTAAAGGCCATAATAAATTGGGGCCTTAAACACAACACCCTAATTTTTTTTTCTACATACAGCATACAGCCTCCCATGGTTATAAGTCATATAACTATGAGGATATTGTACACATGTGATATGAAAAATATTCAATTCTTATACCTAGTTATATCCTTATTTATTTGGCTTTATTTTTTTATTATATTACTTAGTTTGACAATATTCTACAGAAATGCACTTTGTAAAACTTCTTTTTAATTTAAAGTCGACATAAATTTGATTTGTAGGTCTCAAGAAAATGGAGCAGTCTGTATATGAGATTGTCGTTCTTCCTGTTATGAGAATTTTAACAGGTCGTATCTCAAAACACCTCGGATATGCTGCTTGCTCCACAAAACATGTCAACAACATGAGAAACAAAATGAAGCTTTTGGAGGATACAAGCGCTGATGTCAAAAGCCACATGGACACAAACAAAATTAATAATAAAGAGATACCTGCAGGTGTGTCTGATTGGTTGAATGCTATTGAAAATCTCAAGGAAAAAGTTCAAAGCATTCCAAGTGACAATATTGGATGTTTAAACCTGAAAATGAGGTACCAAGCTGGAAGAAAAGCTTGCAAGAATACTGCTACAATCGAAGAACTTATTACAACAAACTCAGGGTTTAAGTGGACTGATGCCCCAAAACCTACTGGAATAGTTGATTCCAAACCTGCATCATCCACTACTACGTCATCATCTGGTGGAGAGGTCTTCAGGTCAAGAGACAAGCCATTTAACGATGCATTGAAGTTGCTTAAAATAGACGCCGACAAGAGTCAGGTTATAGCTTTGTGCGGAATGGGTGGTGTAGGAAAGACCACCATGATGGAACAACTTGAAAGGGTTGCAAAAGAAAACAAGACGTTTGATATGTTTGTGAAGGTCGTTATTGGAAGAAGTTCCAACATGCTTTCTATTCAGAATGATGTATCAGTACAAATGGGAGGCGAAGGTCTACGCGAAAAGACTGAAGCAGCAAGTGCAGA
This sequence comes from Ambrosia x helenae, assembly GCA_030844895.1. Lineage (NCBI taxonomy): Eukaryota > Viridiplantae > Streptophyta > Magnoliopsida > Asterales > Asteraceae > Ambrosia > Ambrosia x helenae. Next base: position 417,588 of record JAUTDX010007250.1, read on the forward strand.
TAGTCTTTGTAAAAAATTCAAAGAAATGTTGCAAGATGGTAAAAAAAGGGTTCTGGTTATATTGGATGACGTGTGGCAAAATATTAACCTAAAAAGTATTGGATTAACAACTCCTCTCCTAAAGGGCATTCAGTTATTGCTCACGTCAAGGGATTCAAAAATTTGCTCACAGGTGGCAGTAGGTGCTGGTTTAGCTATTCAAGTAATAAAAGTTGATGTCTTGGAGGAGGCGGAAGCACAAAATTTATTTTGTCAAATTGCAGGAGTTTTAAAAGAAAATGATGAAGATAAGTATCTAATAGGATGTGACATTGTCAGAGCGTGTGGCCATTTGCCACTGGCCATCAAACTCATTGCATCAACACTTAAATTTGAAGAAATGTTTGAGTGGAGAACTGCACGTGATCGTTTGAAGAATAGAGAATTTGATGATGATGTGCAGGAAATTATCAAGATAAGCTATGACTATATTAAAAAGGATGAGGATAAAAAGATTTTTTTGCATTGTGGCTTGTTTCCCGAGGATTATGATATTCAAATAGAGGATCTCATGAGACATGCATGGGGCCTAAAAGTGTTCAAAAAAGTTTCCACTTTAAGAGAGGCTAGAGACCGGACAAATACTTGTGTGAGTAATCTCATAAAGGCAAATTTGTTAATCAATAGTGATCAGGTTGGGTGTGTTAAAATGCACGATCTTGTGCTTGCTTTTGTGTTAAGTGAAGTTTCTAAAGGTGATCATGCCTGGATTATTAACCATGGCAATGTATCCAAGTGGGATAGAGATGAAATGGGCGAGTCATGCAAAGGAATTTCATTAACATGCAAGGGTATGTCTGATCTTCCTAGTAATTATAGGTATCCAAACATGTCTTTTTTACAACTTATGCATGGGGATACCTCACTCATATTTCCTGAAGATTTTTATGATAAGATGGAAGATCTCAAAGTTGTAGCATACTATGCTATGCGATACCCATTGCCACCAAGATCACTTGAATACTCTACCAACCTTAAATCACTATGTCTCCATAATTGCTCTTTGGTGTTTGATCTCTCTTCTATTGGAGATCTTGTGAATTTGGAAGTGCTTAGCTTTGCTGATTCTGGCATTAACAAGTTACCATCTACGATAGGGAATCTTAAAAAGCTAAAATTACTGGATTTGACAGGATGTGTTAAGCTTCATATTGATGATGGTGTCTTTAAAAAATTAAACTGTCTTGAAGAGCTCTATATGAGAGTTTCTGGCAAGGAAGCAGTTAGGTTCGAAAATGCCAGTTTTCAAGAATTGGTGATGCTTTCAAGTCAACTTTGTGCATTGGAGGTGGAGTTCGTTAACACGATAACTCACCTAAAAAATGTGTGCTTTACGAAACTTGATAGGTTCAAGATATCTGTAGGTCGTCTATTGGAACCAAAACTTAAGAATGAAAAGTATGCATTCAAAAACACATTGAACCTTGTTATGAACCATAGCAGTGACCTTCTCGATTGCAAAATTAGTGAGTTATTCAAGAAAACAGAGAATCTTACGTTAGAGGTAAAGTATATGGAAAATATTTGTTCTTTCCATCCTTTAGATCGAAGCACATTTTCATGTTTAAGTGACCTTGAGGTTTCTAAATGTGAAAAGATGAAATACCTCTTCCCGATTTCCGTGGCAACTGGTTTGAAGAAACTTGAAAAGCTCAAAATTTCGTCATGCGATAATTTGGAAGCACTGGTACAAGATTATGGAAGCGAGATAAAAAGTGGATGTGAGATGATCAAATTTGGGGAGCTAAAATTTATGTCTTTAAAAAATTTACCAAAGCTAGTAAGTTTGTTCCTGGTTGAGAATGTAGTTGAGCTGCCACAACTGACTGAACTGGAAGTCGTAGAGCTTCCCAACTTCACTAGCATTTATCCAAACAAGAACAATATTTCTGCACTCTTGAATAGTCAGGTAGTTGGTTATACATAAGTTATCTTTGAATGCTAAAATTTCAAGTTTGTTGAAATTGAATAGATAGATAGTGAACTAGCTATGTTTAGTTATTTGAATTAATTTAATGTAGTGTTTGGATGGCATTACTTTTGCAGGTAAAGATTCCAGAGCTAAAAGAACTGAAGATTAGATCTATGAGTAATTTGGAGCAGATATGGGCGTGTAGAAGCGATGAGGAAGTTAATAGTATTTCCATGTTGAGATTGATTGAAGTGGCAGGATGCAAGAGTCTTGTGAGTCTGTTTCCAACTAATCCAATAAGATTAGTGAAACATTTAGAAAAACTAAAAGTTTCAAATTGTGTTTCCATAGAAGTAATATTTAACATAGACTTGGAATCATGTCTTAGTGAAGTTGAGAGGCTTAGCAACAGTAGTTTGAAAACTATTGAAGTGTATGACTCAGAGAATCTAAGAGAGGTGTGGAGGATAAAATGTGATGAAAACAAATCAAGTTGTATTCTTAGCTTTGATGCTATTGAAAGGATATCAATTGAAAAGTGTAAGAGGTTTAGAAAGATATTCACATCCACTAATGTCAAATTTGATATGCATGCTCTACGAAACCTGCATATAGAAGAGTGTGGAGAACGTGAGAAAAACATGGAATTGGTTGAGTATAGGCAACATGAAGAGGTATCACTTCACTTTCTTTCTTTGAAAACATTTCACATTTTTTCCTTTGTATGTTTTTTTTTTTTTTTAGAAAAAAATTTCACACAAATCCTTTTTATATTCAATAAGTGCTGAACTAATAATTTAAAAAATCTTTCCTTTGAGAAACTAAATATTCAACTGTTTTCTAATTTGTTTATTATTACAATATGTATTCCTTTGAAAACTCTTATGATCTTTTCGATTTACAAAAAAATTGTGAATGTATGTCATGAATATAACTCGCATGTTTAATCAGGTGTTACTCACGTGATCATTTATACATGCAGAAAGTAAACTTGAATCAAACCCATTAATTTTAAAACATTAATAAAAACATCAATTAGTTCTTTTAAGAATTTAATTATGTTTTAAAACGTTTCTAAATTACTTTATGAATATTCTTTTTGTTTTATGTTAACAACATGAGATGAATTTGTTGCAAAATAAAATGAACGCGTTTGGACGGTTACAAAATACTTGGTTTACATTTTATTCTTTTTATTTCTAACACCTTAAAAGTATTTCTTACATTTTTAATAAAATATATGTTCTTAAATTCAACACTTTCTCTAAAAACAATTCCATATAAAAAATACACTTTATTGAAAAACAATTAAACCTTGGATCATTGAGTTAGAGAGGCTTAAATTGCTCGTCCTTTTTGTAATTTTGAAGTAAATTACACAAAGAACCCTCTTACTATTAAACATTCATTTTTAAACTAAGTCAAATAACTATGCAAATGTCGGGCCATGAGAGTTCAAAAAGGTTCACCTTTAAACTGAAAGGATTAAACAGGAAAAATCTAATAAGTGATAAGAATTAAGAAGAGTAATTTACTTTTCTCTCATGTATACATGTGTACCTGCAGACTAAATTTTTATCAGGAGAAGAAGAGAGAGATGACAATATTTCTACTGTTGCAATCCCATCTAGCCTCGTGCACAATTTTCTTAACCTTGATACTCTTAAGCTAGAAGATTATGATGGTATGGAAGTCGTGTTTGAGATAGAGAGTGGTACAGATTTGGTAACAACTACTACAAATAATCAACAACCACCACTACTACTACCCTATCTCCAAACTTTAAATTTAAGTCATATGAAGAGCATGAGTCATGTGTGGAAGTGCAGCAACTGGAATAAATTCTTAATTCTTCAGAAACAACACACACAATCCTCATTCCAAAGCCTCACAACCATATCCTTGTTACGTTGCAAAAGGATTAAGTACTTGTTTTCACCTCTCATGGCAAAACTTCTTTCCAACCTAAAAACAATCGAGATACACTGGTGTGATTCCATGGAAGAAATTGTTTCAAACAGAGATGATGAAGATGAAGAAACCGCTACTACATATGAAACCACCACTCTCTTCCCTCATCTTCACTCTCTCTACTTATATGGCATGGAAAATCTTAAGCGGATAGGAGGTGGTGCTGGTGTTCGGGATGACATTAAGGTAAGCTTCCTATGTATGTGTTTTGTTAGATAATTCTTGTGGATGGTAATCAAGTAGTTGACCACCACATGGTTGATGGTAATTTTAATTACCCAACAAAAAGCTTACAAAATTTAATGGTCGGCCACCACATAGATCGATGATATTCACATTAACATTATATAAAAAATGAAAATTAAATTATAAATCACACAAATACTAATGAAGTAGTAGTTTATAAACCACATTCATGATAAAGCACATATTATATTCTTAAAGTGGGTGTGAGAGGGTTCAAGATTAACTGATATTGATGTCTTGCATTAGCATTCATCTGTGAATGAAGTTGCCACATCATTTACCGAACACTATGTTAGACATAATTCTTATTTCCCTCAATTATCCTAAGTATATATATACATATATATATAGTGTGACATATTAGTTATCCTAAGTTGAATAGGTATGTTGGTTATTAACTAACCATTGTGTCGGTTAGAGTCATTGGGGACACACCCCTTCATTTGTATAAATACCAAACACATTGTATCATTTTAGTTATGTATTGATTCTTAAAGTTTATCTTATTCTCTCTCAAACCCAAACCCTCTCATCGATCCTGCATACCTACATTTGGCATCAGAGCGGTTATTCAAATTGTTCCACCGATCATATAATAAATCAGCGAAGAAGAAGAAGTTTGATCAACACTCTGTTTTATTCGAAGAAGCAAAACAGAAGGCATCAAAGTCGTAGATTATCGGAACAATTATTTAAAGCCAACAAGGATTCGTAGAAGATCAATACATCAATCGCATAACCGTTCAAGGAAGAAGACGACCGAAAGGATATTCCGGCCAAAACCTGCAACTTCCGGCGAAGATACCGGTTACGCAGAAAATTCGTTTCAACGCGATAAAAACGGTTATATTATCCCTGCCTTTCGTTTTTAATTATTATCGAATACATATATCATAATCAAATCAAATTTTTTCCCGGATACTCTGTTTTTTTCGAACAACCTTTTCCCGCCAAAAAAATTTTTCTGATCAAAAACCAGTTTTTTTCTTCGGACATCAGTATATGTTCTAAACGTTTATACATACAAGAAAACAGAGTTGTTGTTTTTTCAAAAAAACACACCATAGGTTAAGGTTATTATCGGGTTTAAAGAACCGGGTTCTTATTTTTCTAAAATCTTTTCGTATTCGATCGTACCTTTTGGATTGGAATCCAAAATATCAGTGTTTGTGGAACATAAGATTGAAGTTCCATTATTGTTTGATCAATATAAGATCAAAAACAGAAAGTTTTTTCGGGGCAGTAGGGTTCGCAAAGAACAAAAGAAGAAGGAAGTTTGACTTTTAAAAGTCAAACAGAAATAATAATATTTTATTTGAGGGTATTTTATTGTGAAGGGTATTATATCAGTGTTTGTTTGTTGGAATTTATCACTGATTAAACAAAAAAAGAAAAGAAAAGGATTGAAGCATAGTAGAAAAACAAGAGATTTGTTTTAGAAGGGTGTTTAGGATTGACAAAGGGTGTTGTTAAAGGACACTAATCAATCATCGTTGGAGGATTATCAAGTCATAGGATTGACTTTAGAATTTGGAACATTAGTGATATAAAGAAATATTATAGCAAGGATCTTGATATTTTGTTGTGGGCCCGACAAAGCATCAAACTTTGTTAAACAAGAATATTTTCTTCAGACATATCATAGTCGTGTTTGACAAAGCTAGTCAAACAAAGTTCCATAGAAGCGTGGGATAGTCCATAATAGTTTTGGACAATAGGGAAGAAGAAGAACAAAAGTCCGCAGAAGAAGACGCCCATTAAGCCCACAATGTCGAAAGAGACAGCGTCAAAGGAGACAGTCACGAAGGAGACTCTCACTTTCAACCTCCAGACACCGATGTTGACATCTACAAATTACACGATTTGGGCTGTACGTGTTAAAGCAATATTAAGTGCAAATGGTCTTTGGGAAGTAGTGGAACCCGAAGAAGGCACGTCAAAGGTAGATGTAAAGAAGGATAGGACAGCGATTGCCTATCTCTTTCAGGCAATTCCAGAGGATATGGTGATGCAGGTGGCGTCACATCCTACAGCGAGAGAAATCTGGGAAGCATTAAAAACAAGATTTATTGGAATTGACCGAGTCCAGAAAGCAAGACTTCAATCATTACGCACAGAATTCGAGATGATAACAATGAGAGAGACAGAAACCATAGACCAGTTTGCTGGTAGGTTAAGTGCGATTAGTACAAAGTCAAAAACCCTAGGAACGACAATTGAAGAGTCGATGTTGGTACGAAAATTGCTGGACTCCGTACCAGAGAGGTTCCTACAGATTATTGCATCCATAGAGCAATATTCAGATATAGATACCATGACGTTAGATGAAGCGCTTGGTAGACTTAAAGCTTATGAGGAACGCCTTAAGTCAAGAGATGAGAAGAAATTTGGACCATCAGGTCAAGAGAAGCTGTTATTTACAAGGCAAGAAAGAAGGCCTTACAGCAACAACAGGAACTACAATCAGAATCGAGGTAGACAGAACTTTAGGAAGTTCAATAGAGGTCAAAGAAATGAGAGGAAGAACTTTGACAGAAATGGCCATCAAGATCAGAGAAGTGATCGAAATCCCACTAAGAATCGTCATGACGACAGTAGTTACAAGCCCAAGAGAGATGGCAGCAGTGTAAGATGCTACAACTGCAATGAATTAGGACACATAGCTCCCAGATGTCCTAAACCTCGAAGTAAGCAAGAAGAATCTCACCTAGTAATGGAAGAAGAGGATCCCACATTACTTATGGCAGTTGGTGAAGAAAGAAATGTAGTTCTAGAAGAGAAGAAGGTCATACCAGAACGTTATCACAGTGAAGATAATGGAAATGAGATATGGTATTTGGACAATGGAACAAGCAATCATATGACAGGAAGACGCTCCTATTTCACAGAGTTAGATGAAAAGATAGCAGGAAGTGTAAAGTTTGGAGATGGATCATGTGTCAACATCAAAGGTAAAGGCTCAATTTTATTGGAATGCAACAATGGAGAACAAAGACTAGTTACAGAAGTCTACTACATTCCAACACTCCAAAGCAACATCCTAAGTCTCGGGCAAGTTACAGAAAATGGATGTAAAGTGATTATGGAGAATGATTATCTATGGATTTATGACGCCTTCAGCAACCTATTGATGAAAGTCCCAAGAGCTAAGAATAGACTCTATAAAGTAAGGCTCAGAATAACAAGTCCAATTTGTTTACAAGCCAGAATAGTATCACCTGCATGGTTATGGCATGCACGTATGGGACATGTGAATTTTGATTCACTAAGACAGTTAAGCGTTAAAGGAATGGCACGTGGAATACCAAAGATTAAGCACCCATCTCAAGTATGTGATGCATGTATTACGGGAAAACAAAGCAGGCTTCCGTTTCCCTCTCAGGCAAGTTTTAGAGCAACGAGACCTCTCGAGCTCGTACATGCAGATTTATGTGGACCGATTACACCCACATCATTAGCAGGCAACAACTATTTCTTCCTGATAGTTGACGATTATTCAAGATACATGTGGATCTACATGCTTAAGTCAAAAGATCAAGTTTATGAGAATTTCAAGAAATTCCTAAGTGAAGCTCAGACAGAGACGAGTCAAAAGCTCAAGAGATTAAGAACGGATCGTGGAGGAGAATTTACTTCTAAAGCACTTACCACGTATTGTGAGGACAGAGGAATCCTCAGACAGCTTACAGCACCTTACACACCTCAGCAAAATGGTGTAGTAGAAAGGAAAAACCGTTCAGTAATGAGTATGACAAGAAGCATGTTAAAGGCTATGAACGTACCACAGAACTTATGGGCAGAAGCAACAAGACAGGCGATTTACATACTAAATCGGTTACCTACTAAAGCAGTACAGGGAATGACACCCTACGAAGCAGTGAATGGAAAGGCACCCAATATCAAGCACATTAGAGTATTTGGATGCATAGCATATGCAAAGGTAACGACGCCCCATTTGAAGAAGTTAGAAGATAGAAGCAAAAAAATGGTACATCTAGGAAACAAGAATGGTTCCAAAGCCTACAGATTATATGATCCCATAGAAGAGAAGATACATATCAGTAGAGATGTCCAATTCGCAGAGAATGAACCATGGAATTGGGACAACTACTTGAAAGAAGGAAGCGAAGATGAACCATCTTGGACAAGATTTGAGATACATGGAGATTCAGAGAATGAAGCTGTACAAGAAGAGAATGACGATGACAGTGAAGATCAAGAGAGCGATAATGAATTCTTCAGCAGTCCAATTACAGCTACAAGAACTCCAATAACGGTACAAGAGACACCGACAAGTGATCCAGCAGTTGAGACAAGTACTCAAGAGTTAGACTCACCAGGCTCTTTAAATAGACCAGTTCGAGCCCTTAGATCACTTAGTGACATCTATGCAGCCACACAACCTCTTAGACCAGAAGATTATGAACATCTTTATCTAGCATATGATGAAGAACCTGCAAACTATAAAGAAGCAGCAGATTACCCACAATGGATAGAAGCAATGGAAAGCGAGTTAGACTCCATAGAGAAGAATGACACTTGGACACTGACTACGCTCCCCTCAAGTCAGAAACCAATAGGTCTAAAATGGGTATTCAAGGTCAAGAGAGACGCAAGTGGACAAATCACCAAGCATAAGGCCAGATTAGTAGCAAAAGGATATGTACAACAAGAAGGTATAGACTACAATGAAGTATTTGCACCTGTTGCAAGAATGGAAACAATCAGGCTACTACTAGCATTGGCAGCACAGAAAGGATGGGAAGTACATCATTTGGATGTAAAATCAGCATTCCTACATGGTGAATTAAAGGAAGATGTCTACGTATCACAACCAGATGGATTCATAAAGAAAGGAAAAGAGAAGCTAGTCTACAAGCTAAAGAAGGCTCTATATGGTTTGAAGCAAGCACCAAGAGCATGGAACATAAGGCTGAACAACATCCTAAAAGAGATAGGATTTATAAGATGTCCGCAAGAACAAGCAGTGTACAAGAGAACTTCAAGACAATCAACAATCATTATAGGAGTTTATGTCGATGACATAATAGTGACAGGAAGTTCAATGAAGGACATATCAAGCTTCAAGAAGGAAATGCAAGGCAAGTTTGAGATGAGTGATTTAGGACCACTCACATACTATCTAGGGATAGAAGTACGCCAAGCACAAGGAAGGATACAGTTGAAGCAATCAGCCTACGCCAAGAAAGTTATCAAGGAAGCTAGACTAGAAGACTGCAATCCAACAAAGACAGCAATGGAACCAGGTCTGAAGCTCGATAAAGAAGACGAGAGTGAACCAGTCAATGAGACAGAATACAGAAAGCTAATTGGAAGCTTAAGGTACCTTACACATACCAGACCAGATATCACCTACGCAGTTGGATACGTGAGCAGATTCATGGAGAAACCAAAGACGACTCACATGAAGGCAGTTAAACATTTGATATGATATATCAAAGGCACATTGAATTATGGAATTCAATACAGCAAAGGCAAAGAAGCAGAAATCATTGGTTACAGCGACAGCAGTTATGGAGACCAAGAAGATGGAAAAGGAACAACAGGAACAATATTCTACTACAAAGATTCACCTATCACATGGACAAGTCAGAAGCAAAGCACGGTAGCTTTATCATCATGTGAATCAGAGTTTATGGCAGCAACATCAGCAGCATGTCAAGCAATATGGCTACAAGGAGTACTAAGCGAACTCACCGGTGAAAGACCAAAGAAGATAACTCTACGAGTAGATAACAAGTCAGCAATACAACTCATGAAGAATCCTGTGTTTCATGGAAGGTCAAAGCATATCAACACAAGGTATCATTTCATCAGAGAATGTATAGAGAACGAGCAGATACAAGTTGATCACATCAGTGGAGAGATGCAGAAAGCCGACATCCTCACAAAGGCATTACCAAGGATAAAGTTCATAGAGATGCGAAGTCTCATAGGAATTGAAGACCTTGGGGAAATCAAGAATTAGGGGGGAGAATGTTAGACATAATTCTTATTTCCCTCAATTATCCTAAGTATATATATACATATATATATAGTGTGACATATTAGTTATCCTAAGTTGAATAGGTATGTTGGTTATTAACTAACCATTGTGTCGGTTAGAGTCATTGGGGACACACCCCTTCATTTGTATAAATACCAAACACATTGTATCATTTTAGTTATGTATTGATTCTTAAAGTTTATCTTATTCTCTCTCAAACCCAAACCCTCTCATCGATCCTGCATACCTACACACTAAACAAATTGAGAATTTCTGAATGGTTTGCATAAAAACTGGGCTCATGAGAGTTATACTTTTCTTGATTATTTTGGTCGTCTACAAGACTGTTGGGTTAATCGGGTTCGTTTACGGGTCATGGGTCCAGCATACGGCTCGTGGGTGATGGCTATGGGTCATCCTACTTGGTCTTGGTTGACCAGAAAAGTAGGAATTGTTAAATATGTTTTGATACGAGTCTTTTGTTTTAGTCAAATAAATAGGAAGTTGGTTAGTTATTCTTTGTTAACGTTTCCCATATTTTATCTAATAAGATGAACCTTTTCATTTTACTTTCCTGCACATTTCCATTCCATATTTGAGAGCTTGAAAGCACAAGCTTATTTACATTAAACAGTCTCTAGTGTATTTTGTGGGGCCTCAACCAACAAACACTACTCAACAAAACTTGAATTAATTAATTAATTTGCTTTGTTTATTGCATAATTTTGTTAGATATTCATTTTCATATATTGTTTGTTCTTTTTTTTATTAACGTTGACTTTCATTTATTGTAGTTTTCACAAGTCAATATTTTTTCTTGGTCCTTATGCCAATACCCCAGAGAGATACTAATACACTCATGTAGTGAGTTGGTGGAGATATTTGAAACTCAAGGGATCACCACCAACGGTGGTGGTTTTGGTAGTCATACGGACATTGATGTAAGAAGGGCTGGTACTGATACTACAACATTGGCAATTCCAAGACTAGAAAATATTCATGTCCCCCAATTGTCCAATCTCAAGAAACTGGTAATCACAAGCTGTGATCTTTTGCAACATGTGTTCACATTTTCCACACTTGAAAGCCTCAAACAGCTAGAAAAGTTGGCGATTAAATATTGCTCGGCAATGGAAGTAGTTGTGAAGAAAGAAAATGAAGAACAAAGAAAGGATGTGGTGTTTCCTCGTCTAAAATCCATTAAACTTATACGTCTAACAAACCTGCAGGGGTTCTTCTTGGGGATGAATGGCTTCGAGTGGCCATTACTAGAAACTGTTGTAATTGTGGAATGCCCACAAATGGTGGTTTTCACTTCTGGTGTGTCAATAGCTCCGAAGCTCACGTACATACATACGGAATTAGGCAAGCATATTCTTGATGAAGGCGGCCTTAACTTTGATTTGACTACAGAGTTACAACAGGTATATTTCTAATTTATTCACATATTAAAAAGGCAACCCTTAAGATATGTCTTCATACAAATATAGCTGAATCTCAGACTAAAAACACAAAACCCAACATGAGCTTTGTTGGAAGTGGTGGGTATAGACAAAAGAATTCGAACAGAGATTATGATCACAAAACAGATTAATGCAAACAAAATCGATGGAACAGTACACGGGTTATTAGAACACAAACTTTTAATCGGATTGATGATAATAAACAAACAATCTTGGTACCGAATACAAGCATATGTCCATTCCTATTTATACCTAAGACAAACACAACCATTTGGTGGTTAAATTCAGTTTCATTTTGGCGCCAATAACTGTTAACGGACTTAAGACATTGCAGGGGCAGTTTTGTAATTCTGTCTTTCCTTCTTTGAAGTGCGCCTCATGTAATGCTGCACATAAATCTCGTCCAGTCCTTCTACATACAAATAGCTATTCTAAAGTTCAACGATTTACATCACACGTATAATAAATAAATTAAATACACAACATAGAATCAATCCTAAATAAACAAGTTAAATAAGTTTAGTTTAAATAAACCATAGTTCACATTAATTATTTATTAATATCAACTCTGATAATTATCTTTTATTTCATAATTTAATAAAAAGACATCCCTGTACATAAATTTTTTCAATTGTATTAAGTGTTTGATTGAAAAGGTGGGTATAATAACCCAACTATTCCCACATATATATGTTTTTGCAGACGCAGGTACCAAGTGCAGAGGGTACAACCATATGCTCTTTACTTTTGAAACAATTCCCAGCTTGGTATTTTCGTAATTTGATTGAATTATACATATTTACTCATTGGGGTGATAAATGCCTTAAAAGCCTTATTTCCTCTGATGATGTGCCACAACTGCAAAAGCTGGAAAGAATTCTACTACGAACTTGTTTGTTCCCAGAGGTGGTATTTGAAGAAGAAGCAAAGGAAGGGGCAAATAGTGAATCACAAACTATTCTTGAAATGCCAAACCTAACACAACTGCAGTTAAAGCGTCTACCTTACCTTGAGTATATATGGAAGAGAAATCATCATCATAATAATAATAGGACAGTTTGGTTGTTCCCAAACCTAACAACAATGATTATTGAAGGGTGTCGCAGTCTAAATTATGTAATTAGTAGTTCCATGGTTGGTAGTCTACAACAACTTCAACACCTACATGTAAGTTGGTGTTCAAAGATGAAGGAAGTTGTCAAGGTAGAAGAAGAAGAAGAAGAAAACTTAGAATGTGATGCCAAAGGGAAAGAGATTGTGTTACCTTGTCTAAAGTCCTTGAAACTTCAGAGGCTAGATAGGCTCGAGGGATTTTACTTAGGGACAGAGGATATTTCATTGCCATCATTACAGACTTTAAAAATCAAGAAATGTTCAAAAATAAAGGTTTTCAGTAGGGGACAGGTGGCTACTCCAGCACTACAATTTTTTGATACAAGTTTTGGGAGGTGTTATGTAAGAAAAGATATCAACTCTTCTATGGAGGCAATTGTCAAGATACAAGAGGAGGAGGAGGAGGAGAAGAAGAAGAAGAAGGAAAGGGAAGATGAAGAAGACAAAGAGGAAGAAGATGAAGATGAAGAAGACGACGAGGAAGAAGATGAAAACGAAGACAACATGTTCAGAGATGACGAGGATGTTATGTGCCCAAGTTATGCAAGTCCACACATGTTACGTACCCTTGCAACCTGAAGTTCATGCATTGGCTGGAGCAAGTCAAAGTTTATTTTTAGAAGTCTTTTATTTACATTTCATTGTGCTAAAATAAAGTGGTGATTTGGTTGACTACCAATCATATCCACATAAACTTAGGATTTTTATTAAATTGTAATGTTGCATTGTATCTCTATATATAGAGAACTTTGCATTTTGAAATGTATGAAGGAAATGAATTAAGTCTTGAATCTCTCTCTAATGTTCTATCTAGTTTCTCTCTATTTTCTTTGAGGTTTACCCACTCAACGGGTTACTTATCCTATCGGTACACATCAGAGGAAGGGGTTCTCCTACATAGAAACCGCACAACATGAGGTAACTATTGCTTTAAGCATTTTTTTCATAAAATACATTTGAAATGTTTTGTTTGTTTTAAATCTCCTATTATTCTATAAATTTTCACATATTTCGTTTTGTTGGGCTTTCATTTCTAGAAAATGAAGATGGACTATTTCTCTCAACTAAAACTGTGAATTCTCTATCTACACTATAATAGTATAATTATAATGCTCTCAATAAAATAGGATTTATAATTCAATCTTTTTTTCTTTGATGACGATTAATGTTCGGTTAAAAAAAAAAAAAAGAAGCAAAACTGAGAAAGTGTCAAGAAGCATTAAAATTCCTGGAGATAATGCAAGCCTTTTTTAGCGTGAACTAAGAGATAATTGATTCCATAATAAACTTTTTTTGTATATTTTATGTCGTAATCAAACTTATTACTAAACATTTGTGTTGATGCAGAGCGCATCAAACAATTAGCAATTTCAGGAAGGAGTAATGGAGCTTTAAATTAGAGCCCTGAAGCGTTAGGGCTAGGATCTGAATTTTCATGTTGTATATTTTAACTAAGAAATTTCATTATTCATGTATGACTTTTTGTTGTAACATGTATTTTTAATTACGCGTTGTATCATGTATATGTTTATAACGAGTTGTGGATCTAGCATGTAACTAAGGGTAGGGCGCTATCCCTCAACTTTGTCGACAAAGTACAAAATTAGTGTAATATTTTTTCTTCATGTATCGTATACCCCTGACAAAATATTATAATACCGTTAGGTCCTAAAAAACATTTTTAGGATACCCCTAAATTTTTCTTCTAGATCCGTCACTGTTTATAACAAACATGTATAAATATGTTGGCCACATAATTGTTTACCCCATGTAAAGTTAATGGGTCAAATTTCTAAATAGTAAATAAATGTGTTTAGAGTGTGTTATGTTAACGTAACTAGCTCATACAGATGTTTGTTTTGATAAGATACCCTGTTCAGCATATGACTTGTTTGATAATTTAGTCAAATAGATTCAAAAAAATTAAATAATAGCAATAATAATAATAAAGAAACAAGATTCTATATGAGAACAAACCCAACTATTTTCTTGATTAATGCTTATAATAACATGATGATTAGTAAAGTTAGTGCATATCTACTTGACAAACCATTCCCATAATGATGGAAAAAAACAGAGTGCTCTGTTTTTCTTTTTGTTTCTTTTTCTTTTTCGCGGATAATCAACATGTCTTTGTCCCTTTTGTCTTCGGTACTTTTGGCTCTTTGGCCCCGGAAGCTATTAGGTTCCTAAACAGACTGAAGCGGGTCGCACACAACAATTTCTCGACTCTTAGGGACCAGGGGTTTGTTTTCAGTAGGATAGGTTTTGCTATACAGAAAATGAGTTGCAGCATAGCTTGTTGCCCGTTTACCTGCCATCTTGCTGTAAATTTGTCTTTTTATTATGCAATGATAAATATTAAAGTTCTATTGGATCTAAATTTTCTTAGACAATAAAAAAAGTCATAAAAGTATTGTGAAACAGGTTCTCAAAGCCAGCTAGTATGTTCAGGATGTAAAAATCTTCTACTTTACCCTGTTGGAGCAACTTCAGTATGTTGTGCACTTTGCAATGCTGTCACTGCTGTTCCTCCACCTGGTAGATCACAGTTTGATCAGTTTATCTATGTTTTCATAGAAAATTTATAATTTTTAAGATATGGGCTTTTTTTATTCTTAATTTTAGGCACAGAAATGGCACAACTGGTGTGTGGAGGCTGTCACACATTGCTCATGTACATCCGTGGTGCGACAAGTGTACAATGTTCTTCTTGTCATACCATTAATTTAGCTTTAGAAGGTAAACTAACTTCTAACTATTCTCACAATCATTTGATTAAATTTGTTAAAAAAAAAAAAACTGAATTTTTTCGACAGCAAATCAGGTTGCACATGTCAATTGTGGAAGCTGTAGAATGCTTTTGATGTACCAGTATGGTGCTCATTGTAACATTTCGCGTTAAATAATAAATACGTTACGAAATAAAACGGCAAGCCTTATCAGTATTATTTTGTGGTATTTGAAACCTCTACACAACTATAATTATTCATATATATATATATATATATAAAGTTATAATAATAATAATAATAATAATAGATAATAATAATAGTGTTTTAAAAAAAAAAAAATCTGTTTGTAATCTAATCCAAAGCCCAAACCCTTGTTTTTCTGAAGCCCAACCCAGCTAGAACGAAGCCCACGCAGAAAGCCCAGTCCAATAAGCCCATTACCCCTCCCTTATCTGATATTAAAAAAAAGTTGTTCCCCACGAGGTTCGAACCGGGCCACTCTCAAACACAACACACCCACCAAACCACTAAGCCACAACTCGTTTCTTGTTTTTATCCCCATTTAAATTGTATATAACACCACCTAACATGACCCTTCTCCTTCCTTGCAAACAGACATCGAACAGCAAACAGATATGGTATGTTGACCATACCATTAACTTTATTAATCCACTTGAATGTATAATTGGTATGATTATAGTATTTTCGGCCCTCTCTAACTCGATTACACATCAATTAACCACAAACCATTGACCAATTCATAATTATTACGCGTATAGATTTAAAACGAGGTCAAACCTTCCAATAACCTTAATCCTTGAACATCAGTATAAATTGATGTTCTGCGAACCTTGTTTAATCGCTCATAACACTCTCTTCATCCTCAATTCTCTCTAATTCTCACTGATTATTGATTTCTTGCTCGTGGTTGACTTTTCCCTTTGACCCGACTAACTACATCAATTATACACTGTGAGTACGTTTTCTTTTGTGGGATTTGTTCTTCGGCATCACAGCAACAATAGCCCTAACATTAATTGGGCTATTGTTGCTTGAATCGTCCAATTGAAAATCTAGGGTTCGTCGAGTTATAAATTGGGGATAAACTAATTCAGTCTGTACGTATTTAATTATTTGGAAGTCAAAACATTCACAACCACCGGCCTAGGCCAGGTGGTTGAGACGCTGGTCCTTATCCGAGGTCACCCGGGTTCGAGTCCGGCTCTGACCGGTTTTTGCATTTTTCCTTTCTTTTCTTTCTTTTACAAATTATATATATATATATTAATCCTTTAATCTTTTAAATTCTTTTTAAAATACCTAAACTATTTTATAAACTCAAAAAAAATTATAATTGTTAAATCTGATATAAAAGATTTATTTACAATTTTTATTTTTCAGAAATTCTTTTATTTAATAATTATAATAATTAAATCATTTTTATACTATTATATTTATAAAAATCCATTATTATATCAAAACAGTATTATTAAATTTCCCAAAAATTATCCTAACTTTTTATAAAGTTAAACTTTACTGAAATAATTTTTAATTCAGTAAAATCATTTATTTAGTATTTTTAATCAATTTTTGTAAGATTTAATCATATTTAATTCATAATAAATCCAATTTTCATCATTTTTGCACCAAAATTTTATACAAATTATTTTTAATCATTTAGAACAGAATTATGATTTTTAAAAATAGATTTCTTTAATTTTAGTATTTTTGATTATTAAAATTAATAATTGACTATTTACAAATAAATAGATTTAAAAATCTATTTTAAATGAAATAATTTTATAAAAATTATTTTATTGCTTCAAACACTTTATTGTACTCATTCAAAATTCAAACTTTATAGAAAGACTATTTTTCATTAATTATCCAATTTTCTTTATTTAATTAACATTTTTAAATTAAATTTAACAATTGAGTATCCCCAAATCGAAACCCTAGGATACACATATTAGTTACATAGACTTAGACTTATTATATATTACCTCATTATAGGGTAATATTTGGAATCACTTTGGGCAACACAATTATCATATCTTTCCAACGAATTAACATTTGCTAAGGTGAGTTTACATAGCCCCTTTACTCTATTTTCACTATTTTTGGGGTGAAACATGTTCAAATATTTTATACTATCATTTACTCATATTTACTTGTGATTCAATTACAACATCATCCTATCATTTGACTGTAACAAAAAGACACAGTACAATCATTAACAATGATCAAGCCGCCTGTTTAGATTATAGCGCTATAGGTCTGACAAACCCATCCCACCCGCATAGACTCAGGGATGATCGATAACAGTAATAACATTTAACTAACTTGCGAGTTAGTCATCAGTCGACACAAGGTTTGGTTGTACAAAGACGCATTGTTGCATGTCGGTATCATACTCTATCATCATACAACCCTGAAGTGTTGTACAAACTATTGTTATCAACTATTTCTCAAAAACCTATGTAATTCTCACCAACAATTGTTGACCCAAAATATTTTCAACTTAACATGTTTCAGGTTCTACTTGTTTGGAAGGTTGCTTGAAGATACGTGCATAGTTTCATTCAATTTGATGTATGAAGTCTTGTAGAATCATTGTATGTAAATTAATTAAATCATTTAATGAAATCTGATATTCATCATGAGCTACTGAACAATCATCAATACGTGGCACCCGATGTTTCCGCCATCGGTTGGGGTGTTACAGATTGGTATCAGAGCCATGGTTATAGGGAATTAGGTTATTAGAAAAATAATCTAGTCTATAACCATAGGATTTAACAAGTACTTGCTTCTTTTGCTTGCTATTCTCTATCTCCTACTTCATATCCCTACTTTCATCCCTACAAGAAGGTTGCCCTCCATCACTGGATTCACTCTTAGACTAATAAGGCAAAATCCTCAGGTTTAACCTGAACCACCTTGAGATCTCGTCGAAGTTCTAGATTTTAATAACGAACACGTGCAATCTGGAAGGGTGAACGCCTGTATTCTGAGTCTTCTGTCTAGGCTGGCATTGCGCATATATCCCAATCAGACGAGGGACCCGGATGCCTACCTGGGAATTCTCGGGATGAGTGTTCACTTATAGGCTAAAGCATGTCTTCATATGTTATTTGAATTTAGAATCTTTGATAAGTCAACGTTTTCGTTTATTCGTTTTAATTAATGAATGAATGATTACATTCCTTATATAAACTCTCATTCATTTCATTGTGTCTATTACAGATCATGCCTCCTCGTCGCAGCACTCGCAACAGCAATGGTGAGAACCACGAAGAAGGTGGTGATAACCATAACCACAACCATGACCAAGTTCCTAACCACAACAACAATGGGTTGATGCTCAACTGGCTGCAATCATTTCTCAACAAATGGCGCAGCAAATCGCAACTCTGGTTCCCAATTTACTCGCTCAGGTCATCCAATTGAACGGCAACGGGAATGGTCACAACAACGGGAACGGGAACGGCAATGGCAATGGAAATGGACCCCAAGCCTGTACCCTTAAGCATTTCAACTCTTGTAACCCTCCAAAGTTTAGTGGTGAAGAAGGAGCTACTGGACTCCTCCAATGGTTTGAGGGTATTGAGAATACCTTCATCAACAGTGAATGCCCCAACAACTTCAAGGTTCGTTACGCCATGAGTGTTCTCCATAAACGAGCACTCACATGGTGGAATGAAGAAAAGCGTACTCGTGGGGCCGAGGTTGCTCTTACTATGACCTGGGACCAAGTCAAAGAGATCATGAAGGAAGAGTTTTGTCCTCGCAATGAAGTTAAGAAGCTTGAGGATGAGTTCCACACCTTAGCTCAAGATAGTGGGGAAAACCTTGCCTACAACACCCGCTTTCATGAGCTTAGCTTATTGCTGCCCCACAAAGTCACTCCCCTGTCGGTAGCCATCGAGAAGTACATCGGTGGTCTGCCCATGCAAATCCAGGATACGGTGTGGGGAAGGAATCCTGCCACCTTGGAGGAAGCCAAACGTTTAGCAGCTACCTTAACTGATAATCACGTAAAGAACGGGACCTTAGTTCGAAAAGGCAATAAAACAAGTATTGTAGCCACGGTAACCACTGAGAACCAGAAACGTAAAACCAGGGATCCTGATGCAAACCTCACTCCACAAGCTTCTAACAAGAAACCTTATACAGGAAACCATCCATTGTGCAACACATGCAACCGACATCATCCCACTGCTTCAGCATGTCGCTTGTGCACCAATTGTGGTAGGTATGGCCATCTAGTTAATACATGTCGCGAGACCCCAAATCCTAATGACAACCAGCCCATCAACCCTGCTCAAGCTGCTAACCCTAATCGATACAACTATGGTCAATGTTATGAATGTGGAGACCCAAATCACTTCCGTAACCGATGCCCTAAACTGAACAGAGATCAAGACCCTCCAGCTACCTAACCGCAAGACTCACCATTTGACTATTGGTTACTTTTTATTCTATGTATTGACGTTATTCGATTCAAGTAATAAGATTCAAGTATTATCTTAACATCTGTGTGCATGTGAACTAATTGCTATATCTATAATCATACTTGCTTGTACAACAATTAGTTAACTACCAAACAACCAACTTAACGATTGGTAGAGGTCACCATGTCTATCCAACAGTCAGGAGAGGCCCTACCACCTGAACGACTGGCGGAGACTATCAGACCTGCTTAACAATCGGTAAAGTCATAAAAGGACACAAAACCCTAATGTAAGGTAAATTGGTAATTACGGTCCGGAACGTAATCATGAATTTACAGGTACGTTAAGGTAGTGTGAAATTTTATCAAAGTTTTCGGTAGTTGGCCAATTGTAACCCTGGTTTTCCCTTAACTTCGGGACGAAGTTCCTAAAAGTAGGGGAGACTGTAACATTTCGCGTTAAATAATAAATACGTTACGAAATAAAACGGCAAGCCTTATCAGTATTATTTTGTGGTATTTGAAACCTCTACACAACTATAATTATTCATATATATATATATATATATAAAGTTATAATAATAATAATAATAATAATAGATAATAATAATAGTGTTTTAAAAAAAAAAAAATCTGTTTGTAATCTAATCCAAAGCCCAAACCCTTGTTTTTCTGAAGCCCAACCCAGCTAGAACGAAGCCCACGCAGAAAGCCCAGTCCAATAAGCCCATTACCCCTCCCTTATCTGATATTAAAAAAAAGTTGTTCCCCACGAGGTTCGAACCGGGCCACTCTCAAACACAACACACCCACCAAACCACTAAGCCACAACTCGTTTCTTGTTTTTATCCCCATTTAAATTGTATATAACACCACCTAACATGACCCTTCTCCTTCCTTGCAAACAGACATCGAACAGCAAACAGATATGGTATGTTGACCATACCATTAACTTTATTAATCCACTTGAATGTATAATTGGTATGATTATAGTATTTTCGGCCCTCTCTAACTCGATTACACATCAATTAACCACAAACCATTGACCAATTCATAATTATTACGCGTATAGATTTAAAACGAGGTCAAACCTTCCAATAACCTTAATCCTTGAACATCAGTATAAATTGATGTTCTGCGAACCTTGTTTAATCGCTCATAACACTCTCTTCATCCTCAATTCTCTCTAATTCTCACTGATTATTGATTTCTTGCTCGTGGTTGACTTTTCCCTTTGACCCGACTAACTACATCAATTATACACTGTGAGTACGTTTTCTTTTGTGGGATTTGTTCTTCGGCATCACAGCAACAATAGCCCTAACATTAATTGGGCTATTGTTGCTTGAATCGTCCAATTGAAAATCTAGGGTTCGTCGAGTTATAAATTGGGGATAAACTAATTCAGTCTGTACGTATTTAATTATTTGGAAGTCAAAACATTCACAACCACCGGCCTAGGCCAGGTGGTTGAGACGCTGGTCCTTATCCGAGGTCACCCGGGTTCGAGTCCGGCTCTGACCGGTTTTTGCATTTTTCCTTTCTTTTCTTTCTTTTACAAATTATATATATATATATTAATCCTTTAATCTTTTAAATTCTTTTTAAAATACCTAAACTATTTTATAAACTCAAAAAAAATTATAATTGTTAAATCTGATATAAAAGATTTATTTACAATTTTTATTTTTCAGAAATTCTTTTATTTAATAATTATAATAATTAAATCATTTTTATACTATTATATTTATAAAAATCCATTATTATATCAAAACAGTATTATTAAATTTCCCAAAAATTATCCTAACTTTTTATAAAGTTAAACTTTACTGAAATAATTTTTAATTCAGTAAAATCATTTATTTAGTATTTTTAATCAATTTTTGTAAGATTTAATCATATTTAATTCATAATAAATCCAATTTTCATCATTTTTGCACCAAAATTTTATACAAATTATTTTTAATCATTTAGAACAGAATTATGATTTTTAAAAATAGATTTCTTTAATTTTAGTATTTTTGATTATTAAAATTAATAATTGACTATTTACAAATAAATAGATTTAAAAATCTATTTTAAATGAAATAATTTTATAAAAATTATTTTATTGCTTCAAACACTTTATTGTACTCATTCAAAATTCAAACTTTATAGAAAGACTATTTTTCATTAATTATCCAATTTTCTTTATTTAATTAACATTTTTAAATTAAATTTAACAATTGAGTATCCCCAAATCGAAACCCTAGGATACACATATTAGTTACATAGACTTAGACTTATTATATATTACCTCATTATAGGGTAATATTTGGAATCACTTTGGGCAACACAATTATCATATCTTTCCAACGAATTAACATTTGCTAAGGTGAGTTTACATAGCCCCTTTACTCTATTTTCACTATTTTTGGGGTGAAACATGTTCAAATATTTTATACTATCATTTACTCATATTTACTTGTGATTCAATTACAACATCATCCTATCATTTGACTGTAACAAAAAGACACAGTACAATCATTAACAATGATCAAGCCGCCTGTTTAGATTATAGCGCTATAGGTCTGACAAACCCATCCCACCCGCATAGACTCAGGGATGATCGATAACAGTAATAACATTTAACTAACTTGCGAGTTAGTCATCAGTCGACACAAGGTTTGGTTGTACAAAGACGCATTGTTGCATGTCGGTATCATACTCTATCATCATACAACCCTGAAGTGTTGTACAAACTATTGTTATCAACTATTTCTCAAAAACCTATGTAATTCTCACCAACAATTGTTGACCCAAAATATTTTCAACTTAACATGTTTCAGGTTCTACTTGTTTGGAAGGTTGCTTGAAGATACGTGCATAGTTTCATTCAATTTGATGTATGAAGTCTTGTAGAATCATTGTATGTAAATTAATTAAATCATTTAATGAAATCTGATATTCATCATGAGCTACTGAACAATCATCAATACGTGGCACCCCGATGTTTCCGCCATCGGTTGGGGTGTTACACTCATTGTGTGAAATGCGCAGTTTGCCAATTTATTACCTCGATCGGGGTTAGCACAAAACATTAATTTCTTCTATTTGTGTCAATAGAACTATCATTAACGCGTGACAATCTTATAACATATGTATATATATATATGTGTGTGTGCATATGCATGTGTGTTTTTTTTATGCACAGGCATCCACAAGTGCTACAGAACAGAAGTTCAACACCTAAATATTATGGCTTCAAATCCATGGTGACAACATGCACGACGTATAGAGTTATGAATTTCCTCTCGCTTGAGACGATCATTGTCTTTCTTATAAATACTATAGTGATTAAAGAATAAGCCTAGGTTTTGCAGGCGAGTTTTGGGTACGAGAAATATCTTGTGAGAAACTTATGGTTGTAAGTTGGTGGTTTGTTTTTCGGATAATGAAAAGTTTGATTTTAATTAGTTATACAATACATGCATAAGTAAAATACTAATTGTTGATAACAAAGTAGAAAGAGTTTTAAATAACTATGTCATACACTGGAATAGGGTTTTTTTTACTGACAAATAATGAAGTAT
Organism: Ambrosia x helenae; assembly: GCA_030844895.1. NCBI lineage: Eukaryota > Viridiplantae > Streptophyta > Magnoliopsida > Asterales > Asteraceae > Ambrosia > Ambrosia x helenae. The sequence goes on from JAUTDX010007250.1 coordinate 441,099, forward strand.
ATTGTACAACAATCATGTAGGTCTTGCAGTAAGATGTGCTAGCATAGTAACATTGTTTTGTAATAAGGGAATCAAGATGGGAATTACTGTGTCGAGTATCTCTTGTTTAGTATCATCTGCATAAGAAAGAAAAATATAATGTGTAAAAAATCATAGCTAAGTAATATTGTTAATAAATTTATAAAGCTTACATGATTATATACCAAAAGATAGCACCTCTTTTTTTCTCAAATGTTAGTAGCCATCTCTTTTAGTTGTTAGTTGGATTTTTTGTGCTATCATGTGGTTTGAATTAATGAATCTTCATTATGAGTTTCCTGTAATGTAATGCAATGTAAGAAATGGTTAGTAATATTTGAAGAAATTGATAATTATGTTTTATGTGTATATTACTTGATTTTAACATACCTTTGTACGTAGTATTTGACGTAGGAAATCTGAGAAAACAATGTTCTTTGTTATGTTAGGAGAGTCGTTTTCTTGTGGTATGATCAATACTTTTAAGGCATCGGGAGAGGTGGCTCTAGAGAAAGCAACGTAAAGTCCATGACCAAATATTGGTTGAGGAAGATAAACACCTATTTTGTTTAAAGATTGTCCTTGGCTTTTGTTAATTGTCATGGCATAGCATAACTTAATTGGAAATTGCTTTCGTTTGAAAATGAATGGTAGATCTTTATTTGTGTGGCTTAAAATGATTCGAGGAATGTATACGCGATGACCGGATGCAGTTCCAGTGATAACTCGTGCTTCAACAACTCTTGGTAATAATTGTGTGACTATTAGTCTTGTTCCATTACATAGACCAGCTATTATATTGATATTTCGAAGTAGCATTATTGGAGCATTGATTTTTAATTCAATTTTATGTGGAGGAAGTCCACTAAAGTTTAAAAGGTTTAGATACTCAGTAGGATAAAGAATATCTATGTCTCCTGTGTTTTTTGCATTTGGAATGATAGAGTCAGTGCTTAAATAATGAACATTGTTGCCAGGAGTCATGTTTAGGACCATTTCGTTGATTTGGTCACATGTTTCATTTTTGGGACACACAATTGCTTTTTGTGAGAAGTATGAAGTTGATGGATTATTGAGGGTGTCTTTGTCGTATATGAAATTGATGAGGTCATTTAGAGCAAAATTATTGTAAGGTATTAAAAACTTTGCTGGAATTGCAATTTTCCTTGTGTTTAATGGTTCATCTATATCCATTGTACCTAATACGCCATCGCCTAGATCAAGAAGCCATGATGAAAACTTTGAAATTTCAACCTTATCTCTTGGGGTTAAATTTGGCTTTTGTAGACGCATATTCTTAGATGCTTGTACATTGAGAAATGTTTCATAAATATGATTGTGGGAGCGATGATGCTATAATTTGTGCCGTAGAAGCCTTAGGGTTAACAGGTAGTGTTTGTCTAAAGTCGCCCCCTAGAAGTACAGATTTTCCACCAAAAGGTTCATTAGGATTATTAAGGATATCTCTAAGGCTTTTATCTAGTGATTCAAAGCATTTGTGATCATTCATTGGAGCTTCATCCCAAATAATAAGATTTGTTTCTAATAATAATTGTGCAAGATGAGTGTTTTTTTTTTATATGACAAATTGAGTCATTTGTAAGGTCTAAGGGTATTTTAAAGCGAGAGTGAGCAGTCCTTCCTGATGGTAATAAAAGCGAAGCTATACCAGAGGCTGCAACAGCTAAAACAATTTTTCCTTGAGAACGTAGGGCTGCCATGATTGTTGTCCAAAGGAATGTTTTACCAGTACCACCATGTCCATATACGAAAAGAAGAATTTGTTTTGTGTAAGCTATTGAATTAATTACTAATTTGTAAATTGCTTTTTGTTGAGGGTGAAGACATTTTTGAAATGATTTATGATCTAAAGCTAATTTTGGCCTATCATAATTTTTTTCTTCCATTAATAGCCTATTTTGCAAAGTTGCAAGTAAGTCGTCACGTGGCATTGGTAATCCAAAAGCTGAAAGTGTAGATGAAGATCCGTTAGTATTGAGAAGAAGTTCAATTTCATACAACACATATTCTTTTAAATCATCTTCATTAATGTTTGTAATTGTAGAGCTTTCGGCAAATGAAAGTTTTCGTATAATATCATCAACCATTTTTTTGCCATTGTTTATTCCATAATTCTGTTGGGTTAGAGATGTCACAGAATAGAAGCATATGGGTAAACAAAGATCGTAGCTCGGCTGGGGTGGCCCAAACAGCAGCTTCATCAAAAGTGTGTATCCATTCTTTATCGTCTCCAAGCAAACCAAGTTTTTCACAGGCACTGCGATATGTTGGTAAAATTTCCCCGGATATTTTTCGTATGTCAGTAAATGATTGACAACCTTTTTGGTATGTTAATAACATACGAAGATAAAAGGTTTCTCCACTTGTAGGATGTACATATATTAATCTGCCTATAGCTGGAGTTTTGTTCGTTGTTCTACGTATCCAATATTTCTTTGATAAATTCCATCTATATTCAGATAGATAATCTATGTAACGAAGGTGTCGACCACTTTCATCAAGTTGATTGTTACGAAGCCATTCTGTTAATGTTGTTCGTTTTATGAGTGAATTGTCTAGTAAATGGTGCAATTTGTGTGTATCTTTAAAGCTAATGTTTTGCATATTTTCTAAATGCACAGATAATAGTACTGGGGGATTTCTATGATGAATAGGGAAGTTGAATATTCTCCAGGTAGCTTCATGTGGACAAATGTAACGACCGTCTTGGAAGTTTTTTATTTCGTCTACTTGAGTATTTGATTGTGTTGATGTGTCATTTGAGGTAGACGGTGTTCTTGTAATTGTAAAACGAATGCGATCACATCCTTTTGAGATGTATTTAAACAAATACTTAATCATCATATTCCACCCGCAATATTCAACATTGATATGAGCATGAAATCGTAGACAAAGGGTTTTGTTGTAAGGTACAACATAACCATTATCTAGTGTAACCCCCTTTTAATGAAAACATGTCCATTTTGTCGTCTTCTATAATGTGCATATCCATTTTTGTCAAACGTAGTTGATGGAACATATTCTTTCGGAAAATTTTTAGAGCAACAACCTTTAGACATGCATTGCGCATTGGGTTTTACAATGCCACATGGACCATGCATCATTAAGTTTGTTACAATTTTATATAGTTGTGGCTCTGCGATAGGGTCAGGGATTTCAGCTGAAACAAAGTTATCTAGTTGTTCAGCTTTTTGTATTTTATGTGTTGGCGCTACCCATAATAACATATGGCAATGTGGAAGTCCTCTTTTTTGAAATTCGATTGTGTATAGATCTGAAAAAAAAACAAGAATAAACGAATTATGTCATGAAAGATGCAACATAAATGCAAAAGTGGTTGGCAATAATTGAAGGGTAATTGTTCTAGTACCTGCAACAACTTGTCCGAAAATACGTTCTATTTTTAAAAAGTGAGTAAGAGCTTCTACTTTGATTTGGAAAACTCTAGCAATAATATCTGGGCGATCTTGGACTTTTAGTGATGGAAATTGGCTTAGATGCCTTTCAATTTCAGGCCATTTTACATTACATGTAAATGTTATAAAATATTGGGGGTTGCCATGTACTCTACAAATTGCTAAAGCATCTTGATAATGTTTATACATATAGTGAGGACCGCCAATAAAAGATGAAGGGAGCAACGTTCGTTTTCCAATCGCATGTCCTTCCGTGTCACCTTTTTGAAGGGCATCATGTATACCTTGTAGAAATTCAGTTCTAAAAATATTTTGATGTGTCTTTATGTAATCAAGGCGATTTTATTCAATATAAACATATGCATCTACTAAATATTGTTGAAATAATCGGCCAGCTCTTAACAAAATTGTATAAGCACTATCACGGTCATGAAGATGGTAACTGTAAAACATATTCATTGTTAATTGTTTACCACAGGTGTTGTCGGTAGATAGTTGCCTAAGTTCAGGACACCACCCACGTTCCCCGTTTAGAAGTAATAAAGGATATTGCAATGCCATGTATAAAGGATGTAACTTTCTTATTCTTTGAGGATATCCATCTTTTAAGCGAATAATAATGTCAAAGTCATTAGATGAAGATTCATTTTCATACAAAATAGCACCTATGCAGCTGGTTGTTGGTTTATCATAGCTTCGTTCATTGCGAGAGCTATAAAGGTGAATTTTAAAAGTCGGCACATTGTTTTCAATAAGGTCTCTTGCAGAACGGAATAGTTTAACTACCTCATTTGAATTTTCTAATATATCAATTAGTGTTTGTACAATATCATTTTGTAATTCGCGTCCATCGAAAAATCGAAGCCTATTGGAGATTTCATGCTCGGTGTCATATATGTACATTTGTAGAAATCTAGGCGTTTCATTTGGAGGTGGACATAAAGTTCCAATCCAATGGCATATTTGACCTTCAACTTTAAAAACATAAGGACTGGAACCGTTGTTTATTGAATCATCTACATTTGCACCAAACAATGTCATTGAAAACATGGAGTTGTAAGAACGAATATTTTCAAGGAAGTCTTTGCGTTCAAATAGTTGTTTAACAACCAGAGGTGGCTCTTTTGGGAGTTGTACTTTTACTGTACCTCCTTTACAACATTGATTGTATTTAGGACGTTGGCTAGTAAAAGAGTGAGTATTTCGTTCAACATACCAAAATCTAGCAGAACAATGTTCACATACTTGATCGCAATCGCCAGAGTCTAAATAATAAGATATATCAGGAGATGGTTGTGTTTGCTGATCTATCATGAATGTACTTGGAGACACTTGATAAGAACTTTTATTAAGATTGTAAACATGATTTTCATTTATATTTGCATCAGGCCGTAAGGACTGTATACATACTTTTTTTAAAATCTGACCATCAACATTGTCGTTTGAGTAAGTAGAGCAATTCGAGGTGTTTGAGGGGCTAGGTTCTTGCAATTTTCTTTTACCCTTATCTTTATGAGGAGTAAACATATTGAATAGAGATGAAAGTTTATGTAGGCGAATAATGAATAACAACTGTGCTGCTATGCAAGAATAGAAATAGTTATATGATGCAAATAAAAATGAGTGTTTGAAATTGTAAAGGTTACAATAATTATTATGAAAAACAATATCAAAATGAAAATTACCTTAATTGTAAATGAAGTAGAATGTGAAGCAACTGGTAAAGATGTGGGTTAACGGTCTTTGTGTACCTACAGAAATAATAATAATATCATAAACAAATGACAACACAAAACACAACTTGGTACATAAAACACATTTGTTCTAATAGAAATCAAATTAGTAGGCCTTACATTGTAAAATGAAGTTACTAACAATAATTAATTACATTTTATAATGTTGAAAAGAGTATTATTTTTGTAACATTTTATAATAACCCAAAGCAATATTCTCTATTATTCTTTTATGTTGATGTTTTGTTTCATATCTTTGAAGGTAAGTGACATCTTTTTGTTTACTTATCATCATTATTATATACATAAGAAAAAGGGAAAATGGCCAAAATAGCCCCTTGACCGAGCGTTTTGCGTAAATGGCCCCCTCCACCGTCTTTGGAGAGACGGGACACGGTTTCCAAAAGGGCTGAACCGTCTCCCGAGATCCTTTGGATTCCAACCAGTAGCAAGCCAACACGTGGCGGTTACGATCCCGATGTCTGCCACCCGGCTCCCGTGGCGGCTTGAGACGTGTCAGCGCCGCAAAGCCGTCTCCGGTGGGGTCCCTGAGACGGTTCACCAACGGCTCAAGTTAAGCCGTCTTCGGCTCGGCTTATAATAAAATAATATATCCGATCCCACCGGAGACGGCTCCTGAGCCGGTTCGGGTACGAAAAAGCCGTCTCCGGTGACGTCTTTTAAAATTTATCAACCGTCTCCTGAGACGTCAGCGGGTACGAAAAAGCGTCTCCGGTGACGTCTTTTAAAATTAATCAACCGTCTCCTGAGACGTCAGCGGGTACGAAAAAGACGGCTTCCCGTACCGTCTTTTTACTGTTTCTGAACCGACTCGATGCCGGACGTCGTACATCGACGGAGACGTTTTCGGTGATGTGACGTCCATGACGAACCGTTTGTTATAAAATTAGTAAATTTTGTAACAATTTTGTTTGAATTTTTTCTTGTATTCCTTATTTTTCTTTCCAAGTGTTAAAAAAAAGTTGTGTTTTTAAAAATGGTTAGTTTTATAATCTATAGTGGAGGCAAGTGGGAAGTTGTCAACGGTCGAATGGAATACGTTGTTGATAGTAGCTGTAAAAGACGTGGTTTTGAAATTGATTCAAATATCTCGTATCTTAGTTTTTTAAATGTAGTTTCCGATGTGTGTGAGATTCCAAACATTTCAAGGTTATCTTATAAAATGTCAGCTTTTGATGATGCAATCGACATTTTTAATGATCGTGATGTATCTTTTCTTTTTAAAGTTGCTTTGCAAAACCCCCATGAAGTATTGAAGTTGTATGTTGTAGATGAACCAGGTGTGGGTTCGTCTAGTAATGCTCATTTAAACGACGTACCTTCAAATGATTCAAAAGTCCTTGATCTAAATGTGTCTATAGAAAATTTTGATCATTACACACCATATGGGTGTTTTGGAAATTTCGATGATGAGAAAGCTGAAAAAGAAGAATTTTATGGAAAGCCAAGTCCTGAATTGTTTTCAGATATAACCAAAAGCTCTTTAGTTTTTTCTGAAGGTTCCGTATTTCGTAACAAAGATGAATTGAAATTGCAGTTAGGAAATTTTTGTTTGTCTGAACGTTTTTCCTATAAAGTCGACAGGTCATCTAAAACGAGGTATGAAATTTCATGTGTAGTTGATGATTGTGATTGGCAATTTAGGTCACGTTCTGTCCCAACTTCAGACACGTTTTTTGTTACATTTTTTAACAACAACCACACATGTTCTAAAACTCAAACACATCCCCATCTTCGTCAAGCTAACCCGCAAGTAATTGGTAGCATACTGAAGCACCAATTGCGAGATACTAGACGTGTTTATCGTGGAAACGAAATAGTACAAGATTTTCGAGAAAGATTTAAGGTTGATATATCATATACTCAAGCTTGGCGGGGGAAGTGTCATGCACTTGAGCTTTTGCAAGGAAGTAGCAAACAATCGTTTTCTGAGCTTCCGTTCTACTGCTATAATTTGCGAAATGCAAATCCAGGGACTGTTACTGAGATTAAAACTGATGAAGACAATCGTTTTGAAATGCTTTTTATTGCCATTGGTGCAACGGTCAGTAAAATATTTTTACCTATTTTCATACCAACTTAAATAAATTATTGATGTTTTGGTTTACTGAAGTCTAAAATTTATCTGTTTTTCATTTTATTAAACAGATTCGGAGTTTTCTTCTGTCTTTAAGACCGGTCATTATTATAGACGCGGCACACTTAAAAGGTGAGTTTAAGGGAACGTTATTCCTTGCTGTTGGCATGGATGGTAACAACCAAATTTTACCCGTTGGATATGGTATCGGCAAATCCGAGGACGGTGAGAGTTGGACGTGGTTCTTATCGAAACTTAAAGAGTGTATCGGTGAGCACCCGGATTGGCGATCATATCTGACAGAGCCAACTCAATAGATTTGGCAGTTCGGACGGTTTTTCCTAATGCATTTCACGGGTTGTGCTGTCGACATTTGATGGTGAACTTAAAGATACCAAAAAGCAAAAAGAAGGATTTAGAGACACTGTGGTGGAACACTTGTAAAGCTTACCGGGTGTCTGATTTTGAAGAAAGTTTTAACGCGCTGTGTGCAGCCCTACCACGGGTTAGGAATACTCTATTGACGGGGCTTTGGATTAGTTTTTTTTTTCTTACTTTTAATGCTCCTTTTATTTTAAGTTATAATAAAAAAAATGTTTATTTTAAGTTTATATTGTTTAAAGGGAGTGTTTTGTTTAACACCAAAAAGTAGAGAACACATGACCTTAAACAAACTTAACATAAACAAATAATAATAGGGATCCAATAAAAATACAACTAAAGTATTAAAACAATTACAATATACAAACAATTATAATTCACGAAGTCGTTCAACACGTCAAACACCGAGACATTTCCGTTGCTTGGAACGCCAAGATATATTTTCGCAGTGTACTTTATACCCACTGTCCAGTTTCATCTTCATCACCCTAAATACGTACATAAATATATGTACGGACAGATGCTTACCAACGGTCCGGACAAGTCAAAGAACAAACTCTCCTAAATATCACATCCGACCGTCTTGTACATGTAAAAGACGGATGATCCAGAAGAACATGATAGAGATTTAGGAAAAGGATGAACTTGCCAACAAAGTAGACTACAAAATCGTCGATGCAAATTACACGGGTTAACCCACGTGTAGATGCAACAACAATCCAAGTAGTATTATGTAGATGTAACAGCAATCCAACAGAAGCCTTTTTCGCTTTACTTCTCACTAACTCCGACCGAAACCTATCCATCACTTCAACCTTTCGCTCCAAATGTATTACCAAGTGGTTGGAGGTCAACTTAAGGCTAAAGAAAATGGGTGAAAGGATTTTTAAGGCCAAAGAAAATGGGTGAAAAACTTCGGATCAGAAGCTTTCCATAGAATGGGATTAGATAAATCCCAAAGGCTTAGGTTTAAAAAGTGTCATAATTTTTACCGAAAAAATATTCGGCTATTCTGAAGCTCAAAAACACGTCGAATAATCAAACTAAATTTGAAAAAAACATTTGAGAAGATTTTGTTTGATTTGGTAAAATATTTTGGCTTGGAAAAATATTTTCGCTTGAAACAAACATTTGAGAAGATGTGTTTTTTTTTTTCAACCAAACATTTAGATGTGTTTTTTTTTTCAACCAAACCCACATATTTATACCCAAACAAAATTTGAAAAAAAAAAAATTAATTAATTAATGGGGCTGAAGACGGTTCAGCCAAAACGGATTCGGCTAAGCCGAGCCGAAGACGGCTTAACTTGAGCCGTTGGTGAACCGTCTCAGGGACCCCACCGGAGACGGCTTTGCGGCGCTGACACGTCTCAAGCCGCCACGGGAGCCGGGTGGCAAAACATCGGGATCGTAACCGCCACGTGTTGGCTTGCTACTGGTTGGAATCCAAAGGATCTCGGAAGACGGTTCAGTCCTTTTGGAAACCGTGTCCCGTCTCTCCAAAGACGGTGGAGGGGGCCATTTACGCAAAACGCCCGGTCAAGGGGCTATTTTGGCCATTTTCCCTAAGAAAAACTATAATTCATTATTTATTCTATAAGATTAAAATCTTATGACGGCTTACAACATTCCATGATCAATCATAAATTCGACACCGCTCAATCATAAAATTCATTTTAATTTTATTAAAACCTAAATTTAAATAAACGGAATATGTCAATAGAAATATTAAAACAAAAACAACCCAAAATCGTCAAAATTCATCTTCTTTTTTCTTCTGTCAAGATAAAAAAATTATAAAAAAGATTTGAATTTGGGTTGATTGATAACTTAAAATTTATGCATGAAATCCAAGAAACAAACGTGTTTGTTTGTGATTAAATAAGAATTGAATTTGTAAATTGAAAAAACAACCTAAAATTAAAATCTTAAAAGAAACAATATGGATATATTAATCACTGAGATCAAATGGACGACTATAACTATTATGAAAACGTAAATTTGGAATACTACCATGAAAACGTAAATTTGTGGGAGTGGAACGTACCGGATCCATAATAAATTGATGTAATTTCAAAATGCGACAGTAAATCTTAGAAGAACGGGAGTGAGTAACGATCGGAAACAGAGTTAGAACAAAGGGCGTCGAGAATTGCCGGTATATTTATGTTGAAGGAATAGTTATCGCCAGACGTATGTGACGGTGGTGTTTGTGGGTTAGAATATGGGTATTACGTAGAATCCAAACTCTTGGAAATATGGGCAGAAGGTTGTTTTTTGTATTATTAAGATAGAACTATGATTGATATTAAGTAATTTATGTACTTGATAATGAGTGGGTATCCGACATTGTGAAAGGATGATAAGTTAGATTGTGGTGGTTGAAAATGGGGGTGATAATTAATTTAGTTTGTGAAAGGGTACGAAATGGTGGTTATGAGTTGGATTGTGAAAGGTGGGTGTTTGCCTATGAATGGGCCAATTTTGGTTATGTTTTAAAATTTCATCTCAACGGGTTGAATGCTTCGGGTCGATTGGGGTTGGGTTTTATACTTGTAATAATTTATTGGGGTCGAAAGTTTTGACCCGTTTGTTAATAAATGGTCTATTTGGGTTGGTCGATAGTTTCAAATAAGTGGCTATGAAATTTGCAGTTAGTTAGGTCTGAAGACGAATCAGTGAGTGATGCAATTCATGAGTTAGTAGCCAATTAGTCAGCTTTTATTAACCATTGTTGCCATTCTGACATTGATTAAGAGTGGTTTATAAGAAAGTTTATGTTGGTCATTTGGTTTTAAACATTAACTGATGGTTTCTTTGTTATTGATGTTTTGGTTCTAACAATATGTCTAGTATTATTTAACTGTTTCTCATACATGTTTAGGGCCTTATGTTGTTATAAATTACCCACTGAATGCATATTGCCTGAAAGCTGATAATCAAACTCACTTACAGACAGACTTGAAATACACATAGGGTGGACGGTGTAATCCGCAGGTACCGACGCCGACAACTAATTGAATTACACCAACAAAGATGCATTTGTGAATGAGAAATACAAGTTTCTTATCTTTATAGGAATCAATGTAAGAATGGAAAATTGCTCAAGTGGGGTAGATACAATCTTTAAATAAATGATGAATTTGTGAATGATAAATCATGCTGATCACACCCTCGTTCTGTGTAGCTCATCTGTTTGAAATTAAAAAAAAAAAAAAAAAAAAAATCACTCATGGACAGCGGCTGTTGGGGTGCGTCCTTTGTACAATCGACATCTGAAGATGTCTCTGCAGCTGTTGCAACTTCACCAAGACCATCCGCCGTATTCTCATCTAAACTGGACGCTGGTAACCCTCTTCAGAAGCTTCAGACTTAAGTTTTCAGAGTATACAAAGGCTTTTCCCTTCGACTGAAGACAAACATAGAACTTACAACCCTGAACTGTTAACTACCCAAATGCGCTTCATAGTTTTGAAACATCATTGGCCTGCCACTAATAAAGATGCATGGATTAAGAATTATTATGTTAGGGGGTCGAAAGGGATTCAATGGGTATGGGATTTGAGTAGATTACAAGGTCAGGAGCAGAGTTGTCCGATGTTGCTGGGGTATTTTCTTTCACTCTACAGGTCATGTTCAGTAGCAAAGCGGACCGGTAGTCGTGGAGTTCTGATGCTGGGGAAAATTTCTCTACGAAGGAGCTTTGGGAAGAGATTATAGCTGCTGGTTTGGGGGCTACGGATATTGAACCAGAATTTCCTTGGGTTTCTTGGGCGCTTCTTAAACAGAAGTTGCTGTTATGTAGAGCTTTAAAGGGTCGGGTTGCGTCGAAGGAGGGCCTTTTAAGTCGTGGAATTCATTTGATTAACACGATTTGCGATCGGTGTAAATACTGCGCTGAAGACGTGGACCACATCTTTGCGAAGTATATTTTTCTAGATGCATATGGTGGAATATCCTTGTCTGGATGTGGATTCCTTGGCCACCGGATGTCCTGCGGTTTTCTGATTTTGTTAAAAGGATTCTCGAAAACTGGGAAGTGATAGATGGAAGAAGATTGTGTTTATGGTGGTTGTTGCTACTGTATAGCGCCTTTGGATTGCTCGCAACAAAATGGTGTTTGAAGGGGAGTTCGTTCCTGTGCGTGCGACTGTAAGTTTTAGAATCTGTATATAAGAATATTAGATAATTTTTTAACTTTATTCAAACAATCTTTTGTGTTTTGCTTTATCATTTGCCTATTAAACAATGATATATAAACAAAATATACATATTTACTTATGATTGTAGTTATCAGGGAAGATATTATCACTTAACAATTCAAAGTCTTAGACCTAAGGTTGGTGATGGTGTGAATATAAAATTCTGGATGGATCACTGGCTGCGTTCCAGAAATTTTAAAGATCATTGGCCTGTGATATATACATTGGAGCTGCAGAGGACCTGCAGTGTCAAGGACAGACTGTAGTCCATCAACGACCAGCTGCAGGGGGCTTAAAAATGATGAAAAACGCGCGCATTACAACAGCCTAATTTGCCAAATTTAGACAGAAACATAAAACATTATCATAGACAAAACGTGAAAGATTATTGTAGAAAATGAATAACGAAGTTATCTGTAAAACCAAACTAACAAAACCACCAAAGCTTGTATTTGAATGATTGATATTGTCACAATAACGTCTTCTCTACCTCTTCCTTCGCATCTTAAATTCCCTTATATTTTTGACAGTCGACTCTTTTATTACACCATATATCCTCCTTTCCGCCATCTTCCTTTCTGTCTTCAACCACCACAAACCGTGACAATTAAATCCGCGAACATCCCAGCGGACTAAAACCTGCAGGTACTGTCTCTATCGCCCTTTCTTGATACGGGTCAAGAAAAAAAAAGGTTATTTGACCCTGTATTGATGGATGAATATATATATAACAACGATGATCTAGTCCCAATCTCCTCTTTAAATCTATAACATTACTGATGGAACGCAATGCATCTGTATAAACATGCAGATCACTGACCCATTTGAATACAACCAATTCTGATAAACCATAAAATAAACATGCAGCCTAAATACGTTTTCAAATAACCTTTTTTCATGACCTGTATCAAATGTGACCTATGACCCCTTCAAAAACCATGAACCATGTCCCACAACCTGTGAACTAACCCGTGAACAACCGATTAACGCAACAATTTCATCAAACAATGCGCTTCACAATTTTGAAACATCATTGTCCTGCGCTATATAGATTGGAGCTGCAATGGACCTGCAGTGTCGAGGACAGACTGCATTCCATCAACGACCAGCTGCAGGGGGCGTTTAATTGGTGCCCTGTGCTGCAGACTGTCAACAGCTGTCAGAAATGCAGCATTTAGTTTTGTTGCTGCAACAGTATGTTTTCGAACACTGTTAATATAAACAATTTATATACCTATATTTATGGAACTATAAAACATTATACATGTCTTCACCTAGAAACAGTAACTGGATAATAATGAATACATATACATCCAACATTAATTAGTATACTAAACGAAATTAATGTAATAATATTTACATGACTGACATTAAATTTTGCTACTACATGTACTACATACAGTTTCTAACCTTGTAGAATATATTTTTGTACACTACTATATAAATAACTAAAATTACATATGTTATTGACAATCACTACATTGTTTAGTCTTTTTGCTTCTTTTTTCCTGTACTTTCAACATCTGTCAAAAATAACAAAGATGCATTAAAAAAATTTCCATCAAAACATTTTATGCAAAGATGTATTACACAATTGTTCAATTAGAATATTAAAGAAAATGTTATTATACATACCGTACGAACGCTTTGATTGTCTTTTTTTCACTTTAGCTGATGGTCCAGATGAAGAGCTTGGAATATCATTGTTAGAGGTGTTTGGTTCAAAAAACATTGTTTGTGAATGAGATCTTCTCTTTGCTATCTTGTTGTCGAAACAAAAGTTGGAAAATTTTTGGTTTTCCTCTTATAGCTCTTAACGGAGTGGGTAAGATATTTGGGTTTGGAGAATCTTCCTCAACAACCAAATCATTGCAATCAATTCCAAGTAAAGCTGTCACCACTTCGTTAAAGAGAACAACAAATACGATGATGTGTCATCGGAAAGCGTTGCGTTGACAGCATACCTGTTGGAGTAAAGGTTAAATTTCATGTGTAAAGATATAATATTTGTTCGGCATTGTATATTTACATGAATCTTGGTGATTCAATTTCACCGTGGTCTGGACATGCAAACTTTTCCTCCTTTGGTAAAACTTTCTTTCTACATTCAGTACATGATTTGTAGAACCATTTGCGAGAGCTATCGATATCCTTTATGCTTGCAAGACATGTGAACTTGATTTTCTAAATAAAAATAAATGTTAATATTGTCATTATTTGGTAGAAATAAAATTTCAAGTTTAGAATCTACATAATTTTCTTTTGGCGATTTTTGAAGTTCTTCAATTGTTAATCTGTTTATGTCTACCTCTGAAGATGTGATGGATGTTGAAGTACTTGGGTATGTTCTTGTTCGCCCTCTCATGACTCTAAACCTAAATGTAGTAGTACATACGCATATATAAAGGAAGAGTAACTGACATGAAAAAGATTAGCCTAGTGTATAATTATACCTGGTAAGGACATTCTCCATGTCTTCAATCTCTAGGTCGATAACAATAGTTGTTGCATTGGTGGAACCCAATTGAAGCATTCCTGTCACTATAAGATATGTTTAATTCAAAAGACATGCCAAATAAAACGTCATATATTAATATCTACCTTTATATTCTGAGACTTTCATTGATGTCAAAGCTATGATCACTGGTTGGGGTTTTTGTAAAGCAATTTCTCGAGGAAAAGAAAATGCAATATGTTCCCATAAGGTTGTTCAATAAAGTTCCACTGTGAAAAACATGTTTATATTAGAAAATATGATAGAATATCAATGTAGTCAATGTTTAAAAATGGAATACCTTTGATCTTGAAGAGTTATTTTCAACATGCTTGTGCCTCCTCGGTTAAGAATAGGTGATACTTTATCCATACGACCAATATAATCTATAAGAGAAACGATAACATCTGATCATAAACATATTATTTTAATAAAATTAATTTTTATTATTTCAATAACATTTACCCGTTAGCAATAGATGGTTGTTAAGGCGGGGCTTTAAACAATCATAGGTGACGAAGTTGTAGTAGTGGTTTGGGATGGTGTCATCATCAAGTTCCACAAAAGATGTTCTTAAACCTAGTCGGATACATGTTGTATGCGGTACTATATTCATATATGGCCGTGCAGAGTCCGATAGGTAATCACTTACAGTGTAGCAAGATTGTACTGATATAAGTGACTCAAAATGTGATTTGTGGTTTAGGTCACCTATAGCTTCTATTGCATCCCCTGATAAAAAAAGGAGAAATAAAAGTGTAAAAATTTTAGAAAAATAATAATATCAATACAAATATATACAACTTACATGTTCATCCACAATAAATAGCAAAACTCTTGTCTTTTTCCGTAGGGTATCCAAATCCTTATGACTCTTACTTGTATTGGTTTAGCGCTGTCATGTGGTCGAACTGCTTATATCTCCATGCATAGTTATCGATAGCGAATAGCGGTAAATAGCGACGGGCTACCGATATGCTACATAGCGATAGCGATGAAATAGCGCCCGCTATTTCGTAAATAGCGATAAGGTATTAAAATATTTAAAAATATTTTTATGTACAAAATTACAAGTATAAGGTCCAAATGTTTATATATACAAACTAATTTTATACTTTATATTTAAAATTTAGAAGTTTTAGGATTTAATGTAAATAAATGAAAACTAAATGGGTTAAATGTGAAACTGAATAAAGTTAATAATAATATAATAATAATAATTAAAACTCTTTGATGCTTTTCAGAACAATTTTCCTTTCCCAACACACGTTTACTGTACAAACTCCTTTTTTATTATCGGCAATCAGCTTTATTTATTTCACCCAACTGTACAACTCCTTCTACCTCTCTCTCTCTCTCACACGAATACACGATTCATCTTCTCCGGCATCGAAGACGTCCAAATCTGGCACTTATAAATCTACAATAAATACGATTTCATCTTCTCTGTCAGCCGCTATTCATCCTCCTCGTTTCCGGCAGAAATCACAACGGCGTCGCCGGAAATTCTTCGCCGGACGTCGCCGGAGGTCGCTATGTTCACGCTATTGCCTCGTTAAGCACCAAATAGCGACGGTTAGCCGATACGCGACGCTATTCGCGATCGCGGGCGCTACCGTCGCTATTGACAACTATGTCTCCATGAATGGCAAATCTATTCCTATTATGATAACACACAAAGGATGTAAAGAGGGTAAATTAACTGATGATAAATATAATGCTAACAAAATGAAAGCGTAAAACAAATCAGAATTTGCAAACACTACAAAGGCAGTAAATTGTCGCTAAACATGTAGAAAGAGTCAATAAGGTTTACTCAAACAATTCACAACAATGGTCACCAATCACTACTGATCGCTGGAAAAAGTGTCTGTTAAACCCTAGCGAATTATTTAATCCAACCGCCAATAATTCCCTTTTATTAGATTCGGGAAAACGAAAATCATAAAAGTTGTGGCTATCTTAAAATGACATTATTCATAATAAACATCTGAATTATGCCACTCATAACTATATTGGTAGTCAACTGGCCTATAATATTACAAAGCAATTTTAATCAAGACCACATACAGCAAAGCAATGCAATTAAATATGCCCAATCTACATGTTTCATTCATAATAAAATAATCCTTTTACTGCCATTTCATTTTTCAGACATTATCCCTACAAAAAAAAAAAAAAAAAAAAAAAAAAAAAAAAAAAACAGAAAATATAACCAAGACAATCCAACCACCGTTTTTTTTGCCTTTTTCCAAACTCAACAAACAAAAATAATTTGCCTATCAACAGACAAGATGTAAACATGGAAAAACACATGTCTTATTGAAAAAATACCAAAACAGAACTAATATCGGAAATAAAAAAATGGAAAAAAAAAACAATCAGCGACGATAATAACATTATTCAAAGAAAAAAAAAAAGAAAAAAAAACAATAAAAAAAAAACCATCCCATTGTAAGTACAAAAATGAAAACTATAACCCTAATGTGATTGAAGAAGTAAGAAATTAATTGAAGAAGTAAAGATTAAAAAAAGGGAAGAAGAATAAAAAAACGCATAAACGAATTAGAAGTGAATAGGGTTAAAATCTGGTACTTTTAATCGCGTAGATGAAGAGAGTATGGAAGTGAAAAGAGGAATTTGTGATGAAGATATGAAGTGTAGATGAACAGGGTATGAAAGGGAAAAGAGGAATTGTGATGAAAAGGAAGAGAATGGTGGGAAAAGAATGGTGGTGTTGGCTGTAAAAAAGGGAGACGGTTACAGTACCAACATAACAGATACTTAACGGAAGTTTGGATGACAGTTAAGTTGGTATTTGTATGATACTAGTAGTAATGCCCGCGCGTTGCAGCGGGTTCGTTACGCGAGGAAAATATAGTCAGTATCTTTTTTTGGTACCAGAACTTCCTATGAAGCAGCATCTGAAATTCCCGATATTCAAACGTGTTAACGTGTTTTCAAAGATTAAAAGACCGAAAAGATTGATCTAATGTTTTGTTGTTTACCTCTATGTATTAAATTTCTTTCAATGACATATCAGCAAAATAGGCATATAAAGCTCTTATAACAGCCTGCAATGTACAAATTCATTAAACCCATGTTTGCATTGCACAAATCTTTCAATGGATGAGTTGGGTAACAGGTAATTTACATACGGTTTAGGCCACGCCCACCAAAAATAATATTCATTTGATTTAAAAATGTTAAATAAAAAACTAATGCCCTAAATATTATTCAAAAGCTATATTGATACATACACATGTATTAAAATACACTTTACAAACACGTTTAACCCGTTTTATTTTTAGTTTTTTTTACCCATTTGTGGAGGTAAAATTTTGTGGTTGCCTTGTCTTACCTGGTGAGATACGACTACAACAAGCGCGCGTTGTCGTTCTAACTCAATAATAACCTGCTCCAACCTGTTATATGCACAACTGCAAACTTTTGACGTTGCTTAAAATACCAAAACTTTAATTTACTTTCTATATTTTCAACAGAGATTTTTCCTTGTATTTGAATTCAATACCTTTGTATCACATCGAGATACGACTCTCCACGAGGATATCGATACTTGAGTTTGTCTTTCTTCCTTGACCTTTAAAAAAAGACCATTGAATGGAAAGGTATAAAATTACAAAAAAAAAAAAAAAAAAAAAAAAAATCGAATATTTCATATTTAACATACTCGTATTCTTCAGGCATCTTCTTCTTTAGTTCTTCATACGTCATACCGTCACATACACCAGCATTTATCTCATCAAGTGCACGCCATTGTATCTATAACGTAAAGAAAGTACACAAATTTTACAAATGATAAATGATCAAAGAAGCAATTTATGTGACATGTAAAACTAACCTTGGGGAATCCAACAATTTGATTTGCAGTCAAAATTGTTCATTGCAATGTGCTTGTCCAAATCTAGGTGCATAAATAAAAAAAAAACAATATAAAACATTGCAAACTTTGTGCAACAAACAAAGAAAATGCAAATAGTAAAATAAGTAATAGTTCTTACAAAAGCATTTTTTTAGGCAAGATAGTTCATGTGGTCTTCAATTGAATGTTATAAGAGGAGGACTTGAATTTCACAATCAATCTCATTCAATTTGATCCTTAAGGTTACGGAATTTGAAGGGACAAGAGGTTAATGATCTATATTGATGAAGGAAGAAGGCAAATGATTGAAGGGTATGGATGGAACTCTCCACGAGGATATCGATACCTGAGTTTGTCTTTCTTCCTTGACCTTTAAAAAATACCATTGAATGGAAAGGTATAAAATTACAAAAAAAGAAAAAAAAATCGAATATTTCATATTTAACATACTTGTATTCTTCAGGCATGTTCTTCTTTATTTTTTCATACCTCATACCGTCACATACACCAACATTTATCTTATCAAGTGCACGCCATTGTATCTATAACGTAAAGAAAGTACACAAAATTTACAAATGACAAGTGATCAAAGAAGCAATTTATGTGACATGTAAAACTAACCTTGGGAAATCCAGC
This sequence comes from Ambrosia x helenae, assembly GCA_030844895.1. Taxonomy (NCBI): domain Eukaryota; kingdom Viridiplantae; phylum Streptophyta; class Magnoliopsida; order Asterales; family Asteraceae; genus Ambrosia; species Ambrosia x helenae. The sequence continues at coordinate 459,981 of JAUTDX010007250.1, forward strand.
AATTTGATTTGCAGTCAAAATTGTTCGTTGCAATGTGCTTGTCCAAATCTAGGTGCATAAATAAAAAAACAATATAAAACATTGCAAACTTTGTGCAACAAACAAAAAAAATGCAAATAGTAAAATAAGTAATAGTTCTTACAAAAGCATTTTTTTGAAGGCAAGATAGTTCATGTAGGCCTTCAATTGAATGTTATAAGAGGAGGACTTGAATTTCACAATCAATCTCATTCAATTTGATCCTTAGGGTTACGGAACTTGAAGGGACAAGAGGTTAATGATCTATATTTATGAAGGAAGAAGGCAAATGATTGAAGGGTATGGATGGAAGAAGGAGGGTAGTATTGTAAAAGTCTTTTGATATTGTAAAGGGGGGGGGGGGGTGGATGAAATGTCTATATTACCCTCTTAAGTGTCTTAATTGTCCCATTTATGCCCATAATACCCTTAAATTTCTTGCTTAAATATGTTGTACATGTTGCTTGTTAAGTTGTACGGAAATGCAAATTACATTGTTGTACATCACTCCTCCTTTATAATGTATTATAGATTATAGATATAATTACTTGAATGGTAGGTATCTAAATTAGTATAAGTATGTGTTGATCGAACAAGCCAAGGATCAGATTAATCCTTGCAATTATTATCCACAAATCATAGTAGTGTTATTACTTGTTCATATTGATCTAGGGATGGGATTATGGGAATTGAACCCGAACCTGATATAAAAGCCCGAAACTCGACACATTTGGGATGGGCTTGGGTTTGGCTAATCGGGTATGAGACCAGGTTTGGAATCAAGTTTTATTTTTTCGTGAGATTGAGATTTGTGATATACTCGTTTACCCAACCCGATATTGTGTATCCGTTTACCTGATTGTATACCCTATATACTTTTGTTTATTTTTTTAAATATGTATATATATATATATATACACATACATACATAAACTACATACGTACGCTACATACAGACGCTACACACATACGCTACACACGCTCACACGCATACATACATACATACAATCATACATACATACCTACATACATACAATCATACATACATACATACATACATACATACATACATACATACATACATACATACATACATACATACATACATACATACATACATACATACATACATACATACATAGGGGGAGATCAAATGAGAAAAACTTGATGTGAGAATAAAATGAAGAAATGACATAATAATAAAACCTTAAATACTTTAACTCTTATTACATTAATTATTATATTTCTAATTAATTAGTCATTTAACACTTTATCTACACGTTATCAAAATCGTCCGGCGCTCATGACTCGCTCGCTGCTTGCTTAGAAAATGCTCGGAAAATGTTCGCTAGATTTTCCGCTCGGTTGTAAATGAGCCGATTGGCTCGGTTCGTTTTGTAAATGAGCCAAGCATGAGCAAATGTCTGCTCAGCTCGAATCAATTTTTATTAATTTATTATATATATAATATTATATGCACACAAATTACAATTATATTTATAGCTTTATACATAACTAGTGCTGAGCAATTCACAGTTCTGAACCGCCAGAACCAGGGAACCAAAACCGATCTGTATTTTTGTACTTAGGGTCCGATTCTGCTTTTTAAATTTTGGTGAAAACAATTCCCGGTTAGGTTCGGTTTGGAACTACGGGTCTATTTAAAGAACCGGGTTAGGTTAAAACTTTAAATAGTATATTTAAAAACTCTATTAATTTAGTGGGCTTTTCCAAGCAGTCTATAGACCGACAACCCATATTTCAGTTTTTCATTTTAATCTTTATAAATAATATTGTTCAAGTCATGTTAACTATGTAACATCTAACAAACTTGTTGAGATAAGAGTTTCATTAGAATTGTGTTCTATAAAACATATAGAGATGATAAAGGGAAAGAAAGCAGTATAAACTGGGAACAACACTTATAATGTACATCGGTCAATGATGTATTATAACATGTGACATTAATAATGCTTGACACATATTACTCATAGTGTCAAATTACAATCATCGCATATATGCGGTTGATACCATGCACTTCTAAAAATATATCATAGGTCCTTAATATGACTACTATACCACAACTTAAGTTTACTAAGTTGTCTTTTATTTAATCGTTAATTTTAGGATTTAATTGACAATCGGTTACGGGAAGAACAATACACGAGAACCGTTTAACCCGGTTCCGAACCAAACCGCTAGGTTTTTATATGGTCCGGCTCCGGTTCTTATAATTAGCACTAAACGGTCCCAATTCGGTTCTGGTTCGGCTCAGTTTGGTCTGGTTTTGAACCTTTGCACACCCTATGCAAATAAAATATAACGAGCCCACTTAACCAATAAAAAACTTAAGACTAAGTTTAACAGTAAAACCATAAGTCATGAAGTGGCAGTCTTGACTTTTTTTATCTTATTAGTCGCCCGTCTCCAATCGTCGCTTGATATCACCACGCTACAATGCGAAAATTGTTCTATGCAGTATGCTTCACCTCACCGGCCTAAAACTAAGCCTCATCCTTGAATACTAGTGTTACCATTAGACAGTTCAACCTTAGTCATCACCCAAAAACAAATTCTTCAAAGGAAACAACCCAGTTTTATGGTTGTCCAAATTACTCTCCGCCCGACGCTCACCTTGAAAAATTCACCCTCGAAAATTCCTAGCTCAGTTTTCGATTTGGTTGTAAACGAGTTGCTTTGTGTGGTTCATTTTATAGACGAACCAAGCACGAGCAAAGTCCCCTTGGCTCAGCTCGTGATCAGCGTTAATTATGTGTAATGCCCAAAAAATTAGGCGGGCATGCCATTAGGCTAATTAAACCACTAATAACCGATCTTACCTTTTTTGAGTAAATTACAAAAAACGTCCCTTATGTATGTATCGAATTGCAAATCATGTCTTTTAGAAAGAAAAATTGCAAAATTAACCCCAACATGAACCTGAACCACAACCAAATACACCCACACAAGAAAAAAAACAAGTCGGTGAGCCATCGGGATCCCAACAATGAAAGGCTAAGCGTTGAATGGTCGAGGAAGATTGCGTGTTAGCTAGAGCTTGGGACGTCTCAGAAGATCCACTTGTTGATAAGTTTATTTTATTTATTCTATCATGTTTAATTGTTTATATTCATTACACTAATTATTTTTTATAAAAATAACATAACCTACTTCTATTTTTTTTAGGCGTCAAGCAAACTAAAACAATATTTTGGAACCAGATTCGAATGTTTTTAAGGCTACCGTGGAGAATAAAAGTCGTACCGTCGATATGATTTCGGGTCATTGGAAAGTTGGTTTTTTTTGGTAATCTTTATAATAAAAATTGGTCGTCCTGGAAAAACGAGGAAAGTGACTTTGATGTTTACAACTATGTGATGGACAAGTATTTTCAATGGAAGAAAGTCATGTCTTCTCAAAGGCCCGTCTGGGAGATTTTGAAAACTTCTACAAAGTGGCACTAATTAGTTCCTTTAGTAGTCGATGGTCAATCATCCAAACGAACCAAGATTTCTTCATCCCAATATGTTATTATAAAGTGGAGGTTTGGAATGATTTATGATTATAGCAAAAAAGGAAATTTGAAATTGGGCAAGTAAGAAATTCGAAACCACCACTCCAGAAGGTCTTAAGACCATCCCCGTTCACAACCCAACATTTCAATAAAAAATAATGTCTCTCTTCTATCTACACAACCCAATCCTAACACACCTCACAACCCAACTCAATCTAAAAATATTTTTTTTAAACGAACTCGGTTTTTAATAAAATTTATATCAGGATGTTCACAAAAAAAAAGTTAAGAAATATAGTGTATTTAGTTTTTTTTTTTTTAACTTGGTTATTATAAGTTATTTAAGTAATTAAGTTAGTGGAGGTTTAATTGGGTTGCAACCAAGATTGCCATCACAATCGGATTGTGGTTGGGTTGCAATCTTGTGAGTTTTTTAATATTATTTTCACACACAATTCTAAGCTTGGATCACCATGTGAGTGGCCTAACACACGGCCTTAGTTCGTATAAATTTAGTAAAAAAGAAAAAAAAACGATCTCTTATTGCATTTTTCAGCTAACTAGTTGTATTAAATCGGAGCGTTGCACGGGGAATTCCCCACGCTACAGAGCGGGAATTTGATCAGTATCATATTGGTTCGTTTCGTTATGATGTTGGCACTTGTTATAGCAACCGAAAGATAGAAAATACATAAATAATTTTGTGATATGACCAACGTTAATTACGTCGATGGAAAACATTACTTCCATAGGAATCGGTTTGATTCGTCATGGCACCACCACGATGTCATAATTATATAGCTCAAACACTCTAGTTTTAACAACTCTGCTCTTAACAACTTTCAAAAAGATTAGTATACTCGTGTATTTAGTTTTTTATTTTTATTTTTTAAATAAGCATCTATGGTTTACTTATTTTATCAATTGTTTTAATATTAGTACCACGTATATTAGTACATTAGGTGATTATTGGTGAAAGCATTTGCAAAAATACTGAAAGTATTTGTTAAAATGACAAAAGAAGATACCATTCGTAGATGGTTGCTTTGAATTCTTAATCAATATTTTTTATGTAACTTATATGATGAGTCACAAACAAAAACCATTAGTTTCAATCGGGTTTATAAATTTATGTCAATTTTATGTTTCTACATAATAGTTACTAAGTCGATAAGTTCTAAACTATATTTTGTGATTCCATAACACATGTATGTACATTTTTATCCAAAGCAAGAACCGGATGATAGATTTTACTCTGTTACATCTTGTCGTTTGTTTATGGTTTGAACCGTAGCCGAAGGGGTGACGACAATGTAGTCGTTCAGCTATGGTAGCCGAACCACCCTAGACGTAGAGTGCCCTGCCCACTCATGAAATTATCATTAAAAACTAACAAATAATTAATGTGTTAGAAGTTATAAATTAATGTAATAAATTGATTTCAATAAACGGGAAGTGTTAGGCTATGGGGTGTACCTTAACACCAAGGGTGTTAATGGTGACGTGATCATTTTAACTTTCATTGTGCGTCACTCCTTCCCGTGTTAAAAGACATTAAAGTGGCATTAAGTTAACATGAATCAAAAGAGAGAAAATTAAGGGGATGATGTAGAGTTAAGGGGCGTTAAACCATTTCCTTGAAGTGAGCTAGTGTGAATGAAGATAAAGTAAAGGATGTAACATCTAGATAGAGTTAACGATGGCTAGAGTATACCTCATGACCTTAAATGGTACATGTTGATACATCAAATGATAAAAAGGGGCATTGGATTTAAATAATCCAAAGTTTGGACCATTGGCCAATAATAATTCGAACTTTAATGTTGGACCAGAATAATCTAAAGTGAACATGTGGGTGTCAAAAATGAACCTCCGTTAACTATGAATTAACTGAGTTAGTTCAAAATGACGTGGCTGCTGAGGTGGCATGCTGACGTGGACCAGATGCTGATGTGGCACCTGACTTGGCATGACACCCCAGCTGCCATGCCAGCATCTGGTCCACGTCATCATGACACCTTAGCTGCCACGTCAGCATCTCATCCATGTCATCATGACACCTCAGCTTCCACGTCAGCATGCCACATAAGCATCAACGTCATCTTGAACTAACTCAGTTAGTTCAGAGTTAACGGAGGTTCATTTTTTACACTCACGTGTTTAGTTTGGATTATGTTGATCCAACGTCAAAGTTCGAATTATTATTGGTCAATAACCCAAACTTTGAATTATTTAAATTTAATACCCCAATAATTGTACGCCACGTGGCAGGGCTGCTTTTAGTGGCAACCCACTATTCAAGAATACCAATCAGAACATTTATCAAGTCACACACACATACACATGGAGAAGAAGCAGAACCCTAGAGAGCATCTACAAGTAACCCAACAAGACTCAGACCGAGTCACCCAACTCACATTCCACCCCAACTACCAGAAGCCCTCCACAGCTTCTACGAAGACTTCACCCTTAGAGGCGTCCGAGTCGACCGGTTCCAACCCGGTTCCATCTCCTGCTCTTTCACAGTCCCCCCTCGTCTCACTGTAATTCATCTTATTCTACCCATTATTATTATTATTATTATTATTATTATTATTATTATTATTATTATTATTATTATTATTATTATTATTATTATTTTGCATATTTAAAAAGTTTTAATGGGTTTCATTTGATTTTATAAAATCAGGACAGGAATGGAAAGCTGGCAGTGGGTGCGATTGCTAATTTAGTGGATGAGATAGGTGCGGTGATGGTGTATGAAAAAGATGTGCCAATGAACGTTTCTGTTGATATGTCTATTTCTTATCTTTCTACGGCCAAACTCAGTGTATGTTTTGTTATCTGTTTATCATTCCTTATGCAATTCGCTAAGTTATTTGCTGCTGTTGTTATTTTTTTTTTTTTCCCAAAACACTAATTAGCTTTCCATTTTTAAACAACTCTTTTGTTGCCAAACATAATAATTGAGATAACCAAACCAAGCAAAAACCAAAGTTTCCGTTCGTTTAATATACAATATGAAAACTATTGTAAATGTATAACTAATAGGCTCATTTAAGCTCGTGAGCTCAGTTAAGCTCAATATGTGAAGCTCAATTATTAAATGAGCTAACTATTTAGGCTTGAGCACAGGTTCGTTTAATCTATGTTTGTTTGAAGCTTTTAACAAGCTGATCATAAGCGGCTCGACTCTTTTACACTCATACCCAAGAGGACTTGAAAATCTGAGATGCATACCCCCCAGCCCTTACCATCACTAACTGAGAACACGACTCTTTTATACTCTTTATATATCAGTGGCACACTAATGAGGAAGCTGAGGGCTTTGGGTGTTACAACTATGATGATGTTATGCATAAGCTGATTATGTGACAGGTTCTTTGTTTATAATTTTATATATTTATGTTTTTAAATGTGGGTTGTTGACAGGACGAGTTGGAGATTAGCGCAAAGCTTCTTGGTGGGAAAGGGGCGGTTTAAAGGAACGCTTGTTGTTTTGAAAAACAAAATAACCGGTGAGATTATTGCAGAAGGACGACATTCTTTGTTTTCCATAACAAGAAGCAAAATCTGAATACAGGCTGCTCTTCTTCTGGTAAGATGAGCCATCTGTATACATCTTTTGTATGGAATCATAGCCCTCTTCTGTGAATATAGATCTGAGAGTTTCTATGGGTGAGTGAGGTTGTAGTATGTATGTTTCTCATATAAGTTTTATATTCCTGAGGCATAGCCTGATATGAGGTCCGCTTGGACAACGAGAGCTTCGAATTAGCGCAAAAGACCACCGAGAAAATTGACGAGAGAGGTTGAATTTATGCAATATTCGGCAACTATAAGTGGGCTTTTACCTGAAGGTCTTTATGTTGGACTTGTATTAACGGTTCTAATAGGTTAGAAATGGTATGATGGGTCTTGCTATACATATTTAATGTGATGATCTAGCAAATAATTGGTAATGCATGTGGATGAGACTGGCCAAATTTGATGAAAAATGACCAGCAGTTGGGTTTTGGATAATATTGTGTTTAAGACACCAATTTTGGATAAACTCATTAATAAAATTATTAAAAGTTTTTTGAACAGCAAACATGTATATATAATAATATAATATAGAACCCAACCAAGTACAAATCACACAGTTACATCCCTTACGTCAAAAACTTAAAATCACTCCATCTCTCCCACTTCAAACTAACAAATTTAGATATACCTTTAATCCATAAGAACTAGTTTGTTTTTACATCCTTCGTCATCTTTGAAATTCAAATGTTGTGATCCATTGAACTCCTTATCGTTATGAGTTTTCCAAAGTTGCCACTAAGTTTGTGACAAAAATAGCCCCGATGACCTTCTTCCGCACCTTTGACCCATTTGAATCTTTTATGACCTGCAGCGCCTCACTACACGGAGTCTTGCTTCTCCTAAATGGGATTTTCAGCCAAATCATAACCTGCCACCACATTGATTTCGCAATCAAACACTAAACAATCAAGTGATCTTTGGTTTCCTCCTCCCTACCGCATTTACAACACATTTGGTTCTGCACAAACACCCCACATCGCGCAAGCACACCCTTTGAAGGAACCCGATTAATACACATCCTCTATGCAAAATAGTTAACCTTTTGTGGTACCCAGTTGTTCCAAATTACCCACTCAGCATCATCACCACTATTGCTTACCCTTGCTATGTTATGTCTAATACTGCCACAGTGAGCGGCTCACCTGCGTTTGTTTTCCATTGCCTTTCTTTAAGGTTGTAACATTATTAAATGTGTTCAGGAAGTTGAAATCAAGAATTGAATTGATGGAATTCTTTTGTTACAGATAACAACCTCTAGCCAAATTGAACCCAATTATGATTTGAAAGTGGGTTGATCAAAATGCACATATGTACACATATACTATTGGTTTCAAAAAGCATGAGGCGCACGGACACGATATGGTCTAAAGTTTAAAGCCGAGGCACAAGGCACAGTTTTACGAACTCTTTTAATTTATTCTAACCTATATGTACAACATCCTGATGCACAAAACCTTCCCACGGATGAAAGGCGCGCCTGATGCCGATTTTATGTGCGCCTTTTGTACTTCAAGTGCACTTTCTGTACGCACCTCACTTTTCGCAGTCTCAAGTGCAAGCCTATGCGCCTAAAAATGCCTCGAGGAACGCAAATATACAGTTTCAGAAACTACTTATTATTAATCTGATTTGAGGAAGTAAAGGGCTGCAGTTAGAACCTGATTGCAGCGTAGATTATTAAACCGACATAAGTTTAAGCATCTGGTTATACATTATAAATCTTCAAGTACACGAAGCTATGGGCAAAAGCTCAACTTTCACCAAAATAAGTTCAAGATCCATGTTTCCGACTTTCTGTAACAGTCCTTACAGCTACAGGTTTCAATTGGCACAATTCAATCACTACATAAGAGATTTCCATGGTAATTCAAACTTTGAATTCTGATCATTCAGAATAAAGGTGGGTGTGAACTAAAATTCTATAAAAATAAGTCAAACCTAAACTTATGGATCTCCGTTTGCACAATTTTAACCATGAATTCTGCATGAATAATCAAAAAGATATATACTAAACCTAATAAAGAACCTTAAGCTCAGTGTATGTTGTTCATTTACTGGTTTGTAATGTTAGTCAGCACTCAGCAGCAGCAAAATTAATTAGAATTATTGTGTTAGCCTGATAGCCACTCTTAGGAGCTTTCCATCTTCAGAAAAATCTTTTGTTGTCAAACAAAAACCAGGCCTAGTATCTGTGTGACCGAACCGATTTTTTCTGAACCAAACATTAAACCGACAGTTCAGGTCAGTGTTTTGTTGAAAACTGAAATCCAGGTTTGGTTTCGGTTTCGGTTTTGGTTTGGCCTAGACCCTTAACCCGAAAAAACTGAACCGTGCCACACCGTGAAAATCAGAAATTGAATACCGAAAGAACAAATTAAAAGGTTAAAAAAAACATTGGAGAATAATTTTATTTTTGAGAATGATCAAGTAATGTATAAGAAATTAATAAGGGCGTACCCTGCTATATTTAGGCTCAAATTCATTATTTTGGGTCATTATTGTGAAAACCTAAGTAACTGTAAGCAGACCAAACCCATTTTGAAAACCTAAACCAAAGGGTTTTGTATACCCCCTGCCCCTTATCATCAGTAATCATGATTCATGAACTATTGACTTTTTTTTTATATTTTTTTCCTCACTGGACACAGAGGAGGCTGTTGATTCATGGATCAAGATTTGTACCCAGCTTTGGACTTTCGGGTGTTATAACTATGATGATGTTATATATTAAGCTGATTATTTGTTTATACGTTTGTGTTTTAAAGTGTGGGTTGTTGGCAGGACGAGTTGGAGATTAGCGCAAAGCTTCTTTCTTGGCGGGATAGGTGCGGTTAAAGGAACGCTTGTTTTGGAAAACAAAATAACCGGGGAGATTATCGCAGAAGGACGACATTCGGTGTTTTCCATAACAAGAAGCAAAATCTGAATATGGGCTGCTCTTCTTCTGGCAAGATGAGCCTGAAAGATTTTGCTCAGTGTATTTGTGCCTGCTTTGCCATGTATATTCAGCTTTGCTCTGCATTCATTGCCCCTTTCTGTGGATATAGATATAAATTTTCTACGGGTCAGGTTGTAGTATGTATGTTTCTCATATATGTTCATGTTCCTGAAGCATGGCCCGATACAAGAACCAGTTGGACCAAATTGCAAGCTTTCTTATAATCTCCCCAACAACAACAACCATTAAAAGTCCCAAATTGCTTATCCACCAATGCTCCTTCAACTCTGGGGAAAAGTAAAGCATGTATAATATTCAAGAATGGATAGGAACATCGCATGTTGGCCGATTAACAGAGATATAAGAGTCACATTGGATTTCCTGTGAAATTTTGTCATTTCTCCCAGATTCATTCAGCGAAATATTCCGGATAGGGTTCTGCTGATGAGCTATTAAAATTAAAACTTGATTTAAGTAATAAGGTGTGTTTTACTTCACACCTGAAAAGGAAAACCTATCCAGAAGTTTTAATGCAACCTGGGACTTTATGTCACCCAAAACATTACTTCAAGAAGGATATTTCTGCAAACAAAATGACTCATGATTCAGCCAAAACGGGCTTGGTAACACTTAAATCTGTGTGTAATGTGTTTGATATTTATCCAATTTTTAATTTTACTAACTTCAGTACTCAATTCCAGAGTTCTTTGCTAAAACAAATAGTCACTCTCTTTGTCAAGGCACACCGAGGTGCGTGCCTAGTTCACTACTTACTTCAAACAATTACACCAACCCAAAACAAATAGCCTTCTCGCTTCGCTTCAAAAGCTCCACTTTGAAGCCCTTAAGCACATTTTTAAGGCCAAGTTCAGACAAGTATCAAACAATTATACCAACCCTAAACAAGCATGGAATCAACCTAATAGCCTAAAGTAGCCTAAAACGTATCTAAAAAACTGTATTTTTATACTATAAGCCTCGCCCATAAAAAAACATCTCTTTTTAAGCTCCTTGAAGTGAGTCCCAAGGCTCACCCTTTGCGCCTTCGGCAACTATGGTCAAAGTCATATCCACAAATGGCGATTTAGCTATAAAAAAGGTTTAGGCTTTAAGATGCCTTCAACACATCATTCAGATGGTGAATCCCAGACTACTTAAGATGCAAACGCAGAATTAGATATTATTTGTACATGACCTGTGACTAGAAATCAAACTATAAGTTCCTAATTTGAGTAAATGATGGTAGTAATTAGAAGGAAAGAAGGATGCTTACACAAAATCGAGGGAATATACAATAAAGAAGCATACATGACAATTTGATACATATCAAATGTTAAAAGTTTCACACATTATCTAGGCAACAAAAAAGGACTTACATTTCATAAGCAACGATGAAAATTATAGAAACGTTAGAACTTTAAGCTTGAAGAAAATTAATCAAAGCACAGGTGGAATAATTTTAGCTTTATCACTTCACGAATGACATTCCAGAAGGAACCCATTTAGCAAACTTCTCATATTCCCTAGAAAACTGTCTCAGGAAGTACTCTTCATACGGTAATTCTTCTACGTAAAAAGTCTTAACCGATAATATTATTGAGAGCTGTATTGTATTTAGAATTGATTTATCTTATGTTTAGTAATGTCTATAGTTTCCTTAATTATAGCTAGGGTTTCATTGTTATCTACCCCTATATAAAGGGCTCCTTGTAATCCATATTATTCATTCAATAATAATTCAGAAACCATTCTAGCTTTTATGGTATCAGAGCCTCGGTTCTGATTACCTTATTTTCTTCGTTTCTTTCTTTTCTTGCACAGCAAGCTACGGCTGCAGTTTATCATCCAATAACCCCTGTTCCATTGTGTTAATTCCACCCTGCACCCATGACTAAATCCGAACAGCATGCCCCTTCCGAACCAACCAAACCAAACTCCCTCCACCCCGCTTATTCCGTCACAAACATCAACAGTAAAATACGTACCCTCGATGGAACCACGGTCACCTATACATCATGGGTGAAACTTTTTAAGCTTCACCCCATGGCGTACAAGGTCCTTGATCACATTGATTCCACCCCACCCCCTGAACCCACTGATCCGAAATATCCGGAATGGACAGAATTGGACGCACTGGTTTCTCAATGGATTTACAGCACTCTTGCGGATAGCCTTTTGCCTGATATATTGGACACCGATGCTTCAGCTCGGACCACATGGTTAAAACTAGAAAAGAAGTATCTCAGCAATAAACAAGCTAAAGCAGCCGCCTTGGAGACTCGGTTCGTTAACCTCACGCTTGAACAGTGCAGCTCCGTTGACGATTATTGTCAACAATTAAAACCCCTAGCCGATCAATTGAAAGATGTCGATCAACGGTGACCGAGTCACGACTCGTACTCACCTTAGTCCGAGGCCTCTCTGCGGATTTTGATACCACAGCAGCGCTCATAAATCAGCAACAAGCTGATTGGGATTTGGCCAGATCTATGCTCCACGATGAAGTTCTGAGACAGGAAGCTCGGAAACCTAAAGCCTCCTCTGTTCTTGCTGCAACAACTGCCAGAAACCAAAACCCTCCGCCCACTGCTCAAACCCAAAACCCTCCGACTGATCCCACATACCAGCAACCTTACAGAGAACAGGGACGCAGCTCTGGATATATATCAAATGTTAAACTTAAAGTTTCACACATTATCTAAGCAACAAAAAGGACTTACATGTCAAAAGCAGCCATAAAAGCAGATCCATAGCTTCACGCAGCCAATGTAGAGAGGTTAGAGCTTTAAGTTTGCAACAAACTAATCAAAGCACAAATGGAATAATTTTAGTTTTATCACTTCACGAATGGGATCCCAGAAGGAACCCGTTTAGCAAACTCCTCGTATTCCCCAAAAAACTGTCTCAAGAAATACTCTTCATACGGTATTCTTCTATTGAAAAAGTTCCAAACGACTACTGTAAACGCAACAGTCGAAAGAGGGTTACACAACATGATTTGAGTACCAACTGACCAAATTAAGAAACCCGTGTACCCAGGATGACGAACGATACTATAAACCCCATGAGTTACTAACTTATGATGTCTCTAAATAATATGAGTGAAAGCCCGTCCGGCTGTTATAATAGCTAGCTTTCGTATGATTTCCCCAACAACAACCATTAAAAGCCCCAAATTGCTTATCAACCAACGCTCCTTTAACTCCGGGAAAAAGTAAAGCTCGAGTACATATTCAAGAACGGATAGGATCATTGCCAAGATGTATTGTTGGCTGATTAACAGAGATTTAAGAGTTACGTTGGATTTCCCGTGAAATATGATTGCTAAAAGATATTCAGAACCATGAAAGAAGACTACTGCAATGAACATTTGGGATAACTGTCTGGAAGCAGTATGGCTGAAGAACTCTGTCATTTTTCCCAGATTTATTCAGTGGAATATTTCGGATTTAGGGTTTTGTTCTGTCGAGACGGTATGAAAATTTGATTAAGTAATAAGGTGTGTTTAATTTTACTTCAGACCTGAAAACGAAAAGCTGTCCATAAGTTTGAATGCAACCTCGGTCTTTATGTCACCCAAAAATCGCTTCAAGAAGGACATTTCTGCAAACAAAATGATCCATGATTCAGCAAAAACAAACATGGAAACACTTAAATCTGTGTGTAACGTGTTTGATATTATTCAATTTCTGAATTTTACTAACTTCAGTACTCAATTCTAGAGTTCTTTGCTTAAAACAAATATTCTTCTCGCTTCGCTTCAAAAGCCCTACTTTTAATCCGTTAGAGGCATTTTTCAAGTCAAGTTCGGAAGTCGGCCAATAATCGTCCGAACAGGTATGAAACAATTATACCAAGTCCAACCTTAAACAAGAACGGAATCAACCTAATATCCTAAACTAGCCCTAAAAAAGTCTTTGCTTTTTCAGATGGTGAATCTGATGAAATGAAAGTATAATTTCGTAATATGATTTGAGTAATTAGAATGAAGCTTACACAAAAGTAGGTCAAACTTGATCGGCGCCGTTGATCGGAGAGCAGTCGGTGGGAAAGTGAGTCCTGGCCGTTGGATCTTGGGTTTGACAGGGAGAAGTGTTGGATGCTTGGGTTTTATGCGTAGCAGCCAAACCATATATATGGTTTTAGGTTTTTAGACCAGACAAAATGTTTAGGTTTGTGACACATTTTTGACCACCTGCGATATTAATTATTAGCTTTTTTTTTTTTTTTTTTTTTTTTTAATTGGCCAAGGACATCACCTCGGTACCCATTTCGAATCCCCTTTCCGGTCCCTGAGGGCATAAGCCCTTTCAACGTCAAGGGTGTATTTTTGCTGGCCCTAGGATTCGAACCGTGTACCTCTCCCGGGCATGAACCTCCCTAAGAAGTAAACCCTCTCACCTCTCCCCAACTAAGCTGGGGTCATTGTCTATTAATTATTAGTTATATATCAAAGGGTCCGTCTATTGGCACCCCTCTCTCTTCTATTTCAACTCCCCTCTGAAGCGTCTCGCTTAGGCCAAAGCGAGGCGCTTCAGTCACATCAAGGTCAAACTCAGTACGAGGCTACATGGGAGTTTGAAAAAAAGGGGCCAAGCGCCTCGCTTTGGTCAAAGCGAGGCGCTTGGCAACAGGGGGATGAACCTGGACATTTTGATGTTGGGAAGGTTTTGGTTTGGATTTTTTTTTGTTTGTTTTGAAGTGTTTTTATTTTTAACTTTTTTATCTATTTAGGGTCTTTATCTATTGTAATTTTTTTAAATTTAAAAATTTTAAAAACACCGTAATAACCCGTGTTTTTTTTTTAACTTTTTTATTGATTTAGGGTCTTTATCTATTGTAATTTTTTAAAATTTAAAAAACAACGTAATAACCCTAATCAAACTATAATTAATCAAGTAATCCCAACTTTAACCTATTAATAAAGTGTTCGATTGTCACTGTGACTGGATAAATTATTCACGGAGAAGACCTCGTCGAAGAAAGATTGAACGAATTCGCGAATTTTGATAGGAATATGGTGGTTGATGGTCAACGTGGCGTCGTTTTGGTTCATAACATGCAACTTTTATTTGGTTTGGGATTGAAAGGGTTGAGTGATCTTTTAACGTTTATAATCGAATATTTACTGTTTGGATCTCATTGGTTTTACTGGCTTGCAATTTATAATTTGGTGTTAGTTCATTTATTATTTATGGGTTTAATATTTATTAGACAATTAAACATTCAAAACAGACAACATATATATAAATATAAACAAAAGATCAAGTGCATAATAATAATAATAATAATAAGTTTGTCCATACAAAAAAATACAAGTAAAAAAAGTCTACTGCGGCGGTGGTGGTGGGGCCCCCTGTGCTGGTCCACGGTGTGGTGGTGTGCGTAACTGTACTTGCCAATGCGAGGCCATCGCCTGCATCGAGTCGACCGTCCACTCCTGAACCTCCCGGAGCTCACCGATGCGGTGATCGATGTCCTCTGCCACGAAACGCGCAGCAGGAGTGAGGTCATCATATATATGACGGGGGTACTGCTGCTGTGGTGGCGGCGGAGGAGGTAGGGGGCGTCATCGTCGTCAGCCTCGTCGTCGTGACCCGCCATCTCCACCAGGAGAGGATATCCCGGACGCACCTCAGTGTAGGGCGGTATATCATCGAAAGTAGGAAGGGGGCCGGCTCAAAAGCCTTCTTGGTTCCGATAGCTCGAAACCGATGCACACCCTTCGAGACCTCGAAGAGGATCCCCATGCTCCGGGCATTGGCGTCACCGAGCTCTACCGATGGGATCGAGGGCAGCAACTGAGGGTCAGTATCTGGCGAGATCCCCAGATGACGCGCGATGTAAGTGATGAACGCCCCGCCATGGAGATGTGAGCGAGCCTGGCACATGTGGCAACACTTAAAGTACTCGACTAGACACGCGGCTAGGTTGCACGGCTGCCGCATAATCAAACAGTACAAAAAGAAAAGGTCACTCTGGTTGACCTTCTCCCGACTGTTCCCCCGTGCTGCGATAGAGGTGGCGATCGCATGCTGAAAGTAATAGTACAGAGTGTCCCTAATCGACGTCGCCTTCGCAAAATTTTTACCAAAGTGCGATTTGGCGATGAACCTCCAAAATCTGACCAGGGTCGGCCTTTCCACCGTATGGAGAGCGTCCCGGTACAACGCAGACTCAGTCTCCGGGGCTGTGTACAACCCCGAAGCAATAGCAAACTCCTGCAAAAAATAATTGTAAATATTAACAACTTTGGTAACATAATAATAAAATGACAGATAATTGAAATAACATACCTCATAGGACAGCTGCTGCCAACGCCTCGCCAACCGACCCAGCGTCATCTCCACCACCAAAACCTGTGTCTGAAAAACCTAGCTCCATATCTATGTAAACAATAATTTTCAATTACTAATGATAATAACAGTAATAATAATAATAATAAATAATAATTTTATTATTAACAATAACTAGAGTTTTAGGTTACCCGCGCTTCGCCGCGGGGTTGACATACCCCGCGCTTCGCGGCGGGAGCTCCTGTTGCGTTGAGGGTTTGGTGGACGTTAAAGATCGTGCGTCGCTGTGGGAGCTCCTGTTGCGTGGAGGGTTTCGTGGATATAAAAGATAATATTAAGTGACTGTTATTCTCGCGTGGGCTGCAAAAAAATACTCGCGACTAAAAGCTAAACGTTTGGTGGTCAAAGTGTGAGCGGTGACAGTAACGTTATTGATTTAATAAAAGTTGGAATATTTACAAGTTAATGTTCAAAAAGCAGAAATCTAAAATCCAAGATCGTAGAGTTTGATAAAAACGGTTCCAATGCCGCAATAATGAGTTCAATTAGAGTCCGTATAATACTCTTCTTACGATTTCCTATTTTTAAAAGTGTATGTATTTGATTCAAACCGCACATTAGTAATAGCAAATAAAAGATTTACAAATAATAATAACAAAAGTTTAAAATCTCTTAAAATATGAAGGTATTAATGTTTGATGGTTTACGTTGTTTAAAGTTGATCCCTAAAAAGTATTATCACGCTTTTCTTATCCCACCATAAACCCATAGCATCCATAACCTGAGTGGTCCCCATCCTTAACAAACATTGAAATGTTCCAAAAACCCTTTAAACTTACACTCTCCCTTCACCCACCCACCACCATTCTGCCACCGTCACCGCCACCGACACGGCCAAAGCCACCTCCACGATGGCCACAACCACTCTCTTCTTCTCTCTCTAGAACCTTTCTCTATTTTTTCTATATTTTAACTCTCTTTCTCGCTCTAGTGACCTCACCACCGCACCTAGAGCTATCATTCCGACCTTCAGAAGATTCATCTTCTTCAATTTGTACCTGCAGATCGTCCTTTCTGGCAGCGGTGAGGGTGGCCTTTTAGTGACCGCGGAAGAGATTAGTAGCGGTTGCAATGGGTTGCGATAACGGCGTCGCGGCGGAAGAAAAGTCCAAAAACAGGACTTTATACTCTCTCCGGCTTCCTCTTTCTAATGTGCCATCTTCATCTTGTACCTTGTGCTGCGTTTGTTGTATGCAAATGAAAAGTTCTATTGTGCATCATCATGTTGTACGGTGTGCTATCATTGTTGTAAACCATTAATAGGCTCATTTTATTCTATTGTGCATCATCATGTTGTACGGTGTGCTATCATTGTTGTAAACCATTAATAGGCTCATTTTAGTGGTACGCACTATTAAAGTGTCGTAGAATTAATATATAGATAATAATAGGGTCGTTCTAATTAAACCCCCCAACATCGTAATAATAATAATAATAGTAATAATAATAATAAAAATAATATTAGTAATAATAATAATAATATAAGTAATAATAATAATAATAATATTAGTAATAATAATAATAATAATAATAATAATAATCGTAATAATAATAATAATAGTAATAATAATAATAATATTAGTAATAATAATAATAATAATATTAGTAATAATAATAATAAAAATAATATTAGTAATAATAATAATAATAATAATCGTAATAATAATAATAATAATAATAATAATAATCGTAATAATAATAATAATAATCGTAATAATAATATTAGTAATAATAATAATAATAATCGTAATAATAATAATAATAATAATCGTAATAATAATAATAATATTAATAATAATAATAATATTAGTAATAATAATAATAAAAATAATATTAGTAATAATAATAATAATAATAATCGTAATAATAATAATAATAATAATCGTAATAATAATAATTATAATCGTAATAATAATAATAATATTAGTAATAATAATAATAATAATAATCGTAATAATAATAATAATTATAATAATAATAATAATAATAATCGTAATAATAATAATAATAATAATAATAAAACTAATAATAATAATAATCATAATAATGATAATAATAATAATAATAATAATAATCCTAATAATAATACTAAAAACAATAATAATAATCGAAATAATAATAATAACAATAATAATAATCTAAATAATAATAATAATAATAACAATACCAAAGCGTCTCGCCGAGGCCAAAGCGAGACGCTTTGGTCGTCTTCCCCGACAGATCCCCAACCGGAACCACCCAACGACGACCACCCAACGACGGAGGAAGAAAACACTAACCTTTTTGGCTTCGGATGACGACGGAGGAGCGGCGGAGGAAGGAGGCGGTGGATCTTGGCTTCGGAACACGACGGAGGAGCGGCGGAGGATCGGGCGGAGGAGCGGCGGGGTGTGTGTGTGTGTGTGTGTGTGGAGAGAGCCAAGCGAGGCAGATCTGATGCCTCGTTGTGGCTTTTAAACCCAAAAACAGGCGTCTCGCTTAGGCCTAAGCGAGGCGCCTGGTTAGACTAACCGTCCAAGCCAGCCGCCTCTCTTAGGCCTAAGCGAGACGCCTGGTTAGACTAACCGTCCAAGCCAGCCGCCTCGCTTTGACCTAAGCGAGACGCCTGGTTAGTTTTTATTTTTTTTAAATTATTGTTTAAATTCATTTAAAATAGTTTTGGGTGGTTAAAATTTTTTTAATTAATTTCTAATAGTTTTATGTTGTATCCAATCCAAAAAATTCGTTCGAAGCGTTTCGGTTCGTTTGTTGCGTATTTGTGGATTTCGGTAAAAACATCAGAGTTTGAAGAACATTCATAAATTGTTATATGTCATACATGGACTAAACAGTCGATACCTGTTGTTTTATATTAATTAAAATTTCGCGTGTCTAATCGATATCCTGGAGTTCCAGTCTCTGTTTAACGTGTTTTGGTAGGTTTAATTGTTCGTTTGTGGTTTTCGGTACAAACATCCGACTTTTAAGAACATTCATAAATCGTTGTACATCATGGACGGACTATACAGTAGATGCCGGATTTTTATTACGATTATTATTATTATTAATGTATTTATTATTATTATTATTATTATTATTATTATTATTATTATTATTATTATGACCGACACGTTTACGAATGAAAACAGTCAGACCTGACCGGCACGTGAACGAACCGGACTGTTCCGACCCGACCGGCACGTGAACGATTATTACGATTATTATTATTATTATCATTATTATTATTATTATTATTATTATTGTATTTATTATTATTATTATTATTATTATTATTATTATTAATATGACCGACACGTTTACGAATGAAAACAGTCAGACCCGACCGACACGTGAACGAACCGGACTGTTCCGACCCGACCGGCCCGTTAACGAACCGAAACAATCCGACCCGACCGGCACGTGAACGAACCGGAAACAATCCGACCCGCACGTTTACGAACGAAAACAGTAAGACCCGACCGACACGTGAACGAACCGGACTGTTCCGACCCGATCGGCACGTGAACGAACAGGATTGTTCCGACCCGACCGGCAAGTGAACGATTATTACGATTATTATTATTATTGTATTTATTATTATTATTATTATTATCATTACTATTAGACATAAAGCTTAAGATCCTCTGAAAACGATATTCCAGGCGTCTCGCTTAGGCCTAAGCGAGGCGTCTGGGTTAAGGGGTTGATTTAGAAGTTGGGGGGTTTAATTAGAACGACCCATATCAAAACAAGATGGCCATGAATTATCATTATCATTATCATATATGTTAATTTGTTAGTGTTCATGAATAGTGCTCTTTTAGTATGTGTTTGATCATTTTAACAAACAAGTATTTGGTGCAGCTGGTTTGGGTGGGGTTGTTTCTTGTCACGCCCGTTTTTTTGTTCCAAAAATTTTTAAGCAAAAAACAAAGGATTTAGTGTACAGTTGTTTTTTTAGTTGGCTGGCCACGTTTTATCTTAGCTGAGTTATTGTTCCACCATTCTTTTGATAATTGAACCAACAATTAAAAACGAATATAATCCTGTACATCCACCTTTATATCAAGCTTCTTTTCACCCATTAGGGTGAAAGGGGCCCTTGTAGTAAATTTTTTATCTTTCATTGATTTTAACCAATTATGCTGTGTCACATCATTTTACTGGTTTACTTCACTAAAACACCTTTTTTGTAGGCAGCACTTCACTGATTCTTTTATTTATTTTTTGTAATTTCATTAATCCTTTTATTATTATTATTATTATTATTATTTCACACGGTTTAAGTCTAAAATTTATTACCAAAACTATTTCAACCGTCCCACTAATCACGGTCAGAATTCAGTAGGAAACCGTTCAATCGAATTCAATGGCATTGATACCGTTCCACCAAACCGTTTGAAGTTTTTTATATATAAACATAGCAAATCGTGGGGTTAAAACACACTTTTACCACCGTAGTTGGCATCAAACACACACGAAGATGACTCGTTGGACCCCCGAAGAAGAGATTGCATTGGTGATATGCTACCAAGACACCTTGAACATCCCGGCCCTTCAACAACGTCATTCGTAGGTTTTTTGGAAACGTGTACGGTCCAATTTCAGCCGACAAGTAGGCAGCAATGACCGGACAACCATCAGCCTGCAGCAGAAGTGGACCGATCTCACCAATAAGTGTGATCGGTGGACCAACATGTACGAGAACACGTTGAGGGAGGAGCCAGGCATTGAACCGGAGTTGGCTATCGAGCTCACGCATGTGGACTATGCGGCTCGATATGACACCAGCTTTGACCATGTCGAGGCATGGAAACTGTTGCGCCAACCCTAGGTTTTTTAATTTCTTTTAATGTATTTTATTTTTAGTTTTTTATGTTTAATGGTTATGAATTTTAGTTTTTTATGTGTATTTGTCTTTAATGTTCTTATTATTTAAGTAAATTTTAAACAAACGGTTTAAAAAAAGGTAAAGATATTCATAAAACAAACGGTGAAAATAATACAAAAATAAAAAATCAAAAAACCACAAAAACTCTGTACCAGCACGGTAAAGAGAACCAGCAAAACAGTCCACGAGACCACTACCAGCGTAGGTGGCGGCGGTGTTACCGGTAATTGGTACCCGTGGACAATTCGGTAGGCGCCTCGTCCCCCCTTATGTTCTTAGCTTCTTCAATCATTAATCATCAACCTTCTTCAATCATCCATCATTAACCATCAATCTCTCAAACCTGTTTCCATATTTCTCCCACCAAAAAACAAACGCCCACCCAAACAAATAAACGATCAGCATCGCCTCAACCTCTTCCCCTACAAACAACCGGAGTCCTACCTTTTGTTGATAGGAGTAATCGATTTAACCGGTCACGGAACTCGCAGAGCAAGCGTTACCACCCTAAAAAACGGGAGCTTAACTGGGAAAACGACTACGGTCACGGACGTCGTTGGGTTCAACTATCAGGGGAAAACGAACGATTATAGTGGGCGGTTCCAATATCCTACTGATCCAATTTACAATTTTCTTTTATACGATTAAAATAGGATTTGTTGGGTGTTCGTGTTTTAGTATTGTTTGTAGCTCTTGATTTCTTCATGTCTTTGACAATTGATTTATAGTTTTGATTGTGGTTTGTATGATTGGAAATAGGATTTGTTTACTGTTTGTGACTATGAAGTGACGGTTTATATTAACTTACCGCTTAAACAAAACACGGATCAACAAATTAAGCAAGCTTTAAGATAAGTATAATCTTCCGAAGATCAGAGAACACGACCACCGAGATCTGAGAAGCCTCAGATCCTGACCAGGTTTCGTGCTCGATTGTTTTCATTTTTGTGTGGAGATTGATTTTTAGCCTTTCTTTTTCTTGCACTTTTTTCTTCAATATATGTGGTATTTTGTCTTTGTATTGTTGAATTTTGTCTTATGAGTTATTTTCGTGCTTTAATAAATGGGAAAATGGATTTAGTTACTCCAAACTATCGCTTATTGGGGATATCACTTCGAACTTTCACTTTGGCCAATAGTACTCCCAACTTTCAACTTAGTTTGTTTTATGACCCCCAAACTAACGGAGGTCTAACCTGGTTAGTCTTTGTGGCCAAAATGTAAAAACCAAAACTTTTATGTGGCCAAAATATAAAAATCAAAACTTAAGGGACATTTTTTAAAACATTTTATTTTAAATACCAAACACCCCACCCCCACCCCAACCCCCCTCCTTCTTCTCCCCCTTCCTTCTTCTCTAGGGATGAGCATACGGTCCCGAAAAACCGATCCCGAACCGAAAAAATACCGATCCCGTACCGAACCGAGGGTGTTCGGTATCGTATCGGTACCCACATTTAGAGGTTTTCGGTTTTGGTATTATCGGTATCGGTACGAGATCGGTATGGTATCGGTATTTTAAGGTAAAATACCGATACCACACCGGTACCGTACCGATACCGAACCGATACCATACCGGTATAATCGGTATCGGTATTGGTTTTTTGAACTTTTCGGTATCGGTATTGTTGGGATCGGTATCGGTTCGGTACCGATACCGTCCCGAGCTCATCCCTATTCTTCTCCCTGTCTCCTACTCTCTCTAAATCGCAACATCTACCAGCAACCCAACCCAACCCACCCCACCACCATCTGCCATCGCCTCCGGCACTCCGGCGACCACCCACTTCAACACCCACCTTCACTTCAACACCCTCCGGCGACCACCCACTTCAACACCCTCCGGCGACCCCCCACTTCGACACCCACCTTCACTTCCACAACCTTGCTCACCCAAATATTATTGTGGGAAGAGAGATGCAGAGAATGAGAAAGAGACAGAGGAAAGAGAAAGAGAGAGAGAGAAGCAAAGGAGAGAGAGAACCGGTAGAGAGGAAAGGAGAAGGTGAAGCTGTGATGGTTTCAAGCGGCGGCGGCGGTGAACCTGAACCGGAACAAGGTAAAACCCCAAACCCTCTTCTTTTTCCCCTGATAATTATCGTTGTAAGATGAGGGTTGTTGATATTGAACTTGCAAATGATTGAGGGTGAAGGGTTACGGGTAGTCAGACGGTTGGTTGTCATCAAGGAGGTGGTGGTTATTAAAGGTGGGGTTTCGATGGTGGACTCGGTGGTGACAGACGACAATGGTACAGTGGTTGTTAGGGGTGGATGGGGGTGCTTGCTGGAACTTGGTGGTGGTGAGTGGTTGCTGGAGCTGGAAGAAGAAAAAGAGGGGGGGTTGGGATTTATAGAATTTATAATAATAATAATAATAATAATAATAATAATAATAATAATAATAATAAGAAGTTTCAAAAATGCCCCTTAAGTTTGGGTTTTTACATTTTGGCCACGAAGACTAACTAGGTTAGATCTCCATTAGTTTGGGAGTGATGGAAGAAAATAAGTTAAAAGTTGGGGGTGCTATTGGCCAAAATGAAAATTCGGAGTAATATCCACCAACAGACGATAGTTGGGAGTATTAAAATCCATATTCCCTTAATAAATTAACATTAGTTTTTTTTACTTATATGTGTTGCGATCGCCTGAACCGGTATAACTTTCGTTATACTTATTAGTATTTGTTTTCTTACTTCTTTAATAGTTGATGTGAGACTTAATATAATATAGGATAGAGTGCGATATGTATATAAAAGAGTGATCGGATGTAGAGAACATTTTGCCATGATAGCTTATAAGAAAGAATGTAAAATTATACCCTACACTTGCTATGTATGTTCTGTTCTGTGTATGTAGGAATATTTTTTGAGCGTGTTGCTTGTGTATTGATGTTTGTTAAAATGGTGTAAGCGTTATGATATTTGAATGGTTTATACATTAATTGTGTTATGTTGTACGTTTGTTTTATGAAATGTTTTCTAAATCTTTTGATTTTTATGTTGTGATGTAGACAACCTGTTTATAGGTTTGTTTCCTGAAATCTCTTCTATGTTGATGTTGAAGTGTTTTCCGTTAACATACCTTACTTCGAAGACGAGGAGAAGATTCTGCTGCCATCATTGATAAGAGGTACCGAATTCCAAAACGTTTGTGTCCATTGTGTTTGATTTGATTCCTGATTCGAATATGCTTCATTAGCTGTGTCCTTTTTTTTTTGCTTCTTGAAACAAATGTTGAAAACATAAACAAACTCCACAAAATCATGACGGAAATGTATGGATTTGAGGGTTAATTTGTACAGCCCATAGAATAGATTTGATTTTTATTAGGCTCTTGATGGGTAAAAGCATTACTGCAGGATAGAGAACCGAAGGGTGTTTGATACCCTAGAAAATATGGTGTGGAGGGGAAATTCAACAGCACGACAACAAATACAGAAAGAGGAAAACTATGGAATTACACACACTATACACACATACACAAAGATATAAGTCTGGGTATATTTTAATAAAAAAAAGTTTTGATTTATGTTATTACTTTCATTTATGTTCTCAAACGTTCTTTTTTTAGCATGTTTTCTTCATGGTTTCTAGTTTTATGTACACCCCAAAGCCAAAGGGTTGAGAATATGAGGTTTATGATTTGAATATTTGAATGGAACCCCATTCATGGGGTGCTATGATCATTATCATCATCATCATACTCAGTTAATCCTACCAATAGCAAAAGCTAAGGTAGGGTCTGAGGAGGGTAAGATGTAGACAATCTTACCTCTAACCCGTGGGAATAGAGAAGCTGCTTCCAGTGAGAACCCCAGCTCGATAGTGGCTTTGTATCAAGCCTTGGACATAAGGCACATAAAACTTAGCAATCGGGACGAACCCGATTGGTGCATGTACCCCCTTGTCTTTTAGCTATCAACGCCACCACATGATGCATGATTAACCGTCCGTCATTTTTTGACGTTAGTTTCACCAAATTAGTAAAATAATGTTAAAATTAGTGCAACTTTACTTTTGTCCCCCGAGGGCCACACACACACATATATATATATATATATATATATATATACACATTATGAGGGTGTTTGGGATTGAGTTTGGAAATGCAAAAGTGCTTTTGGTCAAAAGTGCTTATTGGCTTATGACTTTTTGAAAATGAGTTTTAAAAAAAGTGTTTGGATTACCTTTTGGGATGAGAAACGTTAAAAAGTCAATATATTGTTATTTTTTAAGTTAAGTGTTTCGCTTAACTTATTTTGAATATTGGTTATATGGGTGGTAGATTTGTAATTTTTTTTCCAAAAGTCAAAAGCTAAAAGCCAAAAGCCAGGATTTCTAACTTTTCAAAAACAACTTTTCCACCCTTAAAAGCCAAAAGCCAAAAGTCAAAACAGAAAGTGCTTTTGGGTTACATAAACAGCTTATTGACTTATTGGTTTTTTGGAAAAACCAATAAGTCAATAAGTTGTTTTGAAACTCAATCCCAAACACCCTCTATATGTGCACAGCCGTAAACGGCTTCATGGGGTGCTATGATGATATTTTTATATATAATTCTATACCATTGTTTTTAGTGTTCAATTTGATATTATTTGTATGGAATATATTCATGCCTAATAGGTGTTTCATTAAATGACAAAAGGATAAATTCATATGGTTTTCCATCATATGCTTAAAGTGAATGATTTTTATATATAGTACATTTCTATTGGTTTTCTTTTGGGATTTAGGTTTTACTAACGTCTTGGTTAAGTCTATGGCTTAAATGGTGTTCATTTGTTCTTTAATTCGCTCATCATTTTGTTAATGATTTTAATCTATGATATTCAATCTGATTTATTCAGTCTGTTAGTTTGGTTATTGATTAATGTTACTATTTTTTTGTAGGAAAGGTCCACGACTCCTTGGCTTCGTGTTAGTTAGGTGTGACGTCAAACAACGAAGGTTGCAAAACAAGACAAGAAGAACCAACATGCGCATTCGGTACAATAGGTGCTTTGTCACCGCCAGTAACTTGCTGCCACTATATTATTATTTGAAATATATGATATTTGCATCATAATCAACATTAATTTTGCAAATTCGTGGGTGACTTTTTTTTAAACAAGTAATTGTACTTTTAAGGGAATACGTTTGGTTTTTTTCTTCATTTGTAGTTATTTTGTTTTAAGTTTGGATTATGCAGTTTTTTGTTTTGACAAGAAGAGGGGGCCAAACTTATCACAGAAGCAAGCTGATGGATAGCATGATTAGGTGAGATTAAGTTATGTAAGCTTTGAAATTTTGTTGTCATGGACGGTATTCCTGGATCAATCTATCAGACTTACAAACATTATTCATCTTCACTACATTGTTGTTAATCGACTTTATGTTTCTAAAAGCGAAAGGGTGGGAATAATTATTGAAATCAACAATGAGATTTGGGAATTTTCACGGAATCTACACAAACTTAGAACTTGATTTCCGATCATTCTCCGGCTTCTTGATGCAACCTATATATGTTGTTTAATATATTAGCGGTGCTTTACGTTTTGGCGATAGCGATTTTGGATATACTGACCATACTGTCATGGAATTTGATAAGCTCGCCGGTTTCGCGATAGAGTATGGCGTTGAAGTAATTGTTATTTTAAAATTATTCATTATTATTTTTACTCGAATTTAAAACGTCTCTGTTATTTTGGACTCATTCAGTCTTGTACTTTTACTAAGCAGGACCTTTGTTATTGTTATAAAAATGCTTGCTGATTATGAGCAAAGCTTATTTGAGCAGTTCATGAATATGTTCCTTGTGCTTGGATGCTTTATTCGATGGTGAGAGAGGTGTTTACTTTAATGTTATAGTATCTCATACACTGCTATCATACTCAATACTATATTAATTTTTATTAGCGACACGCTTAGGTTTTTTTGGCTATTTTTTTTCTTACGCAGAAGAACCTGCCTAAGATTTTCAGTTCGGTTGACAATTGTTGAGCAGTTTTCAATTTCTGGTGAAGAATGATCAAGTGGTGGTTGTTCAATATATTCACAAGGTATATCGAGTGCTTTATTATTCGTGTAGTGTTCGTGCATTGATTGTTTTTGTATAGCAAGTCTTATCTAAGAAGGATCTTTAGCTTTTGACTTGTATATTAAATATTTAAGCTTAGATATGCCTTTGTGTTGGTTTTTCTCTTTTGTCTCCTATACAATTGATACCAACCTGTAAACACTGATTGGTTCTTGATTTTGAACCTGGTGAACACATACGAGAGAGAGGGAGGATCTGGACTTTAATCTATTTAGTAAATATCTCCAACACAACACAGTTCATCCTCCTTACTGCATCTATCTTCCCCTTCAATAATTAAACTACATGGATGTCGTGCTTTGTTCAAAACTAATGTATACATGTGTTATATATGTAGAATACAATATCCATTAGCAACTACATTACACTGTGTTAATGTGAAAATCTACAAGATGATGTATGTAATTTTAGCCTTTCAAAATGATCCTTAAATATTTAGTAATATATTTTCAAAATGATTCTTAAGCTGCTAGCTAAAAAAGACAGTTAACTGTCATATTAATGCATGCATGACAGCAGCTTCTTTAATGTGTTCTACCATAACCAATTTTTTTTTTCATATATCAGGCGATACACGCAACGCTGAGAAAAGGCCTGCTCTTGGAAACTAAACAACCGCTCAGAAACGTCACACACACAAATATTTTGTTTTATCTAGAACGTCTTTTGTAACACCTAATGTCGTAAGTAGGTTTGTAAATATCAACTTTGACATGCCAGGAACTGCTCCAACGACACACAGTGTCGCAACTTGTGCAGCTGGCTGAATCATGCAGCTATGCAAAACCAGCTTCTTGAGCAGGTTGTTATATATATATATATATATATATATATATATATATATATATATATATATATAGGAAAAAAGATCATTTAGGAACCAAGGTACTAGTTAGGAACTTAGGAACCAATCTGAGCCCTTCATCTTCTAATCTTGATCTAGGGATAATTAGGTAATTAAACAATTATGTTTTATATTTTAATTTAAAAAAAAAAAGTTTTAAAAATGGAAGTTAATAAAATCACGTGTGATTGCCTTCATCTTCTATCCACGAATTCCTAACTTCCTCCTAATATCATTCAATTGCCTTCCTCCAATCTTTCAACATCTTAATCTCAAAATCGAATATTATATTATCTATTGTATGCTTCAATAAATCACGTTCGATTTGAAAGAGAAATAATAGAAAAACTGTCGGCTTCCATCTTATCAAGATATTCAAGTGATGGATAATAATCATATACATGAAAACATTCAATCAGTTTCTCACGATATTGAAGATCATGAAACACAATCACAACCTTTTTTGCTAAAATAGTGTTGAGAATCAAGGTATGTATGTATTTTTTTTAAGTTTTTTAATTGGTTTTTGTTCGAAATTCAAGTTTTTGTGATTTGTATTATTATGGATTTTCAGTTTTGATTTTGCGATTAAGATGTTGTGGGTTGCCCAGATTCAGTTTTCGAAGTTCCATAGAATTATACACTAGTGTATTTTTTGCGAAATAGCAGTTTTTGGATTGCCCAGATTCAGTTTTCGAAGTACACTTCGAATTATACACTAGTGTATATTTTGCGAAATACTTGTCTTGGATTATACAGTTCATCTTTTTTCACGTACAAAATTGTAATTATACACTGGTTTATTACTTAGTGTTATTCGTTGAAGCACACAGATACAATTAGATTTCGTCTTAGTTTATTAGGTTGTTATACACTAGTGTATATTTGCTGAAACTTACAGATACAATAATTTTTTTTTGAAGCGTACAGATACAATAACATTAACTATACACAGGTGTATATTAGTTATAAAATATTGGTTAATTAAGTTCTAATGTACATTTTTTATTGTAGGTTCCTCGTCCAGCAAAGTATATGAGTCTCCTGGTGGGACGAGATATTGGACGCCTGTTGTACCAGACATAATATACACTGACGTATAGTTGTTGAATATTATGGTACAGTACAATGTTTTTTGTATCATTAATTGGACTATACACTGATGTATAATTGTTGAAATATGACTATACACTGACGTATAGTTGTTGAATATTATGGTACAGTACAATGTTTTTTGTATCATTAATTGGACTATACACTGATGTATAATTGTTGAAATATGACTATACACTGACGTATAGTTGTTGAATATTATGGTACTGTACAATGTTTTTTGTAGCAATAATTGGATTATACACCGATGTATAATTGTTTTGAAATATGACTATACACTGACTTATAGCTATTGAATATTATGGTACTGTACAATGGTTTTGTAGCAATAATTTGACTATACACTGATGTATAATTGTTGAAATATGACTATACACTGACGTATAGTTGTTGAAATTTTATGGTACTGTACAATGTTTTTGTAGCAATAATTGGATTATACACGGATGTATAATTGTTTTGAATATAACGATACTAAACACTGTTCTATAGAAACAATTATGGATATTATTGTGGTGTTTGTCAGTTATAATGTATAATAAATAACCTATTAATAATCAAATACCAAAAGACAATATTACCCCTTGCTTTAATTAAAAAGTTAATTAATGTTTAACATATTTACCATCATGCCATTGAAGATGGATGGATGAGATTGGTTCCTAAAGTTCCTAACTAAGGGTTGGTTCTCAATTGAACCCTACCCTATATATATATATATATATATATATATATATATGCATTTGCGCCAACTTAGACGCTCGGAACACCCAGGCTGCCATATAATTATAAATTCTTTATGCGCAAGCAGGGGCGAAACTTGGTTCGCCAATCGGCGGGGGCCGAACTCAATTTTTTTGATCGGTAGTGGTAAATCGGCGGGGCCCGGACTCAACCCGAACTAAATTTACCTACGAAAATCGTAAATTTTCACTAATGTGCCAAAAAACAGGGGGGGGGGGGGGCGGGCAGGGCCACCCCTGGCCCTCACATTCCTTCGTCCCTGTGCGCAAGGCACTCATGTTGCTACAGGTTTCATCGACTCTAGCACCCAACATGTCTCCAATAAAACCCATCATATAAACGCCATCAAAACAGCGCAGGCAGCACCAACACCAACATAAAACAATCAAACCACATCATTCTGCACCCTCTAAACGGCTCCTAAAACAATCGCGCAACACGCGATTTTGAAACCCACTAGTTATATATCAAAACAAAATGGCCATGAATAGATATCGTTTGTCTGGATCACCGTCTCTTTCGAAATCAACACAAAACCTACATCTAAATCAACAAAACCCTAATGTTGAAGTAAGCTGATTAAGGGTTATTAAGTAGCCGGTTCGGAAGTAACAGATACTTCCGAGGGTTATTAATGTGTCCTTCAATGCTTGCAACCACCGAGCATTTATAGTGTTTGCGAAGGCTGCGCATTAATGAGAGGTAATGATTCGGTCGGCGTGGACAATGAAAGGTGTCACTGTAGCCGCTGTCGAGATATGGGTTTTATTATTATTTAATTTATTGCGGCTATATACCGGTGGATAATAGCCGCTCTTAGTTTGTCTGATGGTCAATGGTTGCCTCGGTTTTTTTCCAACAGTCCATCGTCCTTTGTCCTATGGTCCGTCCGATTGGTCCTCTGTCTCGGTAGTCCGATTCTATACTAGTCCTTTTGGTCAGTCTGTTGTCCGGTTGGATCGGCCCTTTAGTTTATGTTTGTGGATCGGCTTACTGATCTAGTTTATCGGATCGGTATGATCATATTTTTATTATTAGTGGGTTTAATTAGGAAAGTTTAATTTAGGAGTTGATTAGCTATTAATCTAGTTATTACCCATCCTATGTTATCAGCCCCCCAGTTTGACGATTCAGTTTTTTGCTGAGAAATACGGATCGTCAAACTCTTCGTGTGCTCTTTCCTCGGCGCATACTGACCGTTTGGTCCGTTGGCCGTGGTAATTTAAAAGAATATTTACTCTACGATGGACACGTGTCATGTTTTGATTGGTTGATTCGGTTACCGAGGGACTGTTCATCGATTAGACGTTGTCAGTCTCGAAATCCTCCCAAATCCCCTTATATATACCACTGTTTCTGGGGTAAAAAGTATTTACCCTGTTGTCGATCGCCCGCAGAGCAACTCCGATCATCTTCCAGGTTCGTCCTTTTCTTCATTGTTTCCTTTCCCTTATCTGTTAGTCATGGTAGGTAGGCGCGATATGCATGTGCATACGTCGGCCGTATCCGAGCCGTCTTTAACGGAGTTTTGTAAGAAATATTTTGATACCTCTATTTATAAGCCAATCGTTCCTAAACCGACTGATCGGATTACGGATTGTCCTCCCGGTCATGTTGGGTTTTACACTAAACACTTCGTATTCGCTTCCCTTCGTCTTCCTCTATCTGTTTTCTTTCTGGAATTTCTTCAATTCTATAGGTTAGATATCCGACAACTGAGTCCCTTGGGTGCCCAAAAGGTGACTCATATTGAAATAATGTGCCGTGCCCTTGGGGGCGAACCAACCATCAGTCTTTTCCGTCAATTTTTCCACCTGACGACGGCTGGTGATTGGTACACCGTTGGTGAGCTTTCCAAGCTTAAGTCCATGTTATCCGATACGTATACCAGTTTGAAGAACTGGAAAAATCACTTCTTCTGTATGCCGGATAATGTCGTTCCATTCGGTATGCCGTGGCATGATTCGGAATATTCTCTCAATCTGAAGCAGGAAGACTTCTTTGATGGGGAATTATATGATAAACTACTGCCAACCCTTACTCCTCTCCAAAAATTTCCTGAGACTCTTCTTGTGCTCTCGGGCATAAGCCGAATGTGGCCGTACCCGCATGCCGAACCCTTGATTAAGAGAGGGAAGAAGGGTATGCCCCTCCATCTTTCTTCTTTTCTTTCATACAATATTGTCATTGACTTTTAGCTTGTATTTGTGCAGAAATGAGTGTGCTAGGATTTGTGAAACGGAAAGGGAAAGGGGCCAAGCTAACTTCTCGGGCCTTGGAGGAAGGGGAGGAAAACATATTGGAGAGAACGGCTAGTATTGTGTACAGCGTGCCGGACTCTGAACGTGACGATGTAACTCTTACTCCCTGTGGTGACACTTCCGGTCGTGCCCCTGACCAGTCTCCCGTGTCTCCTCCAGCTTCTAAAGGCATTTCCCAACCGGTACCTTTCGATAGCCCTGATGGAGACTCCAAGGGTCGTGGTACTGAAACTCCGGTGGATGTGGACGCTTCGAAGGAAGCCGGCTCGGGCCGGAAAGAACACCATCGGAAGAGGAAGAGTGCCACGACAGAAGTGAGTGAGGAGCCGTCCGGGAAGAAAACTAAAGCTGACAGTGATGTGCTGGAGTCCGTGGATTCCGAGGAATCATATGATGTTAGTGAGCCGTACATTCCGCGTTGGCAGGTGAAGGATGGGGACATTTTGTTTGATCCGACAGTCTGCCATCAGATTTTGCATCATGCTATCCCTCTAGGTGAGCTGGATCTTACTCGGAGCAAAGGCGAGGAATATGCTACCGTTGGGGCGGGGGTATCGATCGTTCGCACCATGAGCTTTGTCTCGGAGCTGGTACAAAATCACTATAAGAGGGCGGCCTTGGAACAAAAGTTCAAGGATAAGATTGGGGAGTATCGGACAGAAGTGGAGAGGCTAAGGTCTAAGCTAGTTAAACGCAAAAAGGGGGACCGCTCGAGTGTGAAAAAGGGGAAGGAGGCCATTCGGGCGATGGGTGAGATGAAAATGGTGCATGAGAAAGAGTTGGAGTCTGTCCGACCGAGAGAAAGAAGTGAAGGATTTGCAGGAAAAACTTCGTTTATCGGAGGAGCGGAATCTCACTCTGACCTGCTCCGTCTCTGGTTTAGAGGTATGTTCGTAATATTTTTATTTGTTCTAATCTCTTATCTGTGTTCTAATCTCTTATATGTTTAGGAACGACCGGATAAGGCCGCTGAGGAGAAGCAAGCATGGGATGTTTGTAAAGCAAACTATGACAAGGCTCTGAAGGCTGGTGAAGAAGTTATGGGGCAACTTCAGTCGGACGCCGAGAGAGACCGTGATCATATCATCACATCTGTCATTCCTGCCGTTTCCTATAAACTTTTGAAGTCTGCTGAATTTCTTCAGCCACTGGGTGAGATGGAGTCCTTTCTTTACAACAATGGTTTTCACGATGGGGTGGTGGCTGGCTATAAGGCAAAAGAGGATGGTTTGCCGATTGAGGATGTGGATGGCTACAACCTTAAGGCTTATGAAGAATATGAAGCCGGAGCTAAAACTTGGGATGCTACGTCTTATAGCTTCTTAGAAAAATTTAAAGGCATGGCTGGCAAGTCCATTAAGGAAGTCGAGGAACTCCTTCCTTCGGACGTGCTGCCTCCCTGCTAGCTTCTTATTTTCGCATCTTCAATATGGTTGTATGAATATTTTAAACATAGTTTGTGTTTTTTGGACCGGTGAGCCTGTTGTATGAATTGTCATGTTTATTGTTAGCTTATAATCGATCGGTAAGTATCTTTTATTGACTTAGTTGATTGATTTTGATTCATGGCTATTCTAAGGGGCCGGACCCTTTTATCGAGTGGTGCACTCGATCAGCTATATTCGAAGGGGCTGAGCCTTTTAGCTTGGGTGTTTTTTGCCCCCCACTACCACCGTTACTCACCACAATTTTCTTTGCCCCCCACTACCACCGCCGCTCATCACGACCACACACCGCCACCAACCACCACCCACCACCGCCACCACTCACTATCGTCTCCCACCCACCATCACAACCGTCCACCTCCACCTTCCACCGCCGCCGCCACCCACCGCCGCCGCTATCACCACATATCACCATCCACCATCACCGCCACCGACCACCACCCACCACGACCACTCACCTCCGATTTTATTCCTTCGTCTTTTCCTGCCTATCTAACAACACAAAGTAATGTTTTGTTTCATTCCCACATGGCAACCAAACAAGACATGGAATGGTAATGATCCATTCCATTACCTTGTCCATTCCATTCCCCCGTCTATTCCATTCCCCCTCCATTCCATTACCTCATACCAAACAGACCCTAAAGTTACACCAAATGTTCAAATCTAAATCCGTTTGTTTCGCCCTAGTCTTAACCCAAAATAAGCTAGTCGCTTTAATGTCACCAAACACCTTTGGAAGATGAACCTATTTTTGATTGAAGACCACCCCGTTCCTGTGTTTCCATATGCACCATATTGTAGTTAAGCAAATAGCATAAAACACCTTCTTCTTTTTTCTTCGAGCCACCAATGTGTAAATGCAGCTTTAGTAAGTCTCTGAAATGGAATAAAAAAAGCGATCCAATATTACATCATTGCATCACTAGTTGCCATACATATGCGCGAAGCCACACGAGACGAAGAGATGCTCTGCTGTCTCCTCAAAGTCGCCACACATCGGACAACATACCGACCCAACATTAATGTTCCTCTTCAGCAAGTTTGACCTGGGAGGCAGCCTGTCTAAGTCTGCACGCCAAGCAAGAATCCACGTCTTCAAAGGGACCCACGAGTTTCTCTGCACAAGGAAATCAGCCTGCTCGAACCGAAAGGAATGCAGCCTTTGTTTAACGACAGCGAGAGAAAATGCAGACCCTTGATCCAAACCCCAGCCCCACCCATCTGCTGCACCCGAGAAAAGCGGAACTGGAACAACATCACACAACAACTACAACGCAGCCTGATCTGCAACAGATAACACCCCCGTCGCCCAAACCCAACCCCAGCCCAGACCCTTGTGTGTGACCCGATCAATAATTACCACCCATTTATTCCTCTCAATGGCGAACAAAGCTGGAAACGCCATAGCCAACGGGGTGTCCATGGCCCAGCTATCCAACCAAAAAGAGATGTCCAACCCATTCCCTACCACCCCTTTGATAGCCCAACCCACATCCAACCCAAACCGTTTTACCGATTGAATTGCCGAATGTATTTGCTTCCAAGACCCAGAAATCGAATGCTTAGAAGGAATAGGATTCCAATCCCGGTTCGAACTATGAATAGTCCAAACCACCTTCCGCCAAAGGGCGTTTGAGTCAATCTTAAACCTCCACCACCATTTCGCCATTAAAGAAAGATTTGTGTCATGAAGAGATCCAAAACCGAGACCCCCAAACTCAACAGGGGCACTAACCTTTTGCCACACAACCCAATTATTTTCGCCTTTTCCTCCGACCCACCCCAAAAGAACACCCGCCTTAGTGTATCAAGTTCATCAATAATCAACCCGGGCGCTTTAAAGAGAGAGAAGTAATATGTGGGTAAAGCATTAAGAACCGATTTAATGAGTGTCACTCTCCCACCAAACGATAGAGTCTTCGCCTTCCAAATCGATAGTTTGTTTCTAGAGGCATCCACCACCGGCTTCCAATTTTTACTAAAATTCATATTCGCTCCAACTTGCAATCCAAGGTAAGTAAACGGAAGTGAACCAGGCCTACACAACAACACGGCTGCCATGTTTTGAACTTCATTAACCGGCACCCCAATACCAAAAACACTACACTTCCCAAGTTGATTTTCAGCCTCGAAGCCAAGTAGAAGCATCTAAGAACTCTTTTTAGACTCTTAGCATTGTCAATGGACCATTCGCCTAGGAATATGACATCATCCGCATACAATAAATGAGACAAACATAACCCTCCCGATCCGCATACCAAGCCCCGAAATAAACCCGCCTCCAATGCTCTCCTCATCACATCTGATAGAGCCTCCATCGATATGACAAATGAAATGGCGAAAGGGGATCGCCATGCCTTAACCCCTGACTACAACCAAATTCCTGGGTAGGGGATCCATTGACCAACACCGATGCTCTCGCCGAACGAACAATCGCCATAATCCATTTACACCATCTATCCGGAAAGTTCATTTGGATAATGATTGACTCCAAGAAATACCAACTTAATGAGTCGTACGCTTTATCAATATCTACCTTAAAGAACATACCTTGCTTCCTCGCTTTCTTCATCCACCCGATAATTTCATTAAGCATGAGTGGACCATCCGTGGTATTCCTACCAGACAAGAAGGCCGACTGCTCCGGGGATATAAGCTTACCAATAACTGATTTGAGCCTTGTGACTAGGACTTTTGAAAGCACCTTGTTGACACACCCAACCAAGCTAATCAGACGGTAATTTGAAAAGCCAAGAGGGTCTTTTACCTTGGGGATTAAAGCGATGAGAAAGATGATGCACAACCCGGGCCCACCGCAGTCCCTTCGTAAAACTCATTAAATAGCCGAATAAAGTCTTACTCAAATCCACCCCAACACCTCTTTAGAAATTTAAAATTAAAGTCATCCGGTCCCGGCGCTTTGTCACCCTCACCCTCACACTCCCACACCGCATCCTTAATTTACGTAACGTAAAGGGTGTCACCAACGAATCCACATCCACATCCGAGTGCTTGTTAATGCTGGAACATACTAGTTTCGGCCTATCAGGAAACGGTTCTTTAAACTTATCTTCAAAGAAAACAAACGCACTATCCTTCATAAACGTAGGGTTAGTAACCCATTCACCGTCCACCATTAACCCATTAATTCTTCTAGAGGCAATGTTCGCGTTTATGATCCCATTAAAGTACTTGCAATTCTCATCCCCATCGATAGCCCATTTAACCCGAGCCTTTTGTCGCAAGTCCAATTGTTTCGCCTATCAAAATCCATAATGTAAGCCTTCGCCTGATTCCTTTCCTCAAGCTCCTGAGGAGTAAGGTCCCTGACATCTGTAACATCACACAAATTTTCTTTATATATATATAGAACTCCCTCGTTTATTCATCCGATTCATGTTTACAGTATCTTTACCATCCATTTTGTTAATTTTTTTTGTTTAAATAATGACGTATAATCAATATTAAATTGAATTGTATTAAATTCTGATTTAAAAACGTTAAAAAAAATGTTTGCCTGAGCCAGGATTCGAACCCGAGTCCCTGGCGGGCTAAACCTTAACCACACCACACAAACCACTACACCATTTGGTGTTTTGTGATGTTAATTAAAACCAATTAAACTTAAACCCTTTCAAGGTCCCTTAGTCAAACCTGAAAAGTCAAACGTAGTCTCCTAGTCAAGTCAAGTCAAAGTGTTAGTAAATATGGTCTCCTAGTTAAGTCAAAGTGTTAGTAAATATGGTCTTCTAGTCAAGTCAAAGTTGTTCCTAAATTCTAGCCTTGTCAAAGTAGTCCCTAATTACAACTCCAAATTTTACACTATAAATACACTAGTCTACCATTCAACTCTTTATACCATTCAAAAAAAAAAAAACAATATTATCCCATCTCCCATATACTAAAGTTTTCATCCGTCATTATCTCCTCTAGCTAGTTTCGAGTTTTTCAAGGCATTATTACTGAGTGTTTGCACGCTCAATAAAACGCACGAACTCATTATGCACCTAAGATGAGTTTACATAGCCCCTTTTTCATTCACTATTATTTTTTTTTTTGGGGGTGAAACATGTAACAACATTCAATTTACAATTCAATCATAAGTGTCTATGTGTTATTCTATGTTGCATTATGTCTTAAACATTACTAGGGTAAGCACATTATTCTAGCATAATCATTAACATTGATCAGCCGACGGTATACAATGATAGATCTATTGGACTGACAATCCCACCCGGATACGTGTACCTCCTACATAGGTAGCGTGGGTGATTGTTATCGAATTTATAACATAATCGAGTGAACCATGAGCGTATGGGATGGACCACAATATTCTAGTCACAAGGTTTGATTATGCACTCGATTTACCCGATGGTTTTGTTTTCACATATGGACTAGACTTGCCATGACACTCGAATTGTACAAGTTTTTATTCAATTATCAAAACCTATGTAATTCTCACCAACTTTTGTTGACCCAAAATATTTTCAAACTTAACATGTTTCAGGTTATAGCTTGCTCGAAGATTAGAGTTAATGCTTGAAGATGCGTAGCTAGTATTTTTTTTTTATCTTGATGTACAAATTCTTAGAACAATTGTATGTAATTTATTTAAATCATATATTGAAACTTATTATTTACCATGAGCTACTGAACAATCATCAATACGTGACATCCCGATGTTTCCGCCATCGGTTGGGGTGTTACAACATCTGCAGCCCTTTGCAAACTCTCTAAAGCCACCTTCTCCTCATTATACCGACCCTCCGAATTGACCTTTTCAGCCGTAACCCAACTTTTAATCTTCTTTTTCAAAAATTTCAGCTTCGTAACTAAAGCCAAGTCGGCTGGACCTGTAAATGAGAACCCAGAGCACAATCCAGCAACATACTCTAAAAAGCCATGCATGTCCAACCAGGAATTAAAGAAATGAAAGGGGATATGACCAAAGTTTCCCGCCACCCAGAAAGAATAATTGGACTATGATCAGTTATATATCTTGACAACGCCGTAACTGAAGCGTCACCCTATTTTGACATAAACGCTTTGCACACCAAGAACTTGTCCAACTTGCTTAATTTCTCACCATTGTCAGACATATACGTTAACTTATGCCCACCCATATTGTACTCCTCAAGTTCAGCTCTACTAATAAAGTTGTTAAAGAATTCCGCATTTGAAGCCACGGACTCCGAATTCCTCCTTTCCTCTTGACTTCTCACATCATTAAAATCCATGTTGAACAACCATGGGCCAGGTCTGGACCCTTTAAATCTTAACA
The DNA here is from genome assembly GCA_030844895.1 of Ambrosia x helenae. Classification (NCBI taxonomy): domain Eukaryota; kingdom Viridiplantae; phylum Streptophyta; class Magnoliopsida; order Asterales; family Asteraceae; genus Ambrosia; species Ambrosia x helenae. Next base: position 499,033 of record JAUTDX010007250.1, read on the forward strand.
ATTCTTCCCATAAGACTCTTCTAGTAAACGGCTCATTTGGTGCATAGACATTCACCACGTTTAAAAGCTCCCCACTTGAAAGTAAAATACTAGACGTAGCCTGAGAATTCCTATTTTTTGAGACATAAGTTACCTGGAATGGAATACTGAAGGATCCCACATAGTGATAATACCCCCTGATCTTCCTTCCGCGTGAACCTGATCCGAACAAAAAGCTAAAGGACCCCAAAAGCTATTAAGTTGAAAAAACGCCCAGCCCCCGGTTTTGACTCCTGTAATCCTACCAAATGCGACCCATGACACGTTTTTAACCCACTGACCCATGACGATTTCCGGTCATCCCTCACCCCCCCTAATATTCACACTCAGAAAATTCAATGATTAACATTAGCGGCACCCTAACCATCAACCACTGCCGTCACCTGGTCAATAAAGTTACTCAAATCGATTCCAAGAACAGAACCAACTTCCACTGGTCAATAATATGTAATGAGATACAATGCAGTCAACCATCAATGAAATAGTCAGTAAGATTATTATCGATGATCTAAGAGAAATCTCAATGACCAATCTTAGTAGATCAAGATAATAAAAAGGAACTGTTGAAACCGTGTAATTCAACAAGTTTAATTAGTCTTTTCCGGCACCTTTAGACTCCGGATAAGATACGTCTAATGATCTGAGAAATCATTCCTACTCTTTAAGAATCGAAATTACAATGATGGTAAATTCTAAGGTTCGAATAAAAGAGGTAGTAGCTCGGATCCCATTCAAGTCATGATAATGAAGGGACTTCCGTATCTATCTCTTAAGAACTATATAGAATCCATCATTGTAAATGAATCCGAATATCAAACGATGAATATATCGTATCACTTTGAGACTCTAGAAATGTTTGCTGGAAGTTGTAAATCTTTCAGAAGAAAGACGACCAGAATCTTAAAGTATGTTTGTATCGTCTTTATACAAGAATAATATTCAGTTTATTTCTCAATCTAATGAGAAACAAGATAGGAAGAATATTCACAGTATAAAGAAAATATCAATTTATACGGAAAACCTTTAATAGTCATACCAGAAAATACAGATAGTCCATGTATCTGTATTAACATGACTATAGAAAGAAAGGTTAAAACGTAGATTTGAATTGATATGAGATTGATTTCCTCATAAACCAATAGAACTTATCATGTCTCGATGATAAGTATTTTGGTTTTAATTGTAACCTCCTTATAGATTAAGGGTGTAAAGGACAAGATCACTCAAATTTTGGGGACGAAATTTCCTAAGGGGGGGAGAGTGTAACACCCCGAGGTGTTACGGGTCTCGTAAACGGGTCGGGTCGGACCCGACCACCCGATTACTTAATAAAATATTTAAGTTCGAATCTCGCGACCAACCGTTTTAACCGATTATATAGATAATAATTATTGTATTTTTATTATCTCGGTTAAACACTCCTTAATTGCTATTAAATCGCTACTAAACATTTCTTATTTTATTGTTATATATATATATAAAATATATACGTTTATATATATACGATTCGATATATAAAACGATATACTAGACTCGGGTTAATAATAATATGCTCTGCCGAACCAGCATCCGGGTAAGTTCATGTTTAGAGTTCTTTAGGTTCGTGTGCCAAGCTGTAATGGCCAGCTTTATTAGCTACGAGTGCCAAGCTGTAATGGCCAGCTAGATTTTAGGATGTCCGTGTCGTGTCAATAATAAACCCCGGGTTTAGGACTATCTAATATATACCGAATTCTATAAATATAAATTGTATATATGATACATATCTTAAATATTACAATCTAACAACTCCCACGCGTAAAACGTATCAATATATATATGAAATATAATTGTAATAAGAAGTTTAAGCAGCTGATATAACGCAAACCTGTGAGTATCGTGAACTCCCCACTTTTACTGTTTTATTAAACGTTTTAGGGGAAATACATGTCATTTATTAGAAAACCTAGAAATGCTTTACATAATAGATTTAATAAAGGAAATATAATAGAAAAGGGGATAATAGAAACGACTAGGACAGTACTGACCGGTATATCGCCATTTCCTTTCTTGTCCGACTAGAGGACAAGAACCAGTCTTACCCGAGTAGAGGGTTGGAATAATTATATTTACCACAAGCAGAGTGGTACCATCGATAGGAATGACAACTAATAGAATATAATAGATTGACATATAATCGGTATAATTTAATAGAATATAATAGCATATATTTTCCCTCCAGTATTAGAATTGTAAAGCATGTTATAAAAGAATATTATAAAAGAATACAAATAACGAACTGGCCATTTGCTTTATAAAATACACGACCTCACCAACTTTATGCTGACAGAAACTATTTTTGGCATGTGTTCAGGTAACCCAACAGATATGATGACGTGGATCCTGGAAGAGTCAAGACTGTCATTATCCTGGATTCCGCTGCGTAGCTCCGATAACCCGACCCGACGGCCCGCCACCCAGGAATTAAAGAAACGAAAGGGGATATGACCAAAGTTTCCCGCCACCCAGAAAGAATAATTGGACTATGATCAGTTATATATCTTGACAACGCCGTAACTGAAGCGTCACCCTATTTTGACATAAACGCTTTGCACACCAAGAACTTGTCCAACTTGCTTAATTTCTCACCATTGTCAGACATATACGTTAACTTATGCCCACCCATATTGTACTCCTCAAGTTCAGCTCTACTAATAAAGTTGTTAAAGAATTCCGCATTTGAAGCCACGGACTCCGAATTCCTCCTTTCCTCTTGACTTCTCACATCATTAAAATCCATGTTGAACAACCATGGGCCAGGTCTGGACCCTTTAAATCTTAACAATTCTTCCCATAAGACTCTTCTAGTAAACGGCTCATTTGGTGCATAGACATTCACCACGTTTAAAAGCTCCCCACTTGAAAGTAAAATACTAGACGTAGCCTGAGAATTCCTATTTTTTGAGACATAAGTTACCTGGAATGGAATACTGAAGGATCCCACATAGTGATAATACCCCCTGATCTTCCTTCCGCGTGAACCTGATCCGAACAAAAAGCTAAAGGACCCCAAAAGCTATTAAGTTGAAAAAAACGCCCAGCCCCCGGTTTTGACTCCTGTAATCCTACCAAATGCGACCCATGACACGTTTTTAACCCACTGACCCATGACGATTTCCGGTCATCCCTCACCCCCCCTAATATTCACACTCAGAAAATTCAATGATTAACATTAGCGGCACCCTAACCATCAACCACTGCCGTCACCTGGTCAATAAAGTTACTCAAATCGATTCCAAGAACAGAACCAACTTCCACTGGTCAATAATATGTAATGAGATACAATGCAGTCAACCATCAATGAAATAGTCAGTAAGATTATTATCGATGATCTAAGAGAAATCTCAATGACCAATCTTAGTAGATCAAGATAATAAAAAGGAACTGTTGAAACCGTGTAATTCAACAAGTTTAATTAGTCTTTTCCGGCACCTTTAGACTCCGGATAAGATACGTCTAATGATCTGAGAAATCATTCCTACTCTTTAAGAATCGAAATTACAATGATGGTAAATTCTAAGGTTCGAATAAAAGAGGTAGTAGCTCGGATCCCATTCAAGTCATGATAATGAAGGGACTTCCGTATCTATCTCTTAAGAACTATATAGAATCCATCATTGTAAATGAATCCGAATATCAAACGATGAATATATCGTATCACTTTGAGACTCTAGAAATGTTTGCTGGAAGTTGTAAATCTTTCAGAAGAAAGACGACCAGAATCTTAAAGTATGTTTGTATCGTCTTTATACAAGAATAATATTCAGTTTATTTCTCACTCTAATGAGAAACAAGATAGGAAGAATATTCACAGTATAAAGAAAATATCAATTTATACGGAAAACCTTTAATAGTCATACCAGAAAATACAGATAGTCCATGTATCTGTATTAACATGACTATAGAAAGAAAGGTTAAAACGTAGATTTGAATTGATATGAGATTGATTTCCTCATAAACCAATAGAACTTATCATGTCTCGATGATAAGTATTTTGGTTTTAATTGTAACCTCCTTATAGATTAAGGGTGTAAAGGACAAGATCACTCAAATTTTGGGGACGAAATTTCCTAAGGGGGGGAGAGTGTAACACCCCGAGGTGTTACGGGTCTCGTAAACGGGTCGGGTCGGACCCGACCACCCGATTACTTAATAAAATATTTAAGTTCGAATCTCGCGACCAACCGTTTTAACCGATTATATAGATAATAATTATTGTATTTTTATTATCTCGGTTAAACACTCCTTAATTGCTATTAAATCGCTACTAAACATTTCTTATTTTATTGTTATATATATATATAAAATATATACGTTTATATATATACGATTCGATATATAAAACGATATACTAGACTCGGGTTAATAATAATATGCTCTGCCGAACCAGCATCCGGGTAAGTTCGTGTTTAGAGTTCTTTAGGTTCGTGTGCCAAGCTGTAATGGCCAGCTTTATTAGCTACGAGTGCCAAGCTGTAATGGCCAGCTAGATTTTAGGATGTCCGTGTCGTGTCAATAATAAACCCCGGGTTTAGGACTATCTAATATATACCGAATTCTATAAATATAAATTGTATATATGATACATATCTTAAATATTACAATCTAACAACTCCCACGCGTAAAACGTATCAATATATATATGAAATATAATTGTAATAAGAAGTTTAAGCAGCTGATATAACGCAAACCTGTGAGTATCGTGAACTCCCCACTTTTACTGTTTTATTAAACGTTTTAGGGGAAATACATGTCATTTATTAGAAAACCTAGAAATGCTTTACATAATAGATTTAATAAAGGAAATATAATAGAAAAGGGGATAATAGAAACGACTAGGACAGTACTGACCGGTATATCGCCATTTCCTTTCTTGTCCGACTAGAGGACAAGAACCAGTCTTACCCGAGTAGAGGGTTGGAATAATTATATTTACCACAAGCAGAGTGGTACCATCGATAGGAATGACAACTAATAGAATATAATAGATTGACATATAATCGGTATAATTTAATAGAATATAATAGCATATATTTTCCCTCCAGTATTAGAATTGTAAAGCATGTTATAAAAGAATATTATAAAAGAATACAAATAACGAACTGGCCATTTGCTTTATAAAATACACGACCTCACCAACTTTATGCTGACAGAAACTATTTTTGGCATGTGTTCAGGTAACCCAACAGATATGATGACGTGGATCCTGGAAGAGTCAAGACTGTCATTATCCTGGATTCCGCTGCGTAGCTCCGATAACCCGACCCGACGGCCCGGCACCGACTGCCAGGGTCGTCACAGGTTGGTATCAGAGCGACGCTTAATGACAGTCTTGAAGTCTTTACTAACCCAGGATCTACCAGAAATGTCTTTTAAAAGAAATTTTGATTAGAAATATGTATAAGGTAAAAGAATATTAGAGGATAAAATTTTGGGTACCTAAATGCCAAACCATTATAAAGTTGGTGAGAACCATAACAGTATATTAGAAATTAAAACGAATCCACTACAGGATATTACTAGAATGATTATGTGGGTTAAATTGACAATTATGTACACAATTGTGAATTTACATATACATTTAATTTCTGAGAAATCTTACAAGATAATAAGGCCATAAGAAATAAGAAATAATACAGAACAGAAACCAGATATTAAAAGAAATCATAAAATAAATCCAGATATAAATCGGGAATGAAGAAGGTTATAAAAGTATATATATAAATAGAATTTATATTACAAAATTATTCTTCGATAATTTAATCGACTTGTACGAGAGTTTTAGAAATCGTATTTCACTCTCTAGAAAAACTCGTTGATTGATAATCATTCGTCGTATATTCCAAAAAATTCGTACAAATTATCGAAACATTCCAATCTCAGTAATTATTCAGATCGTTAACCTTACGGTTATCCCAGTATTTATAAATAGAATACAAATATTACGCTCCAACTTGAACATTCCTATGATCGAGTTTCCAGAAATATTATTTTAAATTCCGAAATTTCGATAAAATTAGATATGCTACAGACATACGAGTATTATGTTTCTAAAGAATTTCCTTCGATTGTTTAAATCAGAAATCAGATAGATCCTTCGATAACTTAAGTTGTTTTAAATCTTTTCGGTATGACTTTGAAGTTTACCGAATTCATTCCAAGTCATTTCTATTTTATACTGAATCAAATATTTTGATTTTTAATAAAAAATATATATATAAATATCCCTCCGCTTTTAAATTTTAAATAGACGTTTTATTCAAATTTATAAGATCGAGAAAATTCGTCAATACTATAACTTTCTTTTTATAAAACCAAGTATTGATACTCTTGATATTATTAAAAAGTCTCTAGAAATTTTATTTCAAAAATATGAAAATCATATAAAACCACGGTCGTATCATTTTGTCCGAACATATTTCACTCCATATTCAGTGCCATTTCGTAAAAGATCTTTAATTGAATTTCTATCCGTATATACTTCAAGAGTATTTTCGGCACGATTCTATATTTATATTCGCTCGAATAATTTCCTTGATATTTTATTCTAATATGAACGATGAATATTATATATTCCGTTTTATAATCTAAATCTATCTTTGTGTATATATAGAAATCTCAGTTATGTATTATCTTCGATCTTTCCCAAAAATTCAGTAATATTTTGGATAGAAATATTATTACCTTGAAATCCGTGATAGAATTACTTTGGAATCTATTAAAAGAAACCAAATTCTTATTCAATCGATGGAGCAACAATAAAAGTACCATCTTAATCCTATGACTCGAACAAGTCAGAAAGTTTAAAAGATTGGATGGTTATATTGGACATCTTTTGACTTGATCAAATTCTTGAATGATTGACAGTCTATTTCGTTAGACTCAGGTCGACATGTTTCCTTTCAAGATATATAATTTCGAATCTAAGAGAAAATAAAGAAAAGAATATCAGAATAATATGTGAAGGACACATACCTATTGTGATTAAGATAAACAAATACTGGAATGTTAGGTGAGGTGAAATAGTAATTATGATCGCGACATAATTATGAATGTCTCAGGCACAGGAACATTCGAGTAGGAGTTTATCAAGATCATAGTATGTTTGTGTCATAAACATATTAAGAAAAATAATAAGAAATAATAAGTAGAAGAAATATAAAACCGAATTATCAGCGTATCGTATATGGAAAATACGATTATCTCATTGGCAATTTAGTTGAAATTTCTTTGTGAAATACGACTAAGAATATGTTTGCAGAATAAAAACCATCGATTGGTTAAATTCTACGAACATAGAAATCAGTATATTGATTTCTGATTGCCAACCAAAGATAGTTGTATGTCCTCTGTGCAATCTCCGGGGCAAATGATATCCGGACCCTTACAGAAGGTATATCCGGACATTTGCCACCAAGTCACAGGATTCTTTATAAGGATATATGATGCTATGAACAAATCTTTGTAGTCACTTCGTATAAAGACTCGTGTGAGTTATAATACAATCAAATTGGTAAAACGGTCAAGTGTTACCAAGTTGAAATTCATGAATAAGAAGTGATGAAAGAATTGTTAAATCCTTAAAATATAATAGATATAAATTTATATGGATTCAGAAACCGGAAATGGTAGAATCCAACGAATTATTAAAAAGAAATAATTTATCGAATATATTGAAATACGATTGATACCAAGCGGAATCGCGTAGAGATTCGCAAGGTATAATCGAAGTGAAAACGAAAAATGAATAGAATTCTGCTCATTTTTCCAGTGAAACACTCTGGCCAAAGAAGGATGGATTTCCTGTTCCGAGTTAAAGGCTGTGAGAGATAATTTAAGAAATCACTGTTCTGGCAAGAACTATCTATACGAAGATCCAAATGAAATAAGTCTCGCTTATAATAAGTTGGATTAAAAGATAGGATACATTGCCTATATATAAGTCTATCAGAAAGTGTTTACAGACACTGAAAGTATAGACTTTAATCGAACACATAAATATAAAAGAATTATTCCAAGCAAGCATATATTATAGAAATACTGGATTTATAGTGTCTGCTATAAATGAGTATCAGTATTTGCTTGGATATAAAAGAATATAAATAGATAAATAAAAGAATATAAATCGAAAAATAAAAAGAACTATAAATTGAAAAGACATCCGATATGTCTGAATAATAGAAAGGCATTCGAAGTGCCAAATATTATTTAGTAGGCATCCGATATGCCAGAAGAAAATATTATAAAAATATAAACATTAAAAGAAATTATCAGATAAAAATATAAGTCGTACGAAAACGACTAGAAATTTTATAAAGAATATTTTATCGAGAGCGTTAACGAATTCCGAAATAGTGATATCAAGAAGGAATAATTGCAGAAATACTTAACGCAATAAGTACTTATGCATTAAACCTGAATGATATTCATGATTTTGAGAAAGAATAATTGATGCATTGCCATAAGAATCTTAAGTCAAAGAATCGTAACGACGACTGTTACCAGTAGATTCCGAGACTATAAAGAGAAAGTTACATATATTGACTGTAGAATTGTGAAAGACCTCATTCACGATAATACACTAAAAAAAGTCAAATAATATGTAATGAGATACAATGCAGTCAATCATCAATGAAATAGTCAGTAAGATTATTATCGATGATCTAAGAGAAATCTCAATGACCAATCTTAGTAGATCAAGATAATAAAAAGGAACTGTTGAAACCGTGTAATTCAACAAGTTCAATTAGTCTTTTCCGACACCTTTAGACTCCGGATAAGATACGTCTAATGATCTGAGAAATCATTCCTACTCTTTAAGAATCGAAATTACAATGATGGTAAATTCTAAGGTTCGAATAAAAGAGGTAGTAGCTCGGATCCCATTCAAGTCATGATAATGAAGGGACTTCCGTATCTATCTCTTAAGAACTATCTAGAATCCATCATTGTAAATGAATCCGAATATCAAACGATGAATATATCGTATCACTTTGAGACTCTAGAAATGTTTGCTGGAAGTTGTAAATCTTTCAGAAGAAAGACAACCAGAATCTTAAAGTATGTTTGTATCGTCTTTATATAAGAATAATATTCAGTTTATTTCTCACTCTAATGAGAAACAAGATAGGAAGAATATTCACAGTATAAAGAAAATATCAATTTATACGGAAAACCTTTAATAGTCATACCAGAAAATACAGATAGTCCATGTATCTGTATTAACATGACTATAGAAAGAAAGGTTAAAACGTAGATTTGAATTGATATGAGATTGATTTCCTCATAAACCAATAGAACTTATCATGTCTCGATGATAAGTATTTTGGTTTTAATTGTAACCTCCTTATAGATTAAGGGTGTAAAGGACAAGATCACTCAAATTTCGGGGACAAAATTTCCTAAGGGGGGGAGAGTGTAACACCCGAGGTGTTACGGGTCTCGTAAACGGGTCGGGTCGGACCCGACCACCCGATTACTTAATAAAATATTTAAGTTCGAATCTCGCGACCAACCGTTTTAACCGATTATATAGATAATAATTATTGGATTTTTATTATCTCGGTTAAACACTCCTTAATTGCTATTAAATCGCTACTAAACATTTCTTATTTTATTGTTATACCGTTACCAAACACCCGAGTCCCGGTTATTATCCTCGTTGCCAAACACCCCTTGTTTTATTACTTCATTTAAAACCTTGCTTGTCCTCATTTGTCTGTATCCTATACAAAACACACACACACAGGTGTGTTAAAGAGAGAGCAGCCACACCGCCTCCATCTCCGGCCACCTTCATCGGTGACCGGAACCGCCGCCGCCGCTGTCTTCTTTCCCTGCTCCGGTGAACTCTTAACCAACCTGTTCCTCTGTTTCTGTTCTGAATCAAACCCGGTAACCCACTGGTTAACCAAACCCAACCCGATAATAACCCTCTCTTGAACCCAAGTATTAACCGGTAAAACCCCTTTTGTTTCTGATACAAACCATCGAACCAATAGCCTCATCTGGGTCCCGTGTTAACCATCTGTATATAACCTTTCATCGATCCTCAAATTCCAACTGATAAACAACCGGGTTCGTCTCTCTGTTTCTGTTAATGGAAGCCAGACAGTCACCGACTATGGTGACTGTCATCGGGTCATTATCACCACCACCACCAGTTGCTTATATTCAGTCAAGTCCGATCCGTAGTCATTGATACTGGTTGTGTTGTTGATTGTTATCGGGTCTACAGGAACCATCGGACCTTGTAGACGTCGGGTTCACAGGTTGTATTGACTGAAACCAACCCATAAACCACTCGTTAACCATCTCTGTGTCGTCTCTCTGTTATTAACCGGACAGTCACCGAGTTGTGGTGACTATCGTGAATCCCTTATAATTTATCGATTGTACCAGTGTTTCCTTTGTATCGGTAACCGGACAGTTACCATCTCCGGTGACTGTCGAACCCTCCTTTTGTTCCTGATAAAGCCCGGATAACTCTTGGTTGTGCCTAGGTGATTCCGGTAGAACTCTGGCGAGTGTCCGGTTATTAATCGGTAAGTTCAAGGTTATATATTAATTGAGTGATTGGTTAAGTATCTTATAATCTATTATTAACATAATGATTATATTTGCTTGTGAGGTACCAATAACTGATTCGGTGAGATTGAACCCGATACCGAGTCGACTCAGTGACTCGGTCAACACCCGGAATAGAACCCGGTCCAATAACTAGACGAGGAGTATTATTAGAATTATACGATTATATATATAATACGAATAACGTACGGACTTGATAATAATAATAAGAGAATAATAATTATATATAAAATATATACGTTTATATATATACGATTCGATATATAAACCGATATACTAGACTCGGGTTAATAATAATATGCTCTGCCGAACCAGCATCCGGGTAAGCTCGTGTCTAGAGTTCTTTAGGTTCGTGTGCCAAGCTGTAATGGCCAGCTTTATTAGCTACGAGTGCCAAGCTGTAATGGCCAGCTAGATTTTAGGATGTCTGTGTCGTGTCAATAATAAACCCCGGGTTTAGGACTATCTAATATATACCGAATTCTATAAATATAAATTGTATATATGATACATATCTTAAATATTACAATCTAACAAGTCCCACGCGTAAAACGTATCAATATATATATATATGAAATATAATTGTAATAAGAAGTTTAAGCAGAAGATATAACGCAAACCTGTGAGTATCGTGAACTCCCCACTTTTACTGTTTTATTAAACGTTTTAGGGGAAATACATGTCATTTATTTGAAAACCTAGAAATGCTTTACATAATAGATTTAATAAAGGAAATATAATAGAAAAGGGGATAATATAAACGACTAGGACAGTACTGACCGGTATATCGCCATTTCCTTTCTTGTCCGACTAGAGGACAAGAACCAGTCTTACCCGAGTAGAGGGTAGGAATAATTATATTTACCACAAGCAGAGTGGTACCATCGATAGGAATGGCAACTAATAGAATATAATAGATTGACATATAATCGGTATAATTTAATAGAATATAATAGCATATATTTTCCCCTCCAGAATTAGAATTGTAAAGCATGTTATAAAAGAATATTATAAAAGAATACAAATAACGAACTGGCCATTCGCTTTATAAAATACACGACCTCACCAACTTTATGTTGACAGAAACTATTTTTGGCATGTGTTCAGGTAACCCAACATATATGATGACGTGGATCCTGGAAGAGTCAAGACTGTCATTATCCTGGATTCCGCTGCGTAGCTCCGATAACCCGACCCGACAGCCCGGCACCGACTGCCAGGGTCGTTACATTATCAGTAGACAACCACGTAAAATCCAAATGACGGACCACCCTCCCAAACATTTGACCAACTCTGTCAAAGAAGGATCCATCTCTCAACTGTAACGGCATATGGCTTATCTTCAGACAAACCACCCTATCAAACTCCAATCTTTCCCCGTTCCATAACGTAGCAAAAAGAAGTATATTGCCCCAGAGTTCCTCCTTCCGATTAATAAATTCAAGAGCTGTATGTTTATCCCGAAAAACCAACATTAACTTCATCCCCCCAATCATACTAACGGGACTCTCCTCATAACCCCAGCTCTAATCATCTTCTTAACTTCCCGGAGGGCTTTACCATCTGAAACTTCACCGATGACCGTCCTCATAATACAATGCTCCGGGTATAACGCACAAATCTCATTCAACATAAGTACTTTAGCGGTAGTCGAGGAAGATCTCTTCTCAACTGCCGCTGCAACCCTAGACGGACCAGCCTCCTTGTTAATGGGAATGTATCTTGCAGAAGTATGTAATGGGGGCCATGCCTCCTCCCGCTGACAGTAGGTAGAGTGCATTGGTGCTCCTGTTTCCTGACGCTGAAAGTTCACCGGACCCGACATTTTTTTTTTCCAGATTTCGCCACCGAAACTCCAAGTTTTCCTTCGTCAATCTTGACTGTGTTCATATTCGTCAGCACCTCGTTCAAGTTTTTCACCCCAAATATCTTACAAAACCGAACCAATTCCCCCTAGCATCTGTCTTCCGAGCTACGTACGCGTCCTTGACAATACTTTGGTTGGAATGCCTTCCATAGCAATGAGTCAGTCACCCCCGTAGGAAGATTTGAAACGAAGAAGGTTGTGATAGGCCTCGGATCAGTGATACCCCTGTTGTTCCGATGACGGAAGTTTGAAGTGTCTCTTCGGCTCCTCATGACGCTCACTCTCTCTTGAACAAGATGGTTAATAAGTATGGTCTTGAGTGTATAATTGCTTTGATAGATATGAAAAAGTGGTAATTAATTGATTGTTGATTAATTGTTCCAATTTCTCACAAGAAAGTGGAGTATTCTACAAACATTTAACTTGACAATAGCATGGTAATTGGATCGTGGAATAGTTTGCATGGTAATAACAATAGCAAAACGTCTTATTTGCCATTAGGAAGATTCAGTTGATACTTTAGAGACGTCATGTGCTTGCAATTACAATCTAAAGGTAATCCATAAGTTCATTGGTATGTTTGGACTAAGGGTGTTCATGGTTCGTTTTTAAACCATGAAATCGCCCAAACCGATCACCAATTTGGTTTCATGGTCAATTTTTATATGGGTTTTATTTAACTTGGGACGCGTGTATTGAAAGTTATAATATAACGTTGAATAATTAGATAATTAGCTAGAATAAAACACGTGGCGATAGTAGTGCTTGATACGTGTCTGACCATGGGAGAATGGTCTATAGTTCAAGAAGTGTCACTAAAGCAGCATTCTCCATGTACCTTTCATATTTTATATATTACTTTGTGATGAATCTGACACCCAACAAACTCAGGTTAATACTTTTTACAAACATATAAGCCTACAGTAGCGAAACATTTTATAAAACGTAGTTAACTGGGTTAGTTGAGTCGGTATGATGATTTGGGGAAATCATCGGGAGTTGGTTCGTACTTGCATAATGTCCATTGTTCAATGATTCGAGGAATAATTAGGGAAACAGATACGTACACACGAGTCTTAAGTCCCGTTGTTGGTGAAAACATATAAGGGCATGTGTAGTGGCTTCATGAGGAGCTCCATGGAGATTTATAGTGCCCTCTACACCGCCCCCTTGGACTTTATGGGGTCTCCATGGGAAGGACTCCATACACATAACGGACATTACAGCAAAAAAAATAATTTTATAATATTATTTTTAGTCAATTTCTTCACTCCCTTCTTCTACACCCAATCAAAATAATATTTTAATCCTCATGGAGCCCCATAAAGCCCCTCACCCACTACACACCTATTTCACATAAAGCCCCTATCTCACTTTATTAATATTTTAATCCCATAAAGCCTCTCACTACACATACTCTAATTGGAGTAACTTATCAAGTATTACATGTTCTATAATCAATTAACAACTTGTGAATGCATGTTTATATGATTTGATATGTTAATGTATCTTAAAATGCTATTTTGGGGTCGTGGGTGCGAATGAGTAAAAGAAGTCCCTCATTCGTATGGTGAAAGATGCGAATGAGAGATTTCTAGTCCCATTCGCACACTATTAGACTCATTTGCACACTTTGGTTTGCGAATAAGAGCATAGTATATATATATATATATATATGTATATATATATATATATTTGCCTCATTCTCATCATTTCATAACCCTAACTCGCCCCCAAGTGCTATCTCTCTCTCTCAAACCCTAACCTGTAGAAACAAGTTTTTGCACTCATTTCTTGGATTCTAAAGCTAAAACAAGTTTTATATCAATATCAAGTGAAGATTCAAGGCGTGTTAATCATCCAAACCCTTTTCAATACATTTTTATACATTTTTGACAAACCCTAAGGGTCCAAATCTGATTTCAAAGTGTTTTCTTAAATAAAAACCTCTCTAACATCTTTCTAAACTAGTTCTCGACCTAAACAATGAATTTCTTCATAAAACCTAAGTTTAAATGATGTTGGTGACCATATCTGTTGGGTTTATGTGTTATGTATTGATAGGATTATATTGGAATGTTGTTAAGAGGATTGTGGACTGCTTAGGAGCATTCTTAAGGGTTGTATGTGTGGTCTATTGATGTTTTATGGACTTTTACCTATTTTAGGGGTTTATGTGATAAATCTAGGGTTGTAACATGATGATATGATTAGGAATTCATTTAGGCGAGTTAATATGTGCTTAATAATCTAGAAATGATGTTTTTCTAATGCTTTCCATTTTGGGTAAATTTCTCATGCAACAGATGTGACATCTCCGTAATTTGCCATTTTGGGTAATATATGATTGGTGTGCGAAACGGACTATTTGATGACTCAAACAGACGTAAAAAGCATTTTATTAGGATAGATAAGTGTGACTGCACTGTTTGGTTGTATTTCATGAAGTTTTTGATAGGGTTTAAAGGGTTTATGTTCGTCAAAATAGCTTAACAACTGAACAGGTACGAATGAGTACCCATTCGCACGGTCGAATGTGTGAATGAGTGGGAGGTTCTCCCATTCCCATGATCGACTGTGTGAATGAGAGGAGTTTATACCCATTCGCACCTAATTGACCCATTCTTGCCAAAGATCCATTCGGTTGAGGTGAATGACTAATCTTATGACCCATTCGCATGAACAAAGTGTACGAATGAGATTAGAAATAGTCCCATTCGCACAAACGTGGAAAATTGTGAATCTTTGGTATAAACTAAGTGTTTTACGTGCAATACTTGTGTGTGGACTGTATATATACTTGATGAACTAATATAACGGGTCACCAACGGGATGTCGAGTTAGGTGTGGTCAAGTCAAACATTCAAACACATTTTCGAACGTACACAGTCGTAGTCTAAACGATCAGGGCTAGTTAACCTACGGGTTATTAGTTAACACACACTCATGAGAATTTTATGATAAGTCGCCGGTAATAGGGACCATTATCACACATTTGGTTGATCTGTTTAAAGAACGCAACCTAAGGTGAGTTTCACGGCCCCACTTGTAACACCCCAACCGATGGCGGAATCATCGAGGTGCCACGTAGTGACGATTGTTCAAAAGCTCATGGTACTAAAATGTAAATATTATTGAATAATCAAAATTGTCTTACATGGAAATGGAAATTACATTGTCTAAATGAAATGTAAATATTGAAATAACTGAATTGAAATAAAGCACTAAATGTCTCTTGCTAAAGCGCTAGATCAAACTGCACCTGAAACATGTACAAAAATAGGTTTGGTCAACATATGAAATGTTGGTGAGCATTCCTAGATTTGATATGTATAGTAGGTTAAAAAGTTATACAATTCAAGTGCAAGCTACAGTGCAAATATGTAAACCATGTATCAAACAAATGAGCGAAATCAACCCTGTGACTGTATAATGTACTGTATGAACTGTAGTGTACTCAACCAATAAATGGATGATAACTTAACACTGGCCACGGATTCTCCGATGAAAAAGGGGGAGAATCAATCTAGGCGGGTTGTCAATCCAAATAGCGCTATCCAATGTTAAGGTCGGCTTGTACCATGTTAATGATTTCACTAAGTACAAATGTAATCCACATGTATTGTCTAAGCATAAAGCACGTTGTAAGCAATGCACATAGTACTAGAATTGTATTGTAAAAATGTAAACTTGTATTTGAAATTGTAATAGTGTACATGTAACACCCAAAAAATGTATAAAAGCAAAAAGGGGTAGGAATACTCACAGTTCACGTAATAACTTGAAATTGGACTTGGACAACGAATTATGATTTGAGATTACTCCCAAATGATCAACCTAAAGTATTCGATAATGTGTAAGGGAAATAACTCTAAGATATATGTATTTCTAGGGCTTCGAATTGGGGATAACGTTTATTTGTTTAATAAACAAGTTGTTTATTAAATATAAGAAATTTTAGTAAATAAATAAATAAAAGTCTTTTTGTAAAATTTTAAGTTGAATATAATCACAACATGAGGTTTTAAGTATGAAAATAATTTTTATAAAATTATTTTCTTGAAAATAGAATATTTAATCTAATTATTTCAAATTGTCAAAATATGACTTTAATATCTAAAAATATTAAAATCAAAGAATTTCTGAATTAAAAATTGTATTTCAGTTCCAAATGAATAGAAATAATTTATGTAAAATTTTGGTACAAAAATATTGTAAAATGAATTTATTATGAATTATTTATGATTAAAACTAACAAAAATTAATTTAAAATATAAAATAAACGGTTTTTCTGAAATAAAAATATTTTCTGGAATGTTTAAGGATGTACAAGTTTAGAATAATTTTTGTGAGATTTAATAAAATCGTTTAGATATTTTTATAGAATTTAATAAATATAAATGAATAAACTTGTATTATTAATAATATATATTAAATAAATTATTTTTGAAAAACTAAAAATTGGATGATGAACCTTATCAGTGGAAAAGCATAAAATAAATTTTATAGAATTTATAAATTAGTTTTAGTATTTTAAAACGATTTTAAAAAAAAATAGAGATAATATATGTATAAGGAATAACCAAAAAAATTGTTTGTTCATAGTGGGAGTCGAACCCTAGCCCTAGGGCCGGTTCAAGCTTTCGAACCACCAACTGATCTGTGGATCAGTTGGTTGATATTCTCGTTTGTTAAAATATAAAAACAGATATGATTAATCATCATCTTCCCCAAATAATAGGCTCAAGAACCCTAGATTTCAATCAATTATAATAACCCCATTACAGAACAGATTTATGAACGTGATCATAGGGTTATGATTCGGGACTAACAAAACAAACATATAGATGGTTTAAACATATACCTACGGCTAGCATGCTCCCACAAACCGAGTCAAACGAAGTAGTCAACCATTTAGGATTGAACAACGAGGATGTAGGTGTGCGAAAGTTTGAGTGTGATGAACAAGTTTTCGGACTAATCTGATCAGTTAGGAGGCGTCTATAAATAATATGATTTCAATTTGGAAAATTTCAATCCTTTGACCAATCATATGGTCAAACGCGTGATTGTTGAGATTGAGCTGAAAGTTTGTGATTAATGTTGGTTAAAGTTTGGAAAGGTTGTATCATTGACTATGTGCGAGATTATAGACCAATTGTCTCCTAGTAATTAGCATGAATGCAAGGTCAATTATTGATTTTTGGTCACCCACATTTGTCTGCATCTCACGTACAGGAAGGGAAAGAAGCAGCAGAATTAAATGTGTTTTTATATAATTTATGTTTATATCAAACAAAAGAACGATGTAGCTCAGATGGGGTATGCGTGAGTGTGCGTGGGGTTGCTACCCGGGTTCGAGTCCTGGGGGAGGCAACCTTTTATTTTTTTTACACAGACACAAGGGGAGGGGAACTGTTGGGCCGGACCCAATAAGGGGGAATGGGCTGAGTTCTTTGGGCCGCTAATCTGGGCTGGGTTTAACTTGGGTAATGGGCTATATGCTTGTAAGTTGGTTTAAGAAAAAAAGAAAATGCATATATATATATAATGACTAAAAAAAAATATCTGAATTTTTTTATTATCAATATTATTATTATTATTATTATTATTATTATTATGAAAAATAAAATATATATATATATATATATATATATATATATGATAAAGTGACGGATGTCACAGCATCCCCTACTTTTAGAAACTTCGTCCCGAAGTTAATAGTAACATAGGGTTATGAATGTTTAGGGTAAAAGTTAAGATAACTGTGGTTTAGAAAATCAGAGTTAAGGTACGACGTGAATTTATAGGTAACAAAGTAAACTGTTTCGAATGACTTGGATGGTAGGTTTGATAGGTGAGGGTTAAGGATTGGATTAGGTTCGTCTCGAAGGGGTAAAGAGAGTAAGAATCTAGTAAATCAATAATTTCAAGTTTTAGGAATCCTATGATAATGTACGGGTTGACTATAGTAACACTAAATGAACTACCAAGTAAGCATAGCTTGTTCCTGGTCCGACTTCCAGTCTCACTTTCAATGCATCATTAGTGTTTGTATACAGGGTGTACCGCAGCTAACCCACCACACCTTTGATACCTTGAAAACGTACTGGACGCCTACCAAAAAACTCTAATAGAATTTCACACTACCCTAACGCACCTGTAAATTCATGATTACGTTCCGGACCGGAATCATCAATTTACCTTACATTAGGGTTTTGTGTCCTTCTATGACCCCACCGATTGTTGAGCAGGTTCCATAGCCTCCACCAGCCGTGGAGTAGGTTGTAGGGCCTCTCCCGACTGTTTGAAAAGGCATATTGACCTCTACCAATCGTTGAGTATGTTCGATAGCCTCCACCAGTCGTGGAGCAGGTTGTAGGGCCTCTCCCGACTGTTGAAAAAGGCATGATGACTTCTATTAAGTGCAGCAATTATTATTCACATAGATTGCAAATTGATAGCATGTTTATGCAAGCAAGTTTGTAAGTACTACAACCATTAAGTGTAAGTGTTATCATGAATAATTAAATGTTTATGAATAATTAGATGTTCAATGCATAGTCAAGTTAAGGAAAAATCAAGTTTCATGTAATAGCCAATGATGTTTCCTTTAGAAAAGCATCTGTAAGATCAAGTATCAAGTCTAAACGTTCCAAATAAATGTAAGGTAGAGTCTTGTATGATAAGTGTAATCAATATGATAAATTTCCAATCTGTGTTAATACACGATAGTATGCAAGGAAATTTCTAGATGTTGTATGCCTATGAGTATGACATAATTGGGTACAAAATGATAATAAGATCAAGAAAATGAAAACACGAGTATCATGAATAATTAAATGTCCAGTGAATAGTCAAATTAAGGGGAAATCAAGTTTCACAAACAATGATGTTTTTGGAAAAAAAAATCCTGTAGAATCAAGTATCAGATTTTTAGTAGTTTGATTATCATGGGTAACTAGCTCATGTGTGAGAAGGTGAAGGATATGAATTTAGTTCTTGAGAGGATGATAAAAAAAAAATCTTGAAACAGAATCAAGGTTGTGAGAGATAATGAATGTGAAGATAGTTGATAAAGAGTTTATTTTATAGTAAGGAGATTATATAGCAGTGTAAATTTTGGGGTTTGGATCAAAGGTTATAATCAAGTGTATAAGAAAACATGGTTGTGGTATATGCCAAATATTGTAAAAATTTGAACAAGTTGAAAATGAGTGAGTGTCGATGGAGAATCTAGAGACTAGATGTTATTCCCAAAAAAAAATTTTATTTTCAAAATTGGTTTTGTATATAAAGCAAAAGTTGTTAAATAGTACAAGCTAAGTAGGCTTTGTAATAGTTTAAAACATTATATAGAAAATCATTTGTTACGTCAATCAATTGAATTTAAGTTCGAGGAAAATATGTACTTTGTAAAGTTACTAGGTAATACAACTAGTTTTAGAAATCTTTAGTTTGTGCTAAAGTATGAGGTTATAGTTTTTAAAATAAATAACATGTGGAGAAAAGAAATAATATGATTTGGGTAGGGTGTTGAATATTTAAAAAGTGGCTAAGAGGGTAAGGTGAAGTGTGATTGTGAAATCCATAGAGGGTTATGAAAGTATGAACTTGTAAGCAATATATGAAAATCGTAAAATACAAAATATTGTATATGAATCGAGAGAGTATTATTGAAAAAGCTTGCATAAAATGCTTGGAGTGCCCTTGTCTAGCTGTAAAGCCCAACAAGAACGTTGACTTTTCAAAGGAATTGAACCCAATGGTGATCAGAGAAGACATGCTTTAGCCTATAAGTGGACACTCACTCCAGGAATCCCCAGGTAAGCATAACAGGTCCGTTATTGGATTTATGCGCTATGCTTGCCTATGCCAGAAAACCCAGGGTACAGGCGTCCACCCTTCCAGATTGCACGTGTCCTTATCACACTCATTATAGTTCAACAACTTTGAAGGAGCAAAAATAAGAGTTGGCATTACGCCTAAGAGTGTCTTCATGAAAGGTACTGCTCCGTTCCATGATGATGTAGACTTTCCACTCCTTGTAGGACACCATCTCTATGCACCATGATGAAGGATGAAAAGAATGGAGAGAGAGAAAAAGGGAAAGATAGAAGAAGGAAAGTAGAGGGAAATGAGGGTAAGGCAATTCAGAAAATATTATGCATGAAAGTTGAAGTTCGGTTATAGTCTAGGCCTATTTCATCTAGTAACCTAGTTCCCTATAACCATGGCTCTGATACCAATCTGTAACACCCCAACCGATGGCGGAATCATCGAGGTGCCACGTAGTGACGATTGTTCAAAAGCTCATGGTACTAAAATGTAAATATTATTGAATAATCAAAATTGTCTTACATGGAAATGGAAATTACATTGTCTAAATGAAATGTAAATATTGAAATAACTGAATTGAAATAAAGCACTAAATGTCTCTTGCTAAAGCGCTAGATCAAACTGCACCTGAAACATGTACAAAAATAGGTTTGGTCAACATATGAAATGTTGGTGAGCATTCCTAGATTTGATATGTATAGTAGGTTAAAAAGTTATACAATTCAAGTGCAAGCTACAGTGCAAATATGTAAACCATGTATCAAACAAATGAGCGAAATCAACCCTGTGACTGTATAATGTACTGTATGAACTGTAGTGTACTCAACCAATAAATGGATGATAACTTAACACTGGCCACGGATTCTCCGATGAAAAAGGGGGAGAATCAATCTAGGCGGGTTGTCAATCCAAATAGCGCTATCCAATGTTAAGGTCGGCTTGTACCATGTTAATGATTTCACTAAGTACAAATGTAATCCACATGTATTGTCTAAGCATAAAGCACGTTGTAAGCAATGCACATAGTACTAGAATTGTATTGTAAAAATGTAAACTTGTATTTGAAATTGTAATAGTGTACATGTAACACCCAAAAAATGTATAAAAGCAAAAAGGGGTAGGAATACTCACAGTTCACGTAATAACTTGAAATTGGACTTGGACAACGAATTATGATTTGAGATTACTCCCAAATGATCAACCTAAAGTATTCGATAATGTGTAAGGGAAATAACTCTAAGATATATGTATTTCTAGGGCTTCGAATTGGGGATAACGTTTATTTGTTTAATAAACAAGTTGTTTATTAAATATAAGAAATTTTAGTAAATAAATAAATAAAAGTCTTTTTGTAAAATTTTAAGTTGAATATAATCACAACATGAGGTTTTAAGTATGAAAATAATTTTTATAAAATTATTTTCTTGAAAATAGAATATTTAATCTAATTATTTCAAATTGTCAAAATATGACTTTAATATCTAAAAATATTAAAATCAAAGAATTTCTGAATTAAAAATTGTATTTCAGTTCCAAATGAATAGAAATAATTTATGTAAAATTTTGGTACAAAAATATTGTAAAATGAATTTATTATGAATTATTTATGATTAAAACTAACAAAAATTAATTTAAAATATAAAATAAACGGTTTTTCTGAAATAAAAATATTTTCTGGAATGTTTAAGGATGTACAAGTTTAGAATAATTTTTGTGAGATTTAATAAAATCGTTTAGATATTTTTATAGAATTTAATAAATATAAATGAATAAACTTGTATTATTAATAATATATATTAAATAAATTATTTTTGAAAAACTAAAAATTGGATGATGAACCTTATCAGTGGAAAAGCATAAAATAAATTTTATAGAATTTATAAATTAGTTTTAGTATTTTAAAACGATTTTAAAAAAAAATAGAGATAATATATGTATAAGGAATAACCAAAAAAATTGTTTGTTCATAGTGGGAGTCGAACCCTAGCCCTAGGGCCGGTTCAAGCTTTCGAACCACCAACTGATCTGTGGATCAGTTGGTTGATATTCTCGTTTGTTAAAATATAAAAACAGATATGATTAATCATCATCTTCCCCAAATAATAGGCTCAAGAACCCTAGATTTCAATCAATTATAATAACCCCATTACAGAACAGATTTATGAACGTGATCATAGGGTTATGATTCGGGACTAACAAAACAAACATATAGATGGTTTAAACATATACCTACGGCTAGCATGCTCCCACAAACCGAGTCAAACGAAGTAGTCAACCATTTAGGATTGAACAACGAGGATGTAGGTGTGCGAAAGTTTGAGTGTGATGAACAAGTTTTCGGACTAATCTGATCAGTTAGGAGGCGTCTATAAATAATATGATTTCAATTTGGAAAATTTCAATCCTTTGACCAATCATATGGTCAAACGCGTGATTGTTGAGATTGAGCTGAAAGTTTGTGATTAATGTTGGTTAAAGTTTGGAAAGGTTGTATCATTGACTATGTGCGAGATTATAGACCAATTGTCTCCTAGTAATTAGCATGAATGCAAGGTCAATTATTGATTTTTGGTCACCCACATTTGTCTGCATCTCACGTACAGGAAGGGAAAGAAGCAGCAGAATTAAATGTGTTTTTATATAATTTATGTTTATATCAAACAAAAGAACGATGTAGCTCAGATGGGGTATGCGTGAGTGTGCGTGGGGTTGCTACCCGGGTTCGAGTCCTGGGGGAGGCAACCTTTTATTTTTTTTACACAGACACAAGGGGAGGGGAACTGTTGGGCCGGACCCAATAAGGGGGAATGGGCTGAGTTCTTTGGGCCGCTAATCTGGGCTGGGTTTAACTTGGGTAATGGGCTATATGCTTGTAAGTTGGTTTAAGAAAAAAAGAAAATGCATATATATATATAATGACTAAAAAAAAATATCTGAATTTTTTTATTATCAATATTATTATTATTATTATTATTATTATTATTATTATGAAAAATAAAATATATATATATATATATATATATATGATAAAGTGACGGATGTCACACCACTTCTATACGTTTAATCATGGGGGAGGTACATGTAACATACTTGGTTACTTAAAGGTTATTATTACTAGTGTTATCATTTGTTTACTATGCGACTCATATAAATCCTAAGGAAACCACTAATATAGGTATATAGAAGGGAAATGTGGATAGATCTATTGGGCCTGACAAACCGCATCGGGTCAAGTGGAGGTTGGACATGTGCATATTGTCTCAAACACACAGGGCCTACCGGGGATGACGGTAGTCCGAATGGTACACACTTATAAGGAACAACACAGTCAGCAATGGTTTCAATCGCAGCAGTAACATACTTAACGTCTAGCTAACGTTCATATAACATAGTAATAACGGATATGATCTTTCTTACTTATTGAATTGTTTTTGGAAGCCTGTAAACTCACTAACATATCATGTTGACACTTTTAGCATGTTTTCTTAGGTCGCAAAGGTAGCGGAATTGGATTAGGTGCACAGAGTCTCACGGCGTCTCGGTTTCACTTGCATGTCTCTTAAACGCTTTTCAAACTTATCATTTTTACTATTTTGTGATTGTAAACGTAATTATGCTTCCGCTGTATTTGGTTAAATCTTTTTAAACCATGTGGTTGCTTTATGACATTTTTAATTCATATAGTTTTCGTTTGTTGTGACCGTTGACTTAAATCCTAGTGTGTCACGTGCTTTGCGCTAAAACTCCGCAAGTGGAAATTGAGGGTCCGACATTGAAACTCACAATTTACTTATATTCAGAAAGCACGCAATTAGTGATTAAATTAATGATACGTGGTTTCCATATAATTATATTAGGATCATGAGTTTGCAAGATTCTCAATTACCTTTGACTTTGTTTTGCGCTTTTAAGTTATCTTTGTGTACATCTAATGGTTCATTTGTTGTAATACATTCTTAAAAGCTCATTTGACTTTGTTTTTTTTTTTTTCTTTTTGGTGTTTTGGGAACGTGCATGTGAACAAGAAACAAAAGTTAGGAGAAAGAATCACAACATTGCAACACAAGCTGTGACCTTATAGCAAGGTAATTTTTATTTATTTAATTACAAGCGTAATAATTATTAGTATTAGTATTATTAGTTGGTGGATTTAATATGGATTTGTAATTGATGAATTGATATGATATGAGGTTTTGCTCTATATGGTTGATTGTGTATAAAAGATTCTTAAATAAAAACTTATGTTTTATTATGTCATATTAGATTTCTCAACCCTGGGACGCTCTCAGGGTATAAGCTAGTGTGTGGGTGTATATATAGGATCTGGATCATTTGAGAACTCCTATGAGTTGTGAGAACCATAGGAACTCACTTTATAACCACACACTTATTATAATAAAAAATGAATATGTGGTCCAAAATTAAACAACAATAAAATAATGAATAAAATATTAATATACTTGTATGGGTAAAAATCCCTTACACCGGTGTAATTTGGTGTAAATTAATGTATTTTTTTATAATTTTTTTTACAGCGGGATTTACGTGTTTTTACACTAGTGTGCAAAATTTTTTTTTTTTTTCGCATTTCACGTCGAGTTCTCGCGAGTTCTCACAACTCATCGAGTTCTCAACGGATCCTAATCCTATATATATATATAGGGGATGGTTAGAATGAAAATCTTATAAAATTGACAAAACCCACTAAACTCTGGTAGCAATTGATACAAAGTGATCAATGGTCTAGATTGATCTTTAATATTATACAGTATTAAGTTAAAAGTACAATAAAGTAGGAGAGAGATTACGAAATGGTTAAAATGGTAATTCATCTACGTTCTCTCTCTTTTTTTTTCTTCTCTCTCCATTTACTTTTTCTCTCCAACTTCTCTCCCTTACTTTTCTCCTATAACTTTCTTTTTCATATTAATTTAAAATAACTGATTTATTAGTTTTGTGTTATTAAACCATATTTTTTTCGGTTTACTGTACATGCACTAGTATTGTTGCATACCTAAAAAGAGTTACCAGTATTATTGGATAAGTAAGGAATTGATATAATAAGTATTAAAACTAGCGTTTAAGAAAAAACTCATAATAGCTACATGTTTTTAATGAGTAAATGACACAAATACTCATTCTATCATAAAAAACATGCATACAAACTTTTAGTTAATGCCCGTTTTAGTCATTTTATGCATTTTGTTAAAAGCTTCAGCCACTCTGCCAAACACCAAAATATAATTGAAAAGATACAGCTACCAGTTTTCGACCACTAGCTAGTTTTGCCAAACATACCCTTAGTGTATGTTTGGAAATGAACCTTTATGAGTTTAGAGCTTCAAGTTTTTAAGAAAAAACTCATATTCAACAAATAGCCTTGTTTGATTGAAGGAACCTGAAGCTTTTAGATTAGGAAAAAAAAATGTATATTGAAACGCTACTAGTATTAGCGTCTAAGAAAAAGCTTCTACTAGCTACAAATTTTTAATGAGTAAAATGACACAAATACCTATTTTACCATTAAAAAAATAAAAAAAACACGGGTACAAGCTTTTCGTTGTGTCCACTTTGGTCATTTTATATAATTTATTAAAAGCTCCAGCTACTCTGCCAAACACCAAAATATATTTAAAAAGCTACGAGTTACCAGCTATAACTTTCAGCCACTAGCTAGTTTTGCCAACAAAATTAATGATGGATTTTTAATTATTGATGGATTTAAAAAGATTTTTCTCAAACGAAATTAATGATGGATTTTTAATTATTGTAAACAACTGTAAGGTTTTTTTTTCAATTACAGATTGTTGTATTGAATTATAAGTGACACAACCACGTAACTTTTAAAAAATTCATTGCAGCATATTGGTAATCCAACTAACAAAGGAAAGCAAGAATTAATACTTTGCGTGGTGGCCGAAAAGCAAAGTTCCAATACAATTCTACACGGTTTATATATATATCTCTCTCCATTCATTCTAGTTCTACTCGATCAGCAGCTAATCCTTTTATATCTTTCTTCTTTACAATAGTCGATAATCCCGTCATCAAAGAATTTGAAGGAAGATTATAAAAGGCAAAGGTTGAGAGGTAATATAATTTATTACAATAACCGCTGCTTTTTTCTTCTACTTTTTGCACGTTCAATTCATCCATGCTTCTTTCTTTGTTTCCCTTAGTTCACCTTACATTCATTCAGTTTAGTACTATTCTTAATTATATCTAATTAACTACATTTATTTATATGTAACATAAATTCACTGACCTGCTTAAGACATTCATACATTACATGATTATAATGACTTTGTATCAATTATGATCTTCCCCTTGCATAAGTTGTTTTAACGATTAAGACGGGTGGCTGCGGCTGGGTCAGGTGGGGGCGGGGTAGTTGGTGACAGGTAGCGGCAACGATGACCTATAGCTTGTGAGGTGATACATTTTATAATTTGTTTATGATTGGTGTGACAACAAAGTACATTAGAAAAATCAATTTACTTTCTAATATTTCGATTTCTGTAAAGTTACCCGTTTTGTGAAATTCAAATTCAAAATCCAGTTAATTTAATATTTCAATTCCTTCACAAATTTCCGTTTCGATAAAAAAGTTCATAGATAAGATAAGATACACTCTTGGATATCTAAACTGAAAACTAACTAAATATTACAGAATAAGTTAATACCCATGTGCACATTTCTTTTCTTTTCTTTCTACGAATACTTGTTAAAATATAGTGTGCATATTTCTATTCTTTTTGCGTAACTTGTGGCAAAAAACCTAAGTATCATAATGTTTTATTGCAACCCACTTGTGAATCCCGCTGTAACGCGCTGGTAAATCCAGTAGTTAATCTAGTGTAACTTTGTAGAATACATGTGTGGGGTCAGGAATGCAATCCGTTATTCCGGACGAGCAAACCAATCCACACCCAATTGTAGGGCTCGTTCGATTGCGATTGGTTTGGTTGTCTAGAATGGTCCGTAGTACATTGGTGGGTCCCATCTGATTTATTTCTATAAATAAAAAAAATTATTAAAAAAAAAAATACAAAAACCTAATTAAATATTACATAAATCTAATTAAAAATATTGCATAAACCTAAATTAAATATTACACAAAACTAATTAAAAATATTACACAGACCTAAATTAAATATTACACAAACCTAATTAAAAATATTAAACAAACCTAAATTAAATATTCCGCAACCCTAATTAAAACATTACCCAAACATAATTAACATAATATATTAGACATACAAAAGCCCTAATACATCACATCCTAGTCATCAAGGTTGGTCTCTAGAGATGACATGCTACGATCGCTATCACAACCGTCCGACTTAGCGCCTCAATTACTGTGTCCCAAGTAAGGAGATGGAGGGTATAATTCATCATAGAGAGTGGTGTATTGCCCATTTGGGTCGATTTTGTACCCTTCGACCCAGCTATGTACGACTTGTGTTGGACGGATGTTTGTGACAAGAGGGTTTGGGGTGAAGTTTGTTTGAGTCTCCCAAATTCGTAGTCGATCAAATTGTAGTTAAGCCTATTAATTGTATAATTATTTTATAGTTATTTTAGTCAATGTTCTATTTTTGTATATTGTTTCCTAGTCAAGTTTGTTAGCTTAGATCATGAAAGTGATCCTTTAATTTCTCCTTGCCTCACGTATATGTACCGTCCTTTGAATAATGGAAAATCACGTTTGAATCATTTAGTTTACATGTTTATCAGAGCCTAAAGCTATGTTCCCGAGTTCATTTAAGGGAGGAAAAGAAAAGAAAGAGAGGAAAATTCTTCCTTTTCTTTTCTTTTCTTCTATTTTTTTCCTTTTCTTTTCCTTCAATTTCTTTCCAATTTGAAAGGATTATATTTGGCCTACTTTTCCCTTTTTTTCCTTTTCTTTCCTTTAAAAAAAAAATCCCTGGAACACTCATTTTCTGTTTTCCTTCCTTAAAAAAACTCAGGAACACAATTAAATTTTCTTTCCTTTCTTTTCTCTCCTTAAGTTAACACGGAAACACAGCGTAACTATTTTCCTTTTTTTGTATTCCCTTTGCCAACAGATCGAGCTGCAGCTCAATCCATTGCTTTCTTTTCTTTCAAATCAATTTCCATTCCTAATCTCACCTCCTTCCATGGTTGACGGTCAAGCACCCAAGCTAAACCCCAAATCACTTCACCCCACGTACACCGTAACTAATATCCAAAACAAGGTGAGAGTGCAAGATGGAGTGAAAGTTTCGTATGGATCATGGGTAAAGCTTTTCGGTTACACGTAATAGGATACAAGGTTTCGGCTCTTATCGATGGTACGCCGCCACTAGAAAAAACCCATCCCCGATGATTGGTTCGAAATTGATGCTATAATCCCTTAGTTGATGTACGGGACTTTATGTGATGATCTACTCGGCCCTTACCCAACCCAATCCGGTTGGGCTCCAGGATGGTATGGCCCAAAAGCGTGCTCTTAACCATCTCGCCATCTTCTTTAGGAGGCCTAAGTTGCCACCAAACCCAGCTCACTCGGGCAATCAGCAAACCTTACTGCATATGATCCCCTTGAACCTACCCATCTTGGAGAAGCATTTCAAGCTATGAATTTGGATGGTACCAGTGAGCAGTGGTACATGGATATGGGTGTGTCTGGTCACCTAACGGGTGATCAAGGTAAACTTACTAATCCCTCATAACAATGTCTTTTTGGCTCTATTTTTGTAGGTAATGGCGAAAGCGTGAAAATATTTGGATCGCGAAACTGCACACTTAAAACCCGCACACACAACTTTCACTTCAAAAATATACTTTACACACCTGACAAAGTTAAAAATTTAATTTCAGTAAGGAAATTTACTATTGATAATGATGTATCTGTTGAATTTGACAGACACAACATCCACCACACACCATCGCCTCCTACAACATCTCCTCAACACAGTCCTACTCCCACTCCTACATCTCCACCGCCCATTCCCACTACTTCGGCTCCTACCCGCACCATGCGTACTCGTGCAATGTATGGCATTTCTAAACCACCTAAACTCTTCAATCTTAACACCACCACTACTATCACACCCATTCCCTCTAACCCAAAACATGCTTTGTCCACAACAAATGGCTTAACACTATGACTGACGAGTTTAATGCCCTTATTAAAACCAAACGTGGGACTTAGTCCCTCGTGACCCTAGCATGCGTGTTATATGTAGCATGTGGTTGTTTCAACATAAATTCAGGTTGGATGGCACTTTGGAAAGATACAAGGCTTGCTTGGTATGTGATGGCCATGGTCAACAAATAGGTATTGATTTTGGAGAGACTTTTAGCTCGGTTGTTAAAATGCCTTCCTTCATGGTCACCTTCTGTAACACCCTAACCCATAAACACGCGATTAGCACGTAAACATACGAGTTTTGACCTTACTTAAAACCACTTCCAATTAATTCTTTGATATTTATGAACAACCTAAACCATTGTAATCAATATATTTTTTATTCCCACAAATTTTACATTTTAACTACTAAAAACATATACTAAGTTTTTGGGATTTAACGGAAGGCTTTAGAATTCTATTGCGAAAGCTTGTTGAGTATTTTGGTGTGTTCGATTCTTCTCGCGACTTGATCCTTGCTCTGGGACTTTCACCACATGTTTACCTAGCACTATCACAAAAATAATGGTTAATGGGGTTGCCAATAGTGCATTTACTATAGTAGGAGTGTCATTACACGTTGAAACGGAATGAACCAGGCCAAACGGCCAGAATAAAATTTTACCCAATTTGACATCAAAAGGCCTGAACGGCCGTTCACTCGGAGTTAACGGTGAGTGAACGGTCATTCACTTGCCATAACATTGAACTACTGATTAGACGACCTGAACGGCCGTTCACTAGGCCACGAATCAGATTATGATGTGCAGTAAGCCTAAACGTGTCACACCATGCCAATGGCGG
Source organism: Ambrosia x helenae (assembly GCA_030844895.1). Taxonomy (NCBI): domain Eukaryota; kingdom Viridiplantae; phylum Streptophyta; class Magnoliopsida; order Asterales; family Asteraceae; genus Ambrosia; species Ambrosia x helenae. The sequence continues at coordinate 529,362 of JAUTDX010007250.1, forward strand.
AAACACGTGGCGTGACGTTGGAAGAGCATAAAACCAAGGTTAACACAAACTATAAGTAATTAAGAAAAATGATCATTTATTCATACGTCGAAAAGTAGTTTCATGTTCCATACACATTACTTAACAAACATAGTTTAAACAAAAGATGAGGTTTCTCAACTATATCCCAACCCGAGGAAAATAAGAGCGAAACCCCCCAAAAGTTTCCGACGCTGGTATGATCCCTACCGCCCTAACAATGAAACCCTCTAGCCATTAGTTACCTGAAAGATATGTTAAAAAGACGTCAATATATAAAATATTGGTGAGTTCACAGATTTTAGTTTTACAAAACATTTTAACCACAACCTTTTTTGGGAAATAACACAAGTAGTGACTATTGTAAGAGTTGCAGGTTCGTGCAGTCTACTTAAGCCCATAACCAAACCAAGACTAGCAATGTCTCGCCCATAGTTGTCTCTCGGAAATTAACAACTTAGTTCAAAATACGTGCACTCCTGGCATACACGGTTGCATAATCGACGCTATCGATTAGGGGTGGGCCTTGTCAGGAAACAATAGAACTATCCAAATATTCCTTCGGTTTTCGATTTCACACATACACACGAATAAATGGTTATAGTAGCGAGGACTCACCCCAAGTGGCGAACAACAAACTCAAGTATTCAACACATCACATATTTCCCTAACATAACATATCTTTCCCCCGAAAACAAAAACAGTAAAATGGGGCCGTGAAACTCACCTTAAGCAAGCGTGCAAGCCAAAATGTTGAGAATAGCAAGTCCAATGTCAAACACTTACAAATGTCCTAGACGTATAAATCACTAAGTCTATAGTGCGTGTGTTTCAGCAAGTTGTATGCCCAACTCCCAACACCACTATTTAGTTCAATTCCCCGTATAATTAAATGTGTATCCTAGGTCCGTTGGTGATGGATTATCCCTGGTATAAGTTACACTTAGATTTCCGTATTAATTAACTCATTTTACATCATTATCGACTCGACTCACTAAACCGTATAATTATTTTCCCATTAAATAGTTATACTAGGATCTTGCTGATCGATATTACATTTTCAACACTCGACTCGACTCACTTTACCGTATATTTACTTTTCCATTAAATAAATATACTAGGATCTTGTCGACTCGATACATGTTTTATATTGTCAAGTTCGTAGACTTGTTTTAAATGTGAAATCTTTGTAGATTATTTACGTTAATTCTCCCATGAATTGATTTCCAACACTTAGGAAAGTGTTATGTATTTTCACCCAAGTTATATATTTTAGTTTATAAAATATATGTTTTCATTTCCACATTAGATGCAATAACATATATACGTATCTTGTAGGAAGTTATACAATATATACTTATTCGTTCGTTTTTACATTTTGTCCGTTAACACGCCATGATATAAATATGTCACAATTATTACCTGTATTTATATATTTTCATGTCCCGAATAATACAAGTTGTATATATACATTTTTGTATGAATAAATACTTGTCGTCGTAATACTATTTTTCCTACATCCAAAATATATACTTTGTTATTTTTCCTAAAGTACCCAACAATAAGTTTTCTTGAAATTAATCAACCTTTAATTCCTACATATTTTACTTGGAACTTTATAAATAATATTTTCATTTTCAAAATCAAGACTTGATTATTTACAACAAAATACTCCAACACTTTTATATTCCCATATATACAAAAGTGTTCATTTTTACACAAATTTTTACCAAGTCTTTAAGTTACCAAATTATTATAAAAAACTTTGTTTTTATATTTTTTCCATAATGTTTGGTAATCTACATTTTTATAAAATCTTATTTATAAAAAAAACACAGTTTTATACAAAAATACATTTTTGTAAGTTTACTAACTTTTCACAAAACAACCTTGGAAAGTTAAGATCTTCCATTTTAACATCTAACTTCCCAAAGTCACACTTTTAGATCCTAGTTTCTAAAATGACATTTTATGCCCCTCAACTTTTAAAGCTACAAAATAATTCCTTTAACTTCCAAAAAGTTACATTTTCTACCTAGATCTTTCAAAAGTGACAATTTTATACTAAACTAGTAAACTTGTTTTTATCAACTTTGGTAATATGAGTTATTATTATTATCCAAAAACTAGTAATAACCCAATATCATTTTATTAGGGTTAATAATATGTTTGTTTGGTGTGTTAAGTCCATAGAGTCCAACATGTCCATTTTTAGTGTTTTCAAAGTTAGTGTCTTTAGTGTTTTGTAGTATATCTTGTAACATTTTTAAGTTCCATCATATTATTATGTTTTAGATTATTACATTATGTGATTAAACCCACTTTTAAGTATGTTCAAGTTATTTTTATAAAAATCATCCAAAACATCTTCAAATACATGTGTATGTGAACTTGTAAATACTACAAAACCACTAACATTTTTCTTTAAAACTCATGGCCCTATACCCTTTCTATGTCCTCATGTTAAACTTGTAAAAGCACATATTATTTCTTGATCAAAACCCTAGTTATATATTATGTTTAGAATCTTTAACATTTGTAAGTTTATGTTAATTTTTAAAAATACAAAAACATTAACAATAACTACATGAACTCACGGCCAATGTTCTAACACCCTCATTTTAACTTTGTTAATCATATGTTTCATTATGTGAAGATTCATTATTTTAACCCAAGTACAACTTGCTTCTAACACATGTTAAATAAAAACATACATAAACAAGAAGTAAGAATAAGAAACTTACAACTAGTACAAGGCTAGGGAAGACTCAAAACTCAAGTGGGAGGAGGTTTAAGTGTGTCTTCTAATGCTCAAGCTCTAAGTTTCATGTACACACTTGATTAGGGTTTGGAAATGAAGTGATTTTATGAGTGTATGGATGAAAAACAAAGATGGATTATGGTATGAAGATGTTGGCGGTAGGTTTAAGTGGAGAAGGAAGGAGTTTGTGTGTTGTTTTGGTGGTGAGATTATCATGCATGTGTTGACTTTATAAAAGGTTAGTTTGTACTTTGATTAGACAAAGCTAAAGCTTGCCCAACATATAATCATTTTGGGAGGTTAAAGAAAGAACTTAGGGTGGCTCTAGCCATGCCCTAGAACCGGCCGCATGAAGCTTGTGTGGGTCCCACTTTATTTTTTTTTAAATATCTCCTAATGATCTAGTTAAAATCTAACTAGTTTGGTTAGGGTTTTCGAGGTTTTATCGCGTGTTTATTACGAGTTATTCTGGACATATAATTGACCTCCCAATTACCCTTAAACATGAGTTATTTTAGGCATTGTTAAGCTATTTAGGCTTTAGTTGGGTGACTTTATAAGTTTCGCGTGTATCGGTGCGATACGCGAACTTTATTCATTACCGGGAGATTTGTGTTTGGAGTTTCCACATATGGTTTTGGAGTTCCAAAAAACATAATATTTCATGGAAATTCCCTTTATTTCATATCCCGGGTGTTCGGGGTCGTTTTTGGTTAATTAATAGTTATCGGGTAATAACCAACATCCGTTCCGGACAAGTTTACTTGGACGCGATTTCGTTATGCTTCAACATTAAACACGTGCATTCCTATGAATCTTATGGGAAATTTGCTATTCTCTATGGTTTAGTTAAGACAATTAACATGAAATTGAACTTAATTACGTTAATCACGCATAATTAATTAGTACAAAATTACCTTAATTTGCCATTGTCACATTCTCCCCCGCTAAGAGAATTTTGTCCCGGAATTCACTTCATGTTCTTCGGTCCGGGGGCCTTCTCGAATAGAGCAGGATAAGGATATTTGCGCTTCATTTGATCCAATCTTTCCCACATGTATTCTAGACCACGTTTGGCATTCCATCGCACTTTGACCAACTTGATCCAACTACGCCTAAGCTTCTAAACCTTTCAGTCTGTTAAATCATGTTGGACCGATTACAGACGATAACTCCTGATTATACTTGAGACGTTGAACATAAACAACATGTATGTGATAACCGAATCTTTCTTTATTGATTGATAAAATGAACCGACATAGATTCTTCATACATATACACATACATACGTTGTTGAATTGGACGCCGGCCTGAGGTGAGCTCAACCTCAGGCCAACATGGACTAGACCACACACAGTAGTCTTCTCCTAGAAACTGTTGTAACTATCTCCACCGAAACCCTAAGTCTGACATACACATATATATAGGCTTATGGTGGAATATGCTCTGTGGGTTGGGCTTTAGGCGAAGTTATACATCTGCGCCTGGGTCACCACAACTTCGCCCACTAACATAATCGCTCTATATTATCCTATCTTCGCCTATATACTGAATTGCATAGCAACGGTCACAAACTTGCACTAACAAACTCCCCCTTGACCTTTGCTATCAATTCTAACAAATACTGATAATCATCAGACACAAATAATGCACTAATAAACTCCCCCTTGACTGATGATTTCAGTTCTTCTCTTGTAAGACTTGATCTTCAGGCATTGCTCTTTAACCTTCAACCTTCACAGCATCAACCTCTAGCGATCCACGAACCAGACTCGGTCCTAGACTAACACCTGCACGAACAATACCATAATCTGTTTTCTTTATCCCTGTCTTAAACCAGCTGTGTCTGACTCTATCTGATATCTTCACAAATCAACCGAAAACCAGAAGCCTTTCATATCCAATCTCCCCCTCAATGTAAGTCTACCCAAATTACTTCTAGATCCACTATAATCTGCAACTTCCCTCCTTGAAGAATTACGCCTGATTAATAAAGGACCAAAGTAACTGGCATATGATAAGGTTCAATCTTCAACTAATCAACAACGAATGATCAGCTTCATCACAAAGATACATCGACAAAATCTCACACACATGCTTGGTGATCTTCAATCTCAGTCTTCAATCATGATCCGAAACACCCAATCCATAATCACCCGCCATGACCAGTAACTAGGTAGACCATTTGTCAATCAGAATCTTGAATAGAAAACGTAAGAACAAAATCATGCCAAACTAATAACCCAGATCTTCTTTACTCGAGCATTCGCAAATTTTTCAGAGAACAACAGAATAATTCTTATCTCACCATTTTTCTCTGCAAAAATTCACTGAAATCTTCTTACTAATACTTCCAATCAAAGCCCTGTGCAACAACACTCAACTCCGACTCTAAAGTATCACCCAAAGATTTAAAACATGTTCACTTTCGGTTTCTGCCATTCACAACTTTAATTATTCATCCAAAACGGGTCTGAAAAATATACAGGAATACATGACCCACATTTGTTCACACATAAGGCCTGGAGACAAAGCTGGAACTCCTTGCTAGAACAACTCTTCTATCATGATAATTCTCCGATAACAGATGCGAACCGGTTAAAATTTTCGGAAAATTATTATCACCAAACTTTTTCTCCAAGAACATCTCCTTATTCTAATCATCCAGAAAAAATTTCGTGCAATAAAATTATTCCTTATTCGAGACTTTGTTTTTGGTCCTTGGAGTTAGACGGACTCATCTGTCCAAACCAATTTGACTAGTTCACGTCCGATAATCTTCTACGATCATAAAGAAGATACTTAACGAAGATGCTTTAGAATATGCTTTAGAGAAGATGCTCAATCCACGAAGATGGTTTGAAACGAAGATACCTGTAGCAAAGATACCTAAAACAAAGATGCCAGAAAACGAAGATGCCCAAAAACGAAGATACCTAAATAACGAAGATAGCTAACTTCGTTAGATACTTAACTTTGTTTTTATCTTCCTTTTTTTGTCTGATTTGAACCCTGATCGAAAATTTTCACCCGAACACATCAGAATTCTTTAGATCTGGTCGAAAATCATGTAGAAGGCTATAGGAACTTCTGAACAAACATAAATTGTATCAGATCCATTCGATTTTAACATCCCCAATGAGTTTTAGCGTAATTAAAACCCAAAATCAAGAGCAATCGTGAATCGAGTGACGGTTATACCTTCTGATTCGTAACCATGCTCTAATACCACTGTTAAATCATGTTGCACCGATTACAGACGATAACTCCTGATTATACTTGAGATGTTGAACATAAACAACATGCATGTAATAACCGAATCTTTCTTTATTGATTGATAAAACGAACTGACACAGATTCTTTATACATACACACATACATACGTTGTTGAATAGGACGTCGGCCTGAGGTGAGCTCAACCTTAGGCCAACCTGGACTAGACCACACACAGTAGCCATCTCCTAGAAACTGTTGCAACTATCTCCTCCGAAACCCTAAGGCTAACACACATATATATAGGCTTATGGTGGAATATGCTCTGTGGGCTGGGCTTCAGGCGAAGTTATACATCTTCGCCTGGGTCACCACAACTTCATCCACTAACATAATCGCTCTATATTATCATATCTTCGCCTATATAGTGAATTGCATAGCAACGGTCACAAACTTGCCCTAACACGGTCAGTCATTTTAATTGGTTCTTCAATAAAGTGAAGCTTATTGTCAATTTGGATTTCGTCGGCAGGGATAATAATGGTCTCATTGGATAGACACTTTTTCAAATTTGACACGTGGAATGTGTCATGTATCCCGTTAAGCTCTTGCGGCAGCTTCAGCTTGTAAGCCATAGGGCCTACTCTTGCCAATATTTCGAAAGGACCAACATATCGAGGATTCAACTTTCCACGCTTCCCGAAACGTGAAACACCTTTCCAAGGTGACACTTTTAATAGAATTCTATCACCGACTTGAAATTCCAAAGGCTTACGCCTTATATCCTTATAACGTTTCTGTCGGCCGCGCGCCGCTTTAAGACGTTCCTTTATCAAGAAGATTTTATCGGTCGTCTCTTGAACAATTTCGGGCCCGGTAAGTTATTTCTCTCTGACTTCAGCCAAACATAGTGGAGATCTACACTTACGTCCATATAGAGCTTAAAATGGTGAATCTTGGATACTCGTATGATAGTTATTATTTTACTATAATTCCACTAGTAAATCTTGTAAGCTGAATCATGGAATTGATCATTTAATTTCCCCTTCCCTCACGTATATGTACAGTCCTTTGTTTAATGGAAATCATGTTTGAATCATATAATTTATAGATCCATGGTGATAAGGCCAAGAGGAGCGAAAAGGGTTTTCCATGAGATGGGAAATGAAAACGATTAGCCCCACCATGTCACGTCGAGATACTGTAGAAGAAAATCGTTTGTAAGAGGATTTGGATCCTCATTGGTTAAGGAGGGACCAAGAATAGACCAGAACCATGGCTAAGTATCAGCGTATGATACTTGAGCAGGCCCAAAAGGCAGCTAGAACCCTTAGCTTTGGCTACCGACTCACGGAAGGGGGCCAAGCAACAAAATCCTAAACCCTAACAACCAACACAAGGATACTCGTCAGGGTGGTCATAGTGGAGACCGTAGGAAGCATCCACACGGTCAGGACTATGCAACCATGCACGAGACGTCCGATGGATATGAGTCCTCGAGTGATGAGGGAGACAACCATCAGAGTTACTAGCGTAACTCTAAGTCAGCAACTGTCCATGCTCATGCGGTAGACGATGAATTGAATAAACCATACAGGCCAAAAAGCTTTTCAAAAAAGTCTAAGTTTTCTCCACGCATAACCATGGCACCTCTGCCAGCAAAGTCTAAACTCTCTAGTAGCATCAGGAAGTATGATGGTCCCTACGACCCTGACACTCATTTTTACAATTTCCAGGCCGCAAGAAGCGCTACAAACTGGCCTATGCCAGTTTGGTGCCACATGTTTGTGCAAACCCTCACCGGCACAACTAGGATCTGGTTCGACAATCTCCCTAGGAAGATTGGGGACTTTGACGACCTGTTGTACAATTTTTCTTTACACTTCTCCCAACAAGGGGCAACACAAGAAAGATACAAAACACACCCTGTCATGACAACGCCGAGAAAATGAGTCGTAGAGGACTACATCGTCCGCTACAAACGGGAGGTGTTACATATTGGTTGCGGGGAAGAAGTCACCAATGCAGGCTTTTTTCAGGGCGTCCACAGTGACGAACTGGTGAAATGCCTCACTGGCAAAGATGGCGTCCCTGGGTCATGCGATGAAATCATTAAGGCGACAAAAATCTTTGCGTCTACTGAGAAAACATTCAGACAGAACCGCAACCAACACAACAACAAAAAGAATAACAAGGAAAAACAATATGTTTGGTCGCACATATCTGGCTCTACGGAGGAGGGCAAATACTTCTCCTTCCAAGATGCACGCAACTTCATAAGCAATAAACAATCTCGGGAACAGTACTGACTGTAAAAAAAAATCTATGACCGGACTCCGCTCATGAAGTCTCGCTTTCAGGTCCTCAAGACATAGCATATCAAATTCAAGTAGGCGAAGCCCTTGGGGAAGCGCAAAGGACACTAATAAGTATTGTGATTATCACAATAACTACGACCACATAACCGGCAATTATTATTGTCTTAAAATGGAGATTGAGGTTGCGCCAAAGTCCCACGCCACCAATGCAACATGTCCAGAGGTGGCCGCAAGGATCATCTCCAGGGCAAGCTACCATTCGCGGAAGCAAATATGACTCCTGGGCAGGGGCGGACATATGCTTTAAGTAGGGGTTGCGGACATTGCGGCTCAACTTTGCGCGCGTAGTGGAAAATTAGTGGAAAATTTGTTTTTTTTATGAAATTTGGAAAACGTTGCTACTAAAATGAAAAAAATGAAAAACGTTACTACTGATTTTGTAGCCTAGATCTACCACTGCTCTGGGCGCAAGGTATCTCCTTTACCTTACAAGAAAAAAAACAGAGTCATGATATATGTCGTGTAGCCCAACACCATATTTCAAAGCAACTAATTTTGACTGGGCTACTTTATTATGAATAAATTTGATAAAAGCTTTAGGTGACAGAGATCGTGCCGATCGGGAAGAGCCATTTGGCCAAAAGTCATTTAGCTAATAGTGGTCTCTAGGCACGGTCCCAGCAGAAAAGGGAGTTCGGGAAGAAACATTCGTCAAACAAGGTGAGTGATCCTTCAAGATGACGTGGAAAACAATGTCAACCGCCATACGGAGTCTGCCAGACATGGCGTGACAAGTAGGTTCACCGTCGGAGATAGCCTAACCGTGTAGGTTGTCCGGAGGCGTGACCAAGATCGCGTCCGATGAACACGTTGTGACCAAGACGGTGCAACCAAGTAGGTTGTCCGCCGTAGATGGCGTAATTAAGTAGGTTGTCGATCATGCGCGGTCTGACAAGCACAAGCTAGGCATGACAATCCATCATGCGCGGGGCTGAGGGGAATGTCCATTAGGCGCGGTATGAATGTATGATGATGCATGTCCATCGTGAGTGTGCTCATAGCTATCCCAAAAAATAAGAAGGCAACTAGTAGGGGTGCAAACGAGCCTAGCCGTCCGCGAGTTACTCAAGCTCGGCTCGGTAAAAAACTCGAAATAAGTCGAGCCTTATCGAGCTCGAGCCGGGCTTGTGCCTATAACAAAGCTGGTTTATTTATCAAGCCCGAGCTCGAGCCTGGCATGTGAAGCTTGTTAGGCTCGTTCAGCCTTAGCGTAAATTGTAATATTAGTTTTTTTTTTATATTTACCCCTAATTTAAAGTTGTTTAGTAAATGAGCCCGAGCTCGAGCTTCACTTATCGAGCTCATGACCCTAAACGAACTATTATTTATATTATTTTTATTTAATATATTAACGCATAGACTATAAACGTGCTGAGCTTGAGCTTAAGAAATTACCAACGAGTCAAGCTCGAGCTTTGAAAACATAGCTCGAATCGAGCCGAGCTCAAGCCTGGTCAAACTCGGGCTCGGCTAGTTTGCAACCGAAAGGCAAGTGACTCATTTTTACTGTCCAGTATATTTCACAAAAGGGCAAGGGTCGTGCGGCCACCCTTCGTTTTTAAGTGACATAATATATATTTTCCTTTTTTTTAACATTTAAAGGGAAAAAATAAATAAATAAGGCAATTAGTCTTCGTAAAATAACTTAGGTGGCATAAATTCTAGGTGTTGTTTTTTGTGGTGTAAGGCGGTCTGTTTTATGTTTTTGGGTTTGTGGTGTGTCGCTAATTTCTTGCTAGTGGCCTCGTGGTTTCAATAAAAGCTTTTTCCGTTCAAAAAAAATAAGCAATTAGTCAGGATATCGCAAGTGTACAGGTTTGTGCTCTTGAAACATAAAGGGAAATTGGATTTTAATAACCTGAACTATTTGAAATTGGCCACTGGCACCCCAAACTAAAAAATTGGCCGTTTATAACCTGAACTATTGACTTATTGGAATCTAACACCCACTAACATTTAAATCACTAACACCGTTAGTGGGTTCGCTGATGTGGCAAGATTTGCTGACGTGACATGCTGACGTGTCAATACATGTGTGCACACATCAGTGTGCCACGTCAGCAACTTGTGCCACATCAGCGTGCCACGTTAGCAACTTGTGTCGCGTCAGCAACCCAACTAACGGCGTCAGTTAGTTGGGTGCTAGATTCCAATAAGTCAATAGTTCAGGTTATATATGGCCAATTTTTTAGTTGGGGGTGCCAGTGACCAATTTCAAATAGTTCAGGTTATTAAAATCTAATTCCCCAAACATAAAAGTTTATGAGCACATACATATGCACATATGGTTTGTACCCATGCACCATGGATTGTACTCCACCATTTAAAAGTGTGAGGTGAAATTAATATCGTATTGCGCACTTTTTTTTTTTTTTAAATTAAAAATAAAAGAGTGATTCTTAGGCATGACTAAAGATGCGAAAACGTTAAGTAGGTCTGCATAACATGATTTGTTACGGCAAGCATTTAATAATGAAGAGAATAGGAGATTCAGAACGTGTTAAACGGTTTCAGGACTTAGAGGGTGTTTGGGATTGTTTATTTTAACTCCAAAAATGTTTTTGTTAGAAATGCTTATTGGCTTATGACTTTTAAAAAAAGAGTTTTAAGAAAAGTGTTTGAATTAGCTTTTGTGAAACGTCAAAAAGTCAATAATTGTTTTGTTTTAACACTGTGTTCCCGAGTTTCATTAAAGGATGGAAGAGAAAGGATCTCCATCCTCTTCCCTTCTCTCCAATTTCTTCTAAATTGGAAAGATTGAAAATCACACTAAAATCCTCTTTATTATCCCTCCCATTCCCTCCCATTCCCTCCTACAAAAAACTCTGGAACACATTTTTTCCCCACTTCCTTCCCAATCCTTTCTCTTCCATCCTTTAATGAAACTTTGGAACAGAGTTTAATGTTTCGTTTAACTTATTGTGAAGATTGGTTGTATAGGTGATAGATTTGTAATTTTATTCCAAAAGTCAAAAGCAAAAGCTAGAATTTTTAACTTCTTAAAAAAAGAAGTCAATAAGGAGTTTTGAAACTCAATCCCAAACACCCTCTGGCCTCTTAGATCTGAATAATAATTGAGAAGCAATAACCACCGGACATCTAACCGTGTTAAATGCAACATGCACGGATCTTAATGTGGAGATCTAGAAAATAGGTGTCCAACTTGAATGAATACAGATATGTGGAATTCTGAATTTGTAATGTCACAAATAGCTTTCATAAGCGTAGAACCAGAAATCATATATGGGATGCCAAGTAACCCAAATCTATAGGTTTTAGTAGAGAAGAACAAAGTGTGGTCAGTTGTCGGTACCATGAATAGCGCCAATGAAAAAAAAAATCCTTACCCATTTAGGTTTAGATGGGTTTCCAAAGGAGAGATCGAGATCCACACCTTTTCTTTGTCTTCAAGATCCAAATATGAGATAAGAGAAAAGGAAAAGAAATAGGGTCGGAGGAGGCAGTTGTCAGGAGTCTCCTCCCATTCACGGCTACAAAAAGTGTAGTAGGGCTCCAACCTGATTCCGATTATTAGAGGTGAAGACCTCTTAAATAGGAAACTCATAGGTCACCATCATGAACCTCTAACCTAATGGGCCAAACCCGGTTAGGGGTTGCCTAAACCCTCAGCCCAGTAAATGTAGTAAAGCTACATTTTGCTGGGTCTCTCTATTGAGTTAGTAGACAATAATAAATGATATATATTAGCATGGCAAATAATATTAATGGTACGTTTTCGTAAATTAGGAGACTTATTAGGTATCAGGTGTTGACCGGTTTAACCGAGCTGAGTCATACCTCATCACTAAGATAATACTATTTAGGAACAATTCAAGTGGTTTGAGTCTAGCTCAAAGTCTTTTGTTATTGCATGCATACCTCATTTTGCCCATACATTTAGATTATTTTGATAATATATTCTTATTTGTATGTTAATCAACGTATTAGCAGGCATTCTAACCGGTACTGAAAACTACTTTTTTCAACTTTCAACCTCTATTTACCTGCCCACATTATTACGTGTCATATTATTATTTGCTTGATGAATTATAATGTTAAAATATTATGTATTGAAGGTCTCAATGGACTTCTATTTTCATAACTTTTACATCCAATATTCCAATTTCCACAAACAACACATTAAAATTTTGCAATGAAAGTTTCTTCAACTAAACGCATAAGCTTGAAATTTCAAACGAAGCAAAAGTACAAGTCAATCAAAGCACCAGTAGGATCCAAATCATTGATTCTAAACAATCTGTAAATATATAATTTGAGCAGTAAGGACAGGGTTTAAACTTTTGAGCAGTAGTGGTAAATGACGGAGCGTAAAATACATTGAAAGGATCACAAGATGAAGTTATTCAATAAACTCATAAGAAAAGGATCACAAAATAGGTTGAATGTTTATGTTACACAAAAATGATTTAAACTTGCTTAAAGTTTCTTTCTCAAATCACAAAAAGTAATCATCAACAAAACAGAAAAAGAAAACAACTAATCAATCAGACAACATCAGTCCTGTAAGCAAATTACTTTTTGTACCCAAGGTATACCAACGCCCTTCCTCTATCTTCGAGTTTAGTAAGATAATTTTTCAAGAGTGTCGCATACTAACATACCCAAATACCCTCAGGTATTGAAAATGATAGTACGACAACACAAAATTCCACTACTCCTATTTATACAAAACAAAGAAAAACAAACACATACAAAATAGAAGCCACTAAGTCACTAACTAGCAAATCGTATCTCCGATAAGCTCGGACAAACTTGACCATTTCTCATTTACGTGCAACTTTTATCACATCGGTATTATCTGGGTAAAATCCCTTTATTCTAGCATGACTCGATCCCACACCTCTTGACCGTTAGTTGGACCTAACCCGTGATACGTAACTCGTGAACTAACCTGATTAACCCAACATGTAGTTGGTTAGAGAGTGCTAACTATTTTACATGTAGGATTGCCCTTACTTATAGGTGTGCCTTTGCCATAAGCTTGTCTTAGTTATGGCCTATATGTGTGCCTTTTGAACCTTAACTAGAGATTTTTATGATCCATATGTCTTATTTCTTAATCTATTAAAATTTCTGTTTTTTGATCGAACAACTGATGGAACAATCAACACTCTTATTTGTATGTTAATCAACAGAGATGTGATTGAATACAAAAAAAAATTTAAAGTTTCGGTTCTTCCAAATTGAATCCGAAAAGATCTTAATCCTTGATATGTTGTTGATGTTTCTTTGTAAAACCGAGTCTGATTCAAAATAATAATTGTTCAAAAACTGATTTTGATTCCAGAAAAAAACAAATAGTTCTGTTTCACAAAACTTTTGGCGGGAAAAAATTTATACAGAACAAGAGAGAAAAACAGGGGATGATATGATTGACTCGATTTCGAATTGGATTAAGCCTTTATGTATTTAATTCTTTATAATAGTTAAGGGGCAGGAATGATATAACCGTTTAATCATTCGTTCGATCTCTTCTGTGAATTTCGGTGTCTCGCCGGAGTTTTCTGTTTATCCTTCGATCCGGTTTATTTCTTCTTTATTTTTGGTTATACGTTTGTGTATTGATCTTTCTTAATCCTGTTTGGCCTTTTGATTTTTTGTTCCAATGGTTTAACGATCGGTTATATTAGTCTCTTTGTTTTTCAAAATGAAACAGAGTATGTTCTGGTTAGGGCGAAGCTTGGTTCTTAAATCGGCGGGGGCCGGGCTCAATTTTTTTGGATCGGTAGGGGCAAATCGGCGGGGGCCGGACTCAACCCGGACTCAATTTACCTACAAAAATCGCAAATTTCCACTACTGAGCCTAAAAACAGGGGGGCTAGGGCCACCCGTGGTCATTAAATCCTTCGCCTCTGGTTCCGGTCATCTTCTTCTTTGTGGTAAATGGAACCGTTTGATAAACCAATGCTCTGATGACAATTGTGAGATCTCAGGATCGGTTGAGGGAATATTTAAGAGAAAATAATTGTTTCATTAACAAGAAAGTTTCATACATTAACAAATGAATACATATCAGCCTATTTATACTTGGTGAATCGGTGCGTCTCAAGCAACACAACCGTTCAAACTATAATATTCGCTAATAACTAACTGTGATACATCGGTTCACTTATTTCTATTCTAGACTTAGGATATATAATATAGTTAGGATAAATCAAATATTATACTGACATTACTTAGTTAATTTGATAATATTCTACAAAAATTCACTTTGTAACATTTCATTTTGATTTAAAGTCGGCAAAAATCTGATTAAAAAAATGCCATTTCATTGACATTTTTACATTATTTGTAGGTCTCAAGAAAATGGAGCAGTCTGTATATGAGATTGTCGTTCGTCCTGTTATGAGAATTTTAACAGATCATATCTCAAAACACATCGGATATGCTGCTTTCTACACAAAACATGTTAACAACATGAGAAACAAAATGAAGGTTTTGGAGTATACACGTGCTGATGTCAAAAGCCACATGGACACAAACAAAATTAATAATAAAGAGATACCTGCAGGTGTGTCTGATTGGTTGAATGCTGTTGAAAATTTCAAGGAAAAAGTTCAAAGCATTTCAAGTGACAATATTAGATGTGTAAACCTGAAAATGAGGTACCAAGCGGGAAGAAAAGCTTGCAAGGATACCACTACGATCGAAGAACTTATTACAACAAACTCAGGGTTTAAGTGGACTGATGCCCCAAAACCTACTGGAATAGTCGATTCTAAACCTGCATCATCCACTACTACGTCATCATCTGGTGGAGAGATCTTCAGGTCAAGAGACAAGCCATTTAACGATGCATTGAAGTTGCTTCAAATAGACGCCGACAAGAGTCAAGTTATAGCTTTGTGCGGAATGGGTGGTGTAGGAAAAACCACCATGATGGAACAACTTGAAAGGGTTGCAAAAGAAAATAAGACATTTGATATGTTTGTGAAGGTCGTGATTGGAAGAAGTCCCAACATGCTTTCTATTCAGAATGATGTATCCGTACAAATGGGAGGCGAAGGCCTACGCGAAAAGACTGAAGCAGCAAGTGCAGATAGTCTTTATAAAAAATTCAAAGAAATGTTACAAGATGGTAAAAGCAGGGTTCTGGTTATATTGGATGATGTGTGGCAAAATATTAACCTAAAAATTATTGGAATAACAAGTCCTCTCCCAAAGGGCCTTCAGTTATTGCTCACGTCAAGGGATTCAAAATTTTGCTCACAAATCGCAGCAGGTGCTGGTTTAACTATTCAAGTAATAAAAGTTGATGTCTTGGAAAAGGCGGAAGCACAAAATTTATTTTGTCAACTTGCAGGAGTTTCAATAGAAAATGATGAAGATAAGTATCTAATAGGATGTGACATTGTCAAAGCGTGTGGCCATTTGCCACTGGCCATCAAACTCATTGCATCAACACTTAAATTTGAAGAAATGTTTGAGTGGAGAACTGCGCGTGATCGTTTGAAGAATAGAGAATTTGATGATGATGTGCAGGAAATTATCAAGATAAGCTATGACTATATTAAAAAGGATGAGGATAAAAAGATTTTTTTGCATTGTGGCTTATTTCCTGAGGACTATGATATTCCAATAGAGGATCTCATGAGACATGCATGGGGCCTAAAGTTGTTCAAAAAAGTTTCCACTTTAAGAGAGGCTAGAGACCGGACAAATACTTGTGTGGCCAATCTCATAGAGGCAAATTTGTTGATCAAGAGTGATCAGGTTGGGTGTGTTAAATTGCACGATCTTGTGCTTGCTTTTGTGTTAAGCGAAGTTTCTAAAGGTGATCATGCCTGGATTATTAACCATGGAGACGTATCCAAGTGGGATAGAGATGAAGTGGGCATATCTTGCAAAAGAATTTCATTAACATGCAAGGGTATGTCTAAGTTTCCTAGTAAGTACAGGTATCCAAACATGTCTCTTTTACAACTTATGCATGGAGATCCCTCACTCATATTTCCTGAAGATTTTTATGATAAGATGGAAGATCTCAAAGTTGTAGCATACTATGCTATGCGCTACCCATTGCCACCAAGATCACTTGAATACTCTACCAACCTTAAATCACTATGTCTCCATAATTGCTCTTTGGTGTTTGATCTCTCTTCTATTGGAGATCTTGTGAATTTGGAAGTACTTAGCTTTGCTGATTCTGGCATTAACAAGTTACCATCTACGATAGGGAATCTTAAAAAGATAAAATTACTGGATTTGACAGGATGTGTTAAGCTTCATATTGATGATGGTGTCTTCAAAAAATTAAAAAGTCTTGAAGAACTTTATATGGGAGCTTCTTACGCGCCAGCAGTTAGGTTCACAGATACCAGCTTTAAAGAACTGATGATGCTTTCAAGTCAACTTTGTGCAATGGAAGTGGAGTTCGTTAACAAGATAACTCACCTAAAATATGTGTGCTTTACAAACCTTGATAGGTTCAGGATATCTGTGGGTCGTCTATTGGAACCAAAACTTAGGAATGAAAAGTATGCATTCAAAAACACATTGAACCTTGTTACGAACCATAGCAGTGACCTTCTCGATTGCAAAATTAGTGAGTTATTCAAGAAAACAAAGAATCTTACATTAGAGGTAAAGTATATGGTTCGTCTCGAAGATATTTGTTCTTTCCATCCTTTAGATCGAAGCACATTTTCATGTTTAAGTGACCTTGAGGTTTCTAAATGTGAAAATGTGAAATACCTCTTCACAATTTCTGTGGCAACTGGTTTGAGGAAACTTGAAAACCTCAAAATTTCATCATGCGATAATTTGGAAGCACTGGTACATGATTATGGAAGCGAGATAAACAGTGAATGTGAGATGATCAAATTTGGGGACCTAAAATTTATGTCTTTAAAAGGTTTACCAAAGCTTATAAGTTTGTTCCTGGTTGAGAATGTTGTTGAGCTGCCACAACTAATTAAACTGGAAGTTGAAGAGCTTCCCAACTTCATTAGCATTTATCCTAACAACAACAATATTTTTGCACTCTTTAACACTCAGGTAGTTAATAATTTATAATGAACTTCTAAGGGTCAACTTTTCTAAGTTATCTTTGAGGCTATGAGGAATTAATTTAATGTGGTGTTTTGATAACATTACTTTTGCAGGTAAAAATTCCAGAGCTAAAGGAACTGAAGATTAGATCTATGAGTAATTTGGAGCAGATATGGGCATGTAGTAATGATGAGGAAGTTAATGGTATTTCCATGTTGAGAGTGATTGAAGTGGAAGAATGTAGTAGTCTTGTGAGTCTGTTTCCAACTAATCCAATAAGATTTGTGAATCATTTAGAAGAACTGAAAGTTTCAGAGTGTGGTTCCATAGAAGTAATATTTAACATAGACTTGGAATCGTGCGTTAGTGAAGTTGAGAGGCTTAGCAACAATAGCTTGAAAAGTATTAAAGTATCTAACTCAGAGAATCTAAGAGAGGTGTGGAGGATAAAATGTGATGAAAACAAATCAAGTTGTATTCTTAGCTTTGATGCTATTGAAAAGATATCAGTTAGAAGGTGTGAGAGGTTTAGAAAGATATTCACATCCACCAACGTCAAATTTGATATGCATGCTCTACGAAACCTGCATATAGAAGAATGTGGAGAACATGAGAAAAACATGGAATTGGTTGAGTATTGGCAACATGAAGAGGTATCACTTCACTTTCTTTCTTTGAAAATATTTCAAATTTTTTCCTTTGTATTTTATTTTCTTTTTGGAGAAAAAAATTTCACATAAATCCTTTTTATATTCAATAAGTGCTGCAACTAACAATTTAAAAAAATCTTTCCTTTAAGAAACTAAATATTCAACTGTTTTCTAAATTGTTTATTATTACAATATGTATTCCTTTGAAAACTCTTATAATCTTTTCGATTTACAAAAAAAATTGTGAATGTATGTCATGAATATAACTCGCATGTTTAATCACGGGTTACTCATGTGATCATTTATACATGCAGAAAGTAAACTTGAATCAAACCCATTAATTTTAAAACATTAATAAAAACGTCAATTTTTTTTTGAAAAGTAAACTTCATTAACGAAAAAAACGAGCCCTCCAAGCGAGGACCGCCAAAAATAATTACACCATATACATCGGGTTAACAATCCAATCCTTCCAAATAAGACTCGAAAACCTAGACCTATGCTTGATCCAAAGAAAAGACCAAGACTTAATCAAACCAACCACTTCCATAACTTTCGGATCTTTCCCTTCAAAAACCTTCCGGTTGCGAGTCTTCCATATAGCCCAACAAGATATCATAATAATACATTTTACTATCCGTTTCGCCCACTTAGAGCCGGTAATTTGCTTGTGAAAATTAAAGCGTTGTGTAACATCCAAAGCGAAGATTAGACCCACCTTGCACCAATTACCAATAGCCGCCCAAACCCCGAATGTAAAACCACATCTTCGTTATAAACATCACATAGGCTGCAAGTAATATTAGGAGTCTCAATCTGCCGCGAGCGAAGAGCTAACCGAGTCGGAATTCGGCTCATTTCCATCCTCCATATGAACAAGTTAACTTTTATAGGCACCATAGAATCCCACTCCATAACCATACTCCGCTGCACCTCTGTCTTCTTGCGGATATACTGTTTGACAGAAGCGACCGAAAAACCATTCACCACATCTTCCGTCCACTCCCAGCAATCATTCGCATCAACCAAGATAACACCTTTCAGCAGAAAACAAAGATCTTGGAACTCGGAAATTTCTGCAACAGAAGATAGCCCCCTCTTCCGGTCAGGAAAAAAACGAACTCCACTGTTATACTTCTTCAGCCGATCAGCCACCATAACCTGCTTCCAGCTTCCAACTTAAACAAATTAGGCCATCTCTTACACAGCCGAGTGTCACCAATCCAATTGTCGAGCCAAAATCGAATTTGCATCCCATTCCCTAGCCTTGGACGTACTAAGGAAGTAAGCTTGGTGCCATTAAACTCAGACCGCAGGAGCGCGTTAACAATAGGCCCCCCAACACCCTTTGACCCGTTTATCTATAGGAAGAAACTACCATTTGCCCCTACCTCCATGAATGGTCTCCACCAGGGCTCGCCAAACTGAACTAGGCTGCGTAATAAAAACGTCAATTAGTTCTTTTAAGAATTTAATTACGTTTTAAAACGTTTCTAAATTACTTTATGAATATTCTTTTTGATTTATGTTAACAACATGAGATGAATTTGTTGCAAAATAAAATGAACGCGTTTGGACGGTTACAAAATGCCTGGTTTACATTTTATTCCTTTTATTTTCTAACACCTTAAAAGTATTTCTTACATTTTTAATAAAATATATGTTCTTAAAGTCAACACTTTCTCTAAAAACAATTCCATATAAAAAAATACACTTTCTTGAAAACAATTAAACCTTGGATCATTGAGTTAGAGACGCTTAAATTGTTCGTCCTTTTTGTAATTTGGAAGTAAATTACACAAACAACCCTCTTACTATTAAACATTCATTTTTAAACTGAGTCAAATAACTGTTACAAAATGCAAATGTCGGGCCATGATTGAGGTTCACCTTTAAACTGAAAGGATTAAACAGGAAAAATCTAAGTAATTCACTTTTATCTCATGTGTACATGTGTACTTGCAGACTAAAGTTTTATCAGGAGAAGAGAGAGTTGAGAATATTTCTACTGTTGCGATCCCATCTAGCCTCGTGCACAATTTTTTTAACCTTGATACTCTTCGGCTAGGTGATTATGACGGTATGGAAGTGGTGTTTGAGATAGAGAGTGGTCTTCTAAGTAGTACAGATTTGGTAACTACTACAAATAATCAACAACCACTATTGCTACTACCCTATCTCCAAACTTTAGACTTACGTGATATGAAGAGCATGAGTCATGTGTGGAAGTGCAGCAACTGGAATAAATTCTTAATTCTTCATAAACAACACACACAATCCTCATTCCAAAGCCTCACAACCATACATTTGTGGTCTTGCAAAAGGATTAAGTACTTGTTTTCACCTCTCATGGAGAAACTCCTTTCCAACCTAAAAACAATCGATATACAGTGGTGTGATTCCATGGAAGAAATTGTTTCAAACAGAGATGATGAAGATGAAGAAACCACTACTACATATGAAACCACCACTCTCTTCCCTCATCTTCACACTCTCTTCTTATTTGGAATGGAAAATCTTAAGCGTATAGGAGGTGGTGGTGCTATTCGGGATGAAATTAAGGTGAGCTTCCTATGTGTTTTGTTAGATAATTCTTCTGGATGGTAATCAAGTAGTTGACCATCACATGTAAAAACATGGGGAAATGAAATTTAATAATCCCAACTTTGGGGGGTGGGAAAGGAGCAGTCCCAACTTGAAAGTTTTAATATAACGGTCTCAACTTGTCAATGTTTTTATTCTAATAGTCCCAAACTAACCCCAGTTAAGTTTTTCTGTTAAGTGCCACGTGGCATCACACGTGGCAGTCCTACGTGGCACAGTATGTCCATCTGGTAAAAACGTGGGCCCTACTTGTTTTTTCAATTAAAAAAAATCTATTAATTATTTAAAAAAATCTTTAAAACGTGGGCCTCACACCACCCCACCTACACCACCAACCACCACCAACACCAACACCAACACCACCACCCCCACCACCACCACCACCTGCCACCACCACCTGCCACCACCACCTGCCACCACCACCAAGCACCTGTTACGAAGAACCCCAATTCTATACTCGATCAATTGACCAACGATTCGAACCTGTTAATCAAATTAATGTTAGGGCTATTATAGAAAAATGAATTCCAAACAAAACCATACTAAATAATCACACTAACCCGTTCGTTTTTGAGGTGTAATCGATTAAAAAGGGTGTTCGGCCGCCGAGCATAAAACCAACGAATTGGAGCTTGATTTGGATGTTTTTGATGAGGGCTTTTGCACAGAATGGATCGATTTGAAGCTGGCAACATGTGGTATGACCAGACTTGTGATTGGGTTCGATTAGAAGGTGGTGGTGAAGATGACGGTGGTGGCAGGTGGTTGTGGTGGTAGTGGTGGTGGTGGTGGTGATGGTGATGGTGGTGGTGGTGGAGATGACGGTAGTGGCAGGTGGTTGTGGTGGTGGTGAACATGATGAAGATGATGGAGGAAGAAGGAAGGTGCTGGTGGGTGTTATTATTATTATTTGATTGTGGTCCCACCCTTTTTTTAAAACATTAAATTAAGTTTATTTTACACATGTGCAATCCGGGCCCACCTTTTTTTTACAGATATAACACTTTATGCCACGTAGGACTGCCACATGTGATGCCACGTGGCACTTAACAGATCTAAAACTAACTGAGGTTAGTTTGGGACCAACAAAATAAAAAAGTTGACAAGTTGGGACTGCTGTAGTACAACTTTCAAGTTGGGATTGTTGCCGTCTAACCCCCAAAGTTGGGATTATTAAATTCCATTTCCCCTAAAAACATTGACAAGTTAGAACTGTTATATTACAACTTTCAAGTTGGGACTGCTCCCTTCCAACCCCTAAAGTTGGGATTATTAAATTCCATTTCCCTTAATAAGATGAACCTTTTGATTTTACTTTCCTGCACATTTCCATTCAATATTTTAGAGCTTGAAATCACAAGTTTATTTACATTAAACAGTAGGTGATCTCTAGTGTTGTGTGTGTATTTTGTGGGGTCTCAACCAACAAAACTTGAATTAATAAATTTGCTTTGTGTATTGCATAATTTTGTCTTTTATTAACGTTGACTTTCATTTATTGTAGTTTTCACAAGTGAATATTGTTTCTTGGTCCTTATGCCAATACCCCAGAGAGATAATTATACGCTCATGTAGTAAGTTGGTGGAGATATTTGAAACTCAAGTGATCGCCACCAACGGTGGTGGTTTTGGTAGTCATACGGACATTGATGAAACTGGAAGGGTTGGTACTGATACTACAACATTGGCAATTCCAAGACTAGAAAATATTCATGTCCCCCAACTGTCCAATCTCAAGGAACTGGTGATCGAAAACTGTGATCTTTTGCAAAATGTGTTCACATTTTCCACACTTGAAAGCCTCAAACAGCTAGAACAGTTGGCGATTGGTAGTTGCTCGGCAATGGAAGTAGTTGTGAAGAAAGAAAATAAAGAACAAAGAAAGGTTGTGGTGTTTCCTCATCTAAAATCCATTCAACTTATATCTCTACCAAACCTGAAGGGGTTCTTCTTGGGGATGAATGGTTTCGAGTGGCCATTACTAGAAACTGTTGAAATCGAGGAATGCCCACAAATGGTGGTGTTCACTTCTGGTGTGTCAATAGCTCCGAAGCTCAAGTACATACATACAGACTTAGGCAAGCATATTATTGATGAAGGTGGCCTTAATGTTGATTTGACTACAAAGTTACAACAGGTATATTTCTAATTTATTCACAGAACTTAATTAAAGCTCACGTACATACGGAATCTCAGAGATTATGATCACAAAACAGGTTAATGCAAACAAAATCGATGGAACATACACGGGTCATAAGAACACAACACTTAAAGGACACAAACTTTTAATCGAATTGATGATAAACAAACAATCTTGGTACCAAATACAAGCATATCTCCATTCCTATTTATACCTAAGACAAACACAACCGTTTAGCGGTTAAATTCAGTTTCATTATGGCACCAATAACTGTTAACGGACTTAAGACACTGCAGGGGCAGTTTTGTAATTCTGTCTTTCCTTCTTTGAAGCGTGCCTCATGTAATGCTGCACATAAATCTTTAGGCTGCTGCTCGTCCGTGTTTTTCAATGGATTTAAAGAGACTGAATATCATTTCTATTATTTCTTTGAATGGTTTGAATGAATGATTTACAATACATAAAATGAGATATAAATAGTTGGTCAATTAAGACCATACAAGGAAACAATGCAAATTGCAAGGCTGGCTCCCATTGATTAATGGCCAACGGTCCTAAAAGACTAAATTAGAGGATCAACATAAAATGGAAATGATGTGGTCTTGATCTCATAAAATATTTTATTTTCTAACACTCCCCTCAAGTTGAGTAGTGGGGTTTCCGATACTTAACTTGCCAAGACAGTGGTGAAATATTTTCCCATTAACGGCCTTGGTTAGAATATCTGCTAATTGTTCTTCTGATCGAACATAAGGAAGTTTAATAACCCCTGTTTCAAGTTTTTCTTTGATGAAGTGCCTATCAATTTCTACATGCTTCGTTCGATCATGTTGGACAGGATTTTCTGAGATTTGTATAGCGGCTTTGTTATCACACATTATTGTACTAGTTTCATGCTGAGAAAAACCAATCTCTTTTAGTAGTTTGCGTATCCATAAGACTTCTGCTAAACCTCGGGCAATCCCTCGAAACTCTGCTTCTGCACTGGATAGGGCCACAATCTTTTGTTTTTTGCTTCTCCAAGTGACGAGATTCCCGCCAACTAGAGTAAAGTAGCCGATGTGGACCTTTGGTCTTCTTTATCTCCTGCCCAGTCTGCATCTGTATATGCCTGAACTTTAAGATGTTTGTTGGGTTGGAAGATAACCCCATGTCCTACGGTACCCTTGAGGTATCTGATAATCCTCCATACAGCTTCCATGTGATCAACTTGAGGTTGGTGCATAAACTGGCTAACAACTCCGACCGCATACGCAATATCTGGGCGAGTATGCGAGAGATATATAAGTTTACCCACCAGACGTTGGTACCTTTCTTTGTTGGCCAATTTTGCTCCATTTTTCGTATAAAGTTTTTGGTTGGCTATCATTGGAGTGTCAACTGGCTTACAATCAATCATTCCGGTTTCAGCTAGGAGATCAAGGATATACTTCTTCTGGCATATAAAGATCCCTTGCTTGGACCTCAAGACTTCAATTCCGAGAAAGTACTTTAGTCTTCCTAAGTCCTTCATTTCGAATTCCGTGAATAGCTTTGCTTTTAACTTTGTCATTTCTTCTTCATCTTTTCCTGTAATAATCATATCGTCAACATATATAATCAAGCATGTTATAAGCTTACCTCTTTGTTTAAGAAACAAAGTATGATCGGAGTTGCTTTGTCGAAAACCATAACCCTTCATTGCTAGAGTAAATCTGCCAAACCAAGCTCGAGGGGATTGTTTGAGCCCGTAAAGGGTCTTCTTCAACCGACATACTTCCTCATTCTTGAACTCTCTTGTGAACCCAGGAGGGGGTTCCATGTACACTTCTTCCTTTAAATCCCCGTGTAGGAATGCATTCTTGACATCAAACTGATGAAGGGGCCATCCTTGGTTTGCAGCAATGGAGAAAAGAACACGAATTGTATCAATTTTTGCTACGGGGGAGAAGGTTTCAGAATAATCAATCCCGTACGTTTGGGTGTAACCTTTTGCAACTAATCGAGCTTTATATCTTTCAATGGCGCCATCGGGTTTGTATTTGATGCTGAAGACCCAACGACACCCTACAGGTTTCTTCCCTGAAGGAATAACACTCTTCTCCCATGTTTTATTTTTTACAAGGGCCTTCATCTCTTCTTCCATTGCTTTCTTCCAGTTTTGTGATTTCAAGGCTTGTTCTATAGAGTTAGGAATTTCTTCTTTATATATGGTTGAAGTAAAGGCGTGTGCTTCTTTGGAGAAGTTTCCAATGGCCACGTTTGCCATGGGGTACCTAGACGACTTTGGTTCTCTTTCTGGAGAATAGCGTCTTGGGGGAACACCTCTATTGGCTCTAGGTGGTAAGACATATTTTCCCAAAATTTCTTCTTCTACTGTTTCTTCTTGTATTGGTTCTTCCTGCACATGATTTTCTACAGGTATCTCATCGTCATTAGATATATTATTTTGAAAATCATCAGAGATTGTATTATTATTGTGAAATTCATGAGTGTCTTTATTTTGAGGGTCACTTTGAGGATTACCTTCAAAGGTTTGAGAGTTGCTTACCTCATGTACCAAGATAGGAGATTCTTGGTTAGTGGCACTGGGAGTTATGTCGGCTTCTTGAGAGGTTAGTGACTCATCTTGGGAACTGTGAACGGCTTCTTGCATGGAAGGAGCCCATTTTAGCCAACTCAAGGTGTCAATGTCTTTCTCCCCCTGACCAATGTGTTGGGAGGTATAGAAGAATTCAGTTTCAAGAAAATCGCAGTCCATGGTGGTGTACATATGGCGTCTTTTTGGGCTATAACAACGGTATCCTTTTTGATTGATACCATACCCCAAAAAGACACACTTTTCTGCACATGGACCAAGTTTCCCTCGATCTGTTTTTGGTAGATGGACAAAGGCGAAACATCCAAATACTCGAGGTTCAAGGGTGAGAGTAGGTGGGAGTTTAGTAAAATCAGATAATGCTTTAAGGGGGGTCTTGAGATCAAGGGCTTTGGTAGGAAGCCTATTAATAAGATAGGTGGCAGTGGCTATAGCTTCAGGCCAAAAAGATTTAGGAACTTGTGACTCTATTAGAAGAGCCCGGGTTATTTCTAAGAGAATACGATTTTTCCTTTCAACGGTTCCATTCTGTTCAGGAGTATGTGGGCAAGTTGTTTGGTGGATAACCCCTTTGTTTTGACAAAAAACTTTCATTGAATCATTTACAAATTCTCCCCCATTATCGGATCGAAGAACTTGAATATTGGTTTTAAATTGTGTTTGTACCATTGTATAATACATGGTGAATTTTTCAAATACTTCTGATTTGTTTTTTAAAAAATAAACCCATGTCATACGAGTACAGTCATCAATAAAAAGGACAAAGTATCGAAAATTTTGTCGTCCAATAACTTCAGCGGGCCCCCAAACATCAGAATGGATAAGCGAAAAGGGAGAATCAACTTTGGTGTTATTAAATTTATAAGTATGTCTGTGGCTTTTAGCCAAAACACAAGTCTCACAATTTAAAGGTTTATTTGACGGAAATAATTTTGGAAATAAAAGATGTAAATAACCAACAGAAGGGTGCCCTAGTCTCCTATGCCAAAGCCAAGCTTCTCTATCCATAGTTCCATGTGCAAGCATCACGTTCCCATGTTGAGTCACTTCCTCCACATAGTACAATCCCCCACGTTCAGTGCCACGCCCAATGATCACTCCCGTCCTGATATCCTGAAGGATGCAAAACGTAGGGTGCATTACGACTGTGCAATTAAGTTCTTTCGTGACATGACTAATGGATAATAATTTATGTGATAGAGAAGGAACATATAGACAATTTGAGAGTTTCAAAGTTGGCGATATCTCAATTGTTCCTCCTCCTTTCACAGGAGCTTCCCCTTTATTAGCAGTTTTAATGTACTTAACCCTAGGTTTAGATTGTGATGTTATATCCGATATATCATATGTCATAGGTATCAGTAGCACCACAATCGAATATCCAAGAGTTAGTGGATTTTTCACAATTTTGAGCCATATTAACTAGCCCAAGATTGCTATTGGTCCTCCTTTTGCTTTTTTTAATTTTAGAAAAAACATTTAGAAGGGTTTTTATGGCTAAATTTTTTTTAGTCAAAATATTCTTTTTCTTGGTATGTTGACCCGTGTCCAAAAAACAATTCTTATTAATTTTCAAAACCTTTTTCTTAGTAATTCTCAAAAAGTTTTTCTTATTAACTTTCAAGAAATATCTAGAGGGTTTTGTTTTATCTAATAAAGGGTTTGTTTTATGCAAAAAACTATTTTCATTGCTTTGAATATATTGGGTTGTGTCAGAGGCGTGGCCTTTAAGAGAGGTCATGGTCACTTTGGAAATATCATAATTAAATCGGCTAAAGTCAAGTAAAGAAGGGTATGAGAGTATGCTCTCAAACCCTGTACCTCCTCCATTATTATCCTCTGTCTCATCACCGATGTAGGTACATCCTCCAAAGCCACCTCCGGTGCCCATTTCGCCGCTGCATCCTTCGTGATTTTCTTCTGATTTTCCGATGGTTGTGGCGGCTTTGCCCCCTTCCTTGATTCCCTTCTTGTGACCGTCGGTCCACCACTCTGGGTAGCCGACGAGTTGGAAACATTGATTCTTGGTGTGTCTAGTCATTCCACAATGATCGCACTTTAGCTTTGTTTTATCGATCCGGGATGATGAACCAAGGTTAGTGCCTTTTTGATTTGCTCGCCCCTTTGACAGTAGCCCTAGACCTTCGGATGACCTGCTGGTATGTAAACCTGCCGCCACACCGCTTGGAGAAGATACACTATCAGTGGCTCCTAATATCCCCTGATGTGCCATTTCTTTTCTTACAGCGGCGTAGGCACCCTCAGCCGAGGGTAGCGGGTCCCACCGGAGAATTTCCCTCTTTATCGGGTCAAACTGTCGATCGAGAGCGTTCAGAAACTGAAAAAGTTTTTGTTCTGACCGGAGTTTATTATATGTGGCTATATCAACAGCACAAGTCATAGGGTTTGGGTCTCTCCTCTCAATTTCTCCCCAAACTCCCTGCATAACGATCCAAAAATCTTCCAGAGGAGAACCATTTTGTTTTATGCCATTTGATTTAACGTGAAGATCGAAGGTTTGCAATTTATCTTTCCCGCTGCTGTAGGTAACAACTAACGCGTCCCACAATGTTTTGGCTGTCGGGAATTCCGTTAGGTTGCTGGCGAGGGAAGGCTCAATATTTTGTATTAACCACGAGAACACGACTAAGTTATCTTGTTCCCATTGGTCATACTGATCTTCGGTCGGTTCTGGAGGCTTTGGGTCTCCAGTTAAGTGGCTCAGGAGATGTTTCGATTTGCCACCGATTGCAACTCGAATCATTCGAGACCACAAGGCATAGTTTTGGCTGTTAAATTTGAGACTGATTTTCAGTGAGTCGGAAAGGCTCTGTTTCTGCGATTGATTTTGGTTGTTTATACCATTCTTGAGGAGATTTGTGATCTGCAATGCAAGATCATCATTCCTAGCTTCGTCGGACATGGTTGGTTTTGTGGGATAGGTTTAAAAAAAAGGTAGATGATGAGCGGGTTAAGATCGATTACACCGCTCTGATACCATGTTTTTCAATGGATTTAAAGAGACTGAATATCATTTCTATTATTTCTTTGAATGGTTTGAATGAATGATTTACAATACATAAAATGAGATATAAATAGTTGGTCAATTAAGACCATACAAGGAAACAATGCAAATTGCAAGGCTGGCTCCCATTGATTAATGGCCAACGGTCCTAAAAGACTAAATTAGAGGATCAACATAAAATGAAAATGATGTGGTCTTGATCTCATAAAATATTTTATTTTCTAATAGTCCGGTCCTTCTACATACTAATAACTATTCTAAAATTCAACTATTTACATCACACGTATAATAAATAAATAAATAAATAAATAAATACACAGCATAGAATCAATCCTAAATAAAAAAGTTAAATAAGTTTAGTTTAAATAAATCATAGTTTAACAAGCTTTTAGTTGGAGTTCACATTAATTATTTATTAATATCAACTCTGGTAGTTATCTTTTATTTCATAATTTAATAAAAAGACATCCTTTTACATATATTATTTCAATTGTTTTAAGTGTTTGATAGAAAAGGTGGGTATAATCACCCAACTATGTCCTCCTGCAATCCCACATATATATCTTTTTGCAGACGCAGGTACCAAGTGCAGAGAGTACAACCCTATGTTCTTCATTTTTGAAACAATGCCCAGCTTGGTATTTTCATAATTTGATTGAAATATACATAGCATATGATCTGAATGATAATTGCCTTAAAAGCATTATTTCCTCCAATGACGTGCCACATCTGCAAAAGTTGGAAAGAATTCTACTATATGGTTGTTGGTTCCCAGAGGTGGTATTTGAAGAAGAAGCAAAGGAAGGGGCAAATAGTGAATCACAAACTATTCTTGAAATTCCAAACCTAAGACAACTGCAGTTAAAGAGTCTATATAGCCTTGATTATATATGGAAGAGAAATCATCATCATAATAATAGGACAGTTTGGTTGTTCCCAAACCTAACAACAATGTTTATTGATGAGTGTCACAGTCTAAATTATGTTATTACTAGTTCCATGGTTGGTAGTCTACAACAACTTCAACACCTACATGTAAGTAGTTGCAAACAGATGAAGGAAGTTGTCAAGGTAGAAGAAGAAGAAGAATGTGATGCCAAAGGGAAAGAGATTGTGTTACCTTGTCTAAAGTCCTTGAAACTTAAGGAGCTAGATAGGCTTAAGGGGTTTTACTTAGGGATGGAGGACTTTTCATTGCCATCATTACAGACTTTAAAAATCAAGAAATGTTCAAAAATAAAGGTTTTCAGTAGGGGACATGTGGCTACTCCAGCACTACAATTTTTTGACACAAGTTTTGGGAGGTGTTATGTAAGAAAAGATATCAACTCTTCTATGGAGGCAATTGTCAAGATACAAGAGAAGGAGGAGGAGGAGAAGAAGAAGAAAAAGGAGAAGAAGAAGAAGGAAAGGGAAGATGAAGATGAAGATGAAGAAGACGAAGAGGAAGAAGATGAAGAAGACGACGAGGAAGAAGATGAAGATGAAGAAGACGACGAGGAAGAAGATGAAAACGACGACAACGAGGACAGGAAGAGGAAGTCCACTCCTACATAGAAACCGCACAACATGAGGTAACTATTGCTTTAAGCATTCTTTTCGTAAAATACATTTGAAATGTTTTGTTTGTTTTAAATCTCCTATTATTCTATAAATTTTCACATATTTCGTTTTGTTGGGCTTTCATTTCTAGAAAATGAAGATGGACTATTTCTCTCAACTAAAACTGTGAATTCTCTATCTACACTATAATTATAATGCTCTCAATAAAATAGGATTTATAATTCAATCTTTTTTTCTTTGATGACGATTAATGTTCGGTTAAAAAAAAAAAGCAAAACTGAGAAAGTGTCAAGAAGCATTAAAATTCCTGGAGATAATGCAAAGCGTATTATGTTAGAACTAAGAGATAATTGATTCCATAATAAACTTTTTTTGTATATTTTATGTCGTAATCAAACTTATTACTAAACATTTGTGTTGATGCAGAGCGCATCAAACAATTAGCAATTTCAGGAAGGAGTAATGGAGCTTTAAATTAGAGCCCTGAAGCGTTAGGGCTAGGATTTGAATTTTCATGTTGTATATTTTAAGTAAGAAATTTCATTATTCATGTATGACTTTTTGTTGTAACATGTATTTTTAATTACGCGTTGTATCATGTATATGTTTATAACGAGTTGTGGATCTAGCATGTAACTAAGGGTAGGGCGCTATCCCTCAACTTTGTCGACAAAGTACAAAATTAGTGTAATATTTTTTCTTCATGTATCGTATACCCCTGACAAAATATTATAATACCGCTAGGTCCAAAAAAACATTTTTAGGATACCCCTAAATTTTTCTTCTAGATCCGTCACTGTTTATAACAAACATGTATAAGTATGTTGGTCACATAATTGTTTACCCCATGTAAAGTTAATGGGTCAAGTTTCTAAATAGTAAATAAATGTGTTTAGAGTGTGTTATGTTAACGTAACTAGCTCATACAGATGTTTGTTTTGATAAGATACCCTGTTCAGCATATGACTTGTTTGATAATTTAGTCAAATAGATTCAAAAAAATTAAATAATAGCAATAATAATAATAAAGAAACAAGATTCTATATGAGAACAAACCCAGCTATTTTCTTGATTAATGCTTATAATAACATGATGATTAGTAAAGTAATGCATATCTGCTTGACAAACCATACCCAGAATGATGGAAAAAAACAGAGTGCTCTGTTTTTCTTTTTGTTTCTTTTTCTTTTTGCGCGGATAATCAACATGTCTTTGTCCCTTTTGTCTTCGGTACTTTTGGCTCTTTGGCCCCGGAAGCTATTAGGTTCCTAAACAGACTGAAGCGGGTCGCACACAACAATTTCTCTACTCTTAGGGACCAGGGGTTTGTTTTCAGTAGGATAGGTTTTGCTATACAGAAAAGGAGTTGCAGCATAGCTTGTTGCCCATTTACCTGTCATCTTGCTCTAAATTTGTCTTTTTATTATGCAACGATAAATATTAAAGTTCTATTGGATCTAAATTTTCTTAGACAATAAAAAAAGTCATAAAAGTATTGTGAAACAGGTTCTCAAAGCCAGCTAGTATGTTCAGGATGTAAAAATCTTCTACTTTACCCTGTTGGAGCAACTTCAGTATGTTGTGCACTTTGCAATGCTGTCACTGCTGTTCCTCCACCTGGTAGATCACAGTTTGATCAGTTTATCTATGTTTTCATAGAAAATTTATAATTTTTAAGATATGGGCTTTTTTTATTTTTAATTTATAATATTTAAGGTGTGTGGAGGCTGTCACACATTGCTCATGTACATCCGTGGTGCGACAAGTGTACAATGTTCTTGTTGTCATACCATTAATTTAGCTTTAGAAGGTAATCTAACTTCTAACTATTCTCACAATCACTAGATTAAATTTGTTAAAAAAAAAAAAAAAAACAAATTAGGTTGCACATGTCAATTGTGGAAGCTGTAGAATGCTTTTGATGTACCAGTATGGTGCTCATTGTGTGAAATGCGCAGTTTGCCAATTTATTACCTCGATCGGGATTAGCACAAAACATTAATTTCTTCTATTTGTGTCAATAGAACTATCATTAACGTGTGACAATCTTATAACATATGTATATATATATGTGTGTGTATATGCATGTGTGTTTTTTTTATGCACAGGCATCCACAAGTGCTACAGAACAGAAGTTCAACACCTAAATATTATGGCTTCAAATCCATGGTGACAACATGAACGACGTATAGAGTTATGAATTTCCTCTCGCTTGAGACGATCATTGTCTTTCTTATAAATACTATAGTGATTAAAGAATAAGCCTAGGTTTTGCAGGCGAGTTTTGGGTACGAGAAATATCTTGTGAGAAACTCATGGTTGTAAGTTGGTGGTTTGTTTTTCGGATAATGAAAAATTTGATTTTGGTTTTTAATGTTAACTACTTGAATGGTAGGTATCTAAATTAGTATAAGTATGTGTTGATCGAACAAGCCAAGGATCAGATTAATCCTTGCAATTATTATCCACAAATCATAGTAGTGTTATTACTTGTTCATAGTGATCTAGGGATGGGAATTGAACCCGAACCTAATATAAAAGCCCGAAACCCGACACATTTGGGATGGGCTTGGGTTTGGCTAATCGGGTATGAGACCAGGTTTGGAATCAAGTTTTATTTTTCGTGAGTTTGAGATTTGTGATATACTCGTTTACTCAACCCGATATTGTGTATCCGTTTACCTGATTGTATACCCTATATACTTTTGTTTATTTTTTTAAATATGTATATATATATACACATACATACATACGCTACATACATAAACTACATACGTACGCTACATACAGACGCTACACACATACGCTACACACAGACGCTACACACGCTCACACGCTCACATACATACATACATACATACATACATACATACATACATACATACATACATACATACATACATACATACATACATACATACATACATACATACATACATACATACATACATACATACATACATACATACATACATACATACATACATACATACATACATACATACATACATACATACATACATACATACATACATACATACATAGGGGGAGATCAAATGAGAAAAACTTGATGTGAGAATAAAATGAAGAAATGACATAATTATAAAACCTTAAATACTTTAACTCTTATTACATTAATTATTATATTTCTAATTAATTAGTCATTTAACACTTTATCCTACACGTTATCAAAATCGTCCGGCGCTCATGACTCGCTCGCTGCTTGCTTAGAAAATGCTCGGAAAATGTTCGCTAGATTTTCCGCTCGGTTGTAAATGAGCCGATTGGCTCGGTTCGTTTTGTAAATGAGCCAAGCATGAGCAAATGTCTGCTCAGCTCGAATCAGTTTTTATTAATTTATTATATATATATATATAATATTATATGCACACAAATTACAATTATATTTATAGCTTTATATATAACTATGGCTCAGCAATTCACAGTTCTGAACCGCCAGAACCGGGGAACCAAAACCGATCTGTATTTTTGTACTTAGGGTCCGATTCTGCTTTTTAAATTTTGGTGAAAACAATTCCCGGTTAGGTTCGGTTTGGAACTGCGGGTCTATTTAAAGAACCGGATTAGGTTAAAACTTTAAATAGTATATTTAAAAACCCTATTAATTTAGTGGGCTTTTCCAAGCAGTCTATAGACCGACAACCCATATTTCAGTTTTTCATTTTAATCTTTATAAATAATATTGTTCAAGTCATGTTAACTATGTAGCATCTAACAAACTTGTTGAGATAAGAGTTCCATTCGAATTGTGTTCTATAAAACATATAGAGATGATAAAGGGAAAGAAAGCAGTATAAACTGGGAACAACGCTTACAAAATCATTTATGAGGTGCACAGGTTGGCTTATAATGTACATCGGTCAATGATGTATTATAACATGTGACATTAATAATGCTTGACACATATTACTCATAGTGTCAAATTACAATCATCGCATGTATGCGGTTAATACCATGCACTTCTAAAAATATATCATAGGTCCTTAATATGACTACTATACCACAACTTAAGTTTACTAAGTTGTCTTTTATTTAATCGTTAATTTTAGGATTTAATTGACAATCGGTTACGGGAAGAACCATACACGAGAACCGTTTAAACCCGGTTCCGAACCAAACCGCTAGGTTTTTATATGGTTCGGCTCCGGTTCTTATAATTAGCACTAAACGGTCCCAGTTCGGTTCTGGTTCGGCTCAGTTTGGTCTGGTTCTGAACCTTTGCACACCCCTATGCAAATAAAATATAACGAGCCCACTTAACCAATAAAAAACTTAAGACTAAGTTTGACAGTAAAACCATAAGTCATGAAGTGTCAGTCTTGACTTTTTTTATCTTACTAGTCGCCCGTCTCCAATCGTCGCTTGATATCACCCACGCTACAATGTGAAAGTTGTTCTATGCAGTATGCTTCACCTCACCGGCCTAAAACTAAGCCTCATCCTTGAATACTAGTGTTACCATTAGACAGTTCAACCTTAGTCATCACCCAAAAACAAATTCTTCAAAGGAAACAACCCAGTTTTATGGTTGTCCAAATTACTCTTCGCCCGACGCTCACCTTGAAAAATTCACCCTCAAAAATTCCTAGCTCAGTTTTCAATTTGGTTGTAAACGAGTTGCTTTGTTTGGTTCATTTTATAGACGAACCAAGCACGAGCAAAGTCCCTTTAGCTCAGCTCGTGATCAGCGTTAATTATGTGTAATGCCCAAAAAATTAGGCGGGCATGCCATTAGGCTAATTAAACCACTAACAACCGATCTTACCTTTTTTGAGTGAATTACGAAAAACGTCCTTTATGTATGTATCGAATTGCAAATCATGTCTTTTAGAAAGAAAAATTGCAAAATTAACCCCAACATGAACCTGAACCACAACAAAAAAAGACCCACACAAGAAAAAAAACAAGTCGGTGAGCCATCGGGATCCCAACAATGAAAGGCTAAGCGTTGAATGGTCGAGGAAGATTGCGTGTTAGCTCGAGCTTGGGACGTCTCAAAAGATCCACTTGTTGATAAGTTTATTTTATTTATTCTAACATGTTTATTTGTTTTATATTTATTACACTAATTATTTTTTATAAAAAATAACATAACCTACTTCTATTTTTTTTAGGCGTCAAGCAAACTAAAACAATATTTTGGAACTAGATTTGAGTGTTTTTTTGGCTAGTGTGGGGAATAAAAGTCGTACCTTCGATATGATTTCGGGTCATTGGAAAGTCCGTTTATTTGGTAATCTTTATAATAAAAATTGGCCGGCCTGGAAAAGCGGGGAAAGTGACTTTGATGTTTACAACTATACGATAGACAAGTATTTTCAATAGAAGAAAGTTATGTCTTCTCAAAAGCTCGTCCGGGAGATTTTGAAAACTTCTACAAAGTGGCACTTGGTTCCTTTATTAGTCGATGGTCAATCATCCAAACGAACCAAGAATTCTTCATCCCAAGATGTTATTAGGGGGGAGGGGGCGCCACCAGAAAAGGTCACAGTAACACCGTCGCCATCAGTGCTAGTAGGGGTCCCATGAACCGTTTTTTGGTTCTATCTAGCTAACGGGCTCGTAACCGTGTTTTTTTTTATTTTTAAATTAATATAATTCAATTTGTTTATTATAACCGTCAGTTTTATCACATTTATGTTATTGTTTTTTTTAATTTAAACCGTGTGTTTTAAAGATAATAAAAATAAATTAAAACAAAATTAAATAAACAAAACATAAACATAATTCATTAATAAAAATACATCAAAACATAAAAAAATTAAAGCTTAAAGTTGGCGCATGAGTTGCCACACCTGGACATGGTCAAATGTGCCGCGGTAACAACCCGCATAGGTCACCTAGGTCATCTCTACAGCCAACTCCGGCTCAATGCCCGGGTGGCGGCTCATGGTGCGCTCGTAGCATGTTGTCCACCGATCACACTTGTTGTTTAGATCGGTCCATTTTCTTTTCGATTGTGCGGGGCGCTTTGGCTGACTTGTTGGTTGAAGTCGGCCAAAACACGGTCCCAGAACCATGTGTCCCTGCCACCTGAGCCTTGGCGATGTTGTCGTTGCAAGGATAAGTCGCTTTGTGCGTCTTTGACACACACAACCAGAGCCATTTCTTCATTTTCAGTCCAACGGGTCATTTTGAAGGATGTGGGTGTTGTTGATGTTGTGTTGATGTTTAAGTGTGTTTTCACTACCGTCGTATGGTGGTTTATATAGTAAAAAATCCAACCGTATTGCATGCAAAATTGAAGTTTCTGGCGGTTAGGTGAGACCAATTTTAATGCAAATAAATATTTTTGACCGTTTTGGGTGGAACGGTTTATGGAAATTAATTACGTGCTGACCGTTAGGCGGTAAATTATAAAAATCGTGTGAAATTAAAAAAATTGTTTAAGTTTGTATTTAAATGAAAAAAAAAAGTGGAGTGCTGCCTCCAAAAATGTGTTTCAGTGAAGTAAATCAGTAAAGTGATGTATGATTGGTTAAAATCAGTTAATTGCAAAAAGCTTTAAGAAAGGGCATCTTCC
Source organism: Ambrosia x helenae (assembly GCA_030844895.1). Lineage (NCBI taxonomy): Eukaryota > Viridiplantae > Streptophyta > Magnoliopsida > Asterales > Asteraceae > Ambrosia > Ambrosia x helenae. Next base: position 565,848 of record JAUTDX010007250.1, read on the forward strand.
CCTCCCAAACCACCACTCCAGAAGGTCTTAACACATGGCCTTGTTTATATACATTTAGTAAAAATGAAAACGAAACCGACCTCTTATTACCTTTTGTGGTTGTCCAAATTACTCTCCGCTCGACGCTCGCCGTGAAAAATTCACCCTCAAAAAAATCCTAGCTCAGTTTTTGATTCGGTTGTAAACGAGTTGCTTTGTTCGATTCATTTTATAAACGAACCAAGCACGAGCAAAGTCCCCTTGGCTCAGCTTGTAAACAACGTTAATTATGTGTAACGCCCAAAAAATTAGGCGGGTATGACATTAGGCTAATTAAACTACTAACAACGGTCTTACCTTTTTTGAGTGAATTAGAGAAAACGTCCTTTATGTTTGTATCGAATTGCAAATCATGTCCTTTAAAAAGAAAAATTGCAAAAATTATATTTTATGTTTAAAAAACGATACAAGTTATAACCTTTAAGCTTAACTCAGTCTAAAACCTGGTCATTTGTGAACACGTGCATCCCACGTGAGGGCACTTTAAAAAAGGTCCACCTGCTTGTTGGATGGCTGATGTATGCCTTTCCTGAACCCCAACACAAACATGAACCCCAACAAAAAAAAACACCCACACAAGAAAAAAAACAAGTCGGTGAGCCATCAGGATCCCAACAACGAAAGGCTAAGCGTTGAACCGTTGAGGAAGATTGAGTGTTAGCTCGAGCTTGTGTTGATGTCTCAGAGGATCCACTTGTTGATAAGATTATTTTATTTATTCTATCATGTTTAATTGTTTATATTCATTACACTAATTATTTTTTATAAAAATAACATAACCTACTATTTTTTTTAGGCGTCAAGCAAACTAAAACAATATTTTGGAAACGGATTCGAATGTTTTTAAGGCTAATGTGGGGAATAAAAGTCGTACCGTCGATATGATTTCGAGTCATTGGAAAGTCGGTTTTTTTGGTAATCTTTATAATAAAAATTGGTCGTCTTGGAAAAACGAGGAAAGTGACTTTGATGTTTACAACTATGTGATGGACAAGAATTTTCAATGGAAGAAAGTCATGTCTTCTCAAAGGCCCGTCTGGGAGATTTTGAAAACTTCTACAAAGTGGCACTAATTAGTTCCTTTAGTAGTCGATGGTCAATCATCCAAACGAACCAAGATTTCTTCATCCCAATATGTTATTATAAAGTGGAGGTTTGGAATGTTATAGCAAAAATGAAAATTTGAAATTGGGCAAGTTATAAATTCGAAACCACCACTCCAGAAGGTCTTAAGACCATCCCCATTCACAACCCAACATTTCAATTAAAAATAATTTCTCTCTCTTCTATCTACACAACCCAATCCTAACACACTTCACAACCCAACTCAATCTAAAAATAATTTTTTTAAATGAACTCGGTTTTTAATAAAATTTATATCGGGATGTTCACAAAAAAGTTAAGAAATATAGTGTATTTAGTTTTTTTTTTTTTAACTTGGTTATTATAAGTTATTTAAGTAATTAAGTTAGTGGAGGTTTATTTGGGTTGCAACCAAGATTGCCATCACAATCGGATTGTGGTTGGGTTGCAAACTTGTGAGTTTTTTAACATTATTTCACATACAATTCTAAGCTTGGATCACCATGTGAGTGGCCTAACACACGGCCTTAGTTCGTATAAATTTAGTAAAAAGAAAAAAACCGACCTCTTATTGCATTTTTCAGCTAACTAGTTGTATTAAATCGGAGCGTTGCACCGGGGAATTCCTCACGCTACAGAGCGGGAATTTGATCAATATCATATTGGTTCGTTTCATTATGATGTTGGCACTTGTTATAGCAACCGAAAGAGAGAAAATACATAAATAATTTTGTGATATGACCAACGTTAATTACGTCGATGGAAAACATTACTTCCATAGGAATCGGTTTGATTCGTCATGGCACCACCACGATGTCATAATTATATAGCTCACGGTACCAAAGAAACACTCTAATTTTAACAACTCTGCTCTTAACAACTTTCAAAAAGATTAGTATACTCGTGTATTTAGTTTTTATTTTTATTTTTTAAATAAACATCTATGGTTTACTTATTTTATCAATTGTTTTAATATTAGTACCACGTATATTAGTACATTAGGTGATTATTGGTGAAAGCATTTGCAAAAATACTGAAAGTATTTGTTAAAATGACAAAAGAAGATACCATTCGTAGATGGTTGCTTTGAATTCTTAATCAATATTTTTTATGTAACTTACATGATGAGTCACAAACAAAAACCATTAGTTTCAATCGGGTTTATAAATTTATGTCAATTTTATGTTTCTACATAATAGTTACTAAGTCGATAAGTTCTAAGCTATATTTTGTGATTCCGTAACACATGTATGTACATTTTTATCCAAAGCAAGAACCGGATGATAGATTTTACTCTGTTACATCTTGTCGTTTGTTTATGGCTTGAACCGTAGCCGAAGGGGTGACGGCAATGTAGCCGTTCAGCTATGATAGCCGAACCACCCTAGCCGTAGAGTGCCCTGCCCACTCATGAAATTATCATTAAAAACTAACAAATAATTAATGTGTTAGAAGTTATAAATTAATGTAATAAATTGATTTTAATAAATGGGAATAATAGATTATATATTTGAATTATATTTTGAATTGTAAATATAGATAGTATTTATCTCTTCCCTAATATAGGGCAATGCACCTTGTATATATTGATGGTTTGTATGGAATAATATCAAGCATTGAAACCATAACATTCTTCATGGTATCAAGCCAAACCCTAATTCTTTCCTCTCAATAAACCTTCTGCCGCAACATTGGTTCTGTCGAACCAGAATTTTTTTTCCAGCCTCTTATTTTTTCCGATTCACAATCCTCTTCTCCTTACAATTGTCCACTATGTCTACAATACATCCCGCAGTCACTGTGTCTAATATTAAAAACTTCATTCCCCTCATCCTCGATAGCCAAACTGAACATTATAACACCTGGGCAGAGCTTTTTACCATCCACTGCAAGGCATACGATGTGTACAATCATCTACAGCCCCGTGCGGCTACCTCCGCCTCGTCTACCACCACTACTGAACAGGCCGCCCCACCTACCCATCCCGAGTCATGGGAACGTATAGACGCCATTGTTTTACAATAGATCTATGGTACCATCACTCAAGACCTTGTCCACACAATCATGATTAACAATACCACAGCCTATGACGCTTGGTGTCGCCTCCGAAATCTTTTTCTTGACAACCAAGCCGCCCGTACCATCGCCCTCCAAAACAAATTTTTCAATACCCGCCTTGACCGTTTTTTCCAACATGTCCGCCTATTGCCAACATATGAAACTCCAATATGACCAACTCCACAGTTTAGGTGCCAACATAACCGAAACCCAACTTGTCATGCAAATCCTTACGGGCTTAACTGACCAATACGAAAACATCAAACTTATCCTCCAAAACACCCACCCTTTACCGATTTTTATAGCACCCGCTCAAGTTTGTGCCAAGTCGAAGACCAAAAAATAAACCAAGCGCAATTGTCCGCTCAATCCTCCGGCACCGCACTTCATACTACCACGACCAACCACAAGCCCCAAACCCAAAACCAGCCTCAAAACTCCGACACCGGACGTGGCCGAGGCCGTGGCCGAGGCCGCGGACGTGGTCGCGGGTCTTATGGCAGAGGGCGCTATCAACAACAAACATGGCAACCCAACTCATGGTCACACCCTCCCTGGCCCACTCCATCTCCACAATCCAATAACTTTAGTCCGTGGCCATTTACACCCTGGAACCTCTCCCCGTGTCCTTACCCTTCATCTCCCATAAACCCTTACCCAAACTTCAACCAAGCCCAATCCACTTATTTCCCAGCGGCCCAACAACCAAACACTTCAAACCCCTTGCAACAGGCCCCATCCTCCAAAACCAATTCTGCGGGTATACTGGGCCAACAACCAGCAGCTTCCAACTCAGCCCAGTCCTACACAGCCAACTACTCGCCAACGGACATTGCTCAGGCACTCTACAGTTTGGCTCTTCATCATAATGACTCCTCCTGGACCATGGACACTGGTGCTACAAGTACAATGTCTCCTCAGTTTGATAAGTTCTCCTCTATTTTTAATTCTAGCATTATTCGCAACATTATTGTTGGGAATGGTAAAACCATTCCGGTGTTAGGCCAAGGCAACATTACCCTACCACCACCATTCCCACCATTTAAACTTAACAATGTCTTATATGCACCTAATCTTGTTAAAAATCTTATCTCGGTTCGTCGGTTCACAACTGACAACCAATTATCTGTTGAATTTGACCCATATGGTTTTACTGTGAAGGACCTCCAGACCAGGAAACCTATCCTACGATGCAATAGCTCGGGGGACCTCTACACACTCAGCCCAAACAACATCACCAACCTCTCCACAGCCACCACCTTTGCAGCTATTTCTCAAGACATTTGGCATCAACGGCTAGGCCACCCAGGCCCAGCTATTTTAAATTCTTTTAAAGACTTCTAGTTCCATTAATTGTCGTTCTTTAAAAAATAATAATGTATGCAGTGCTTGTATTTTTGGGAAACACACTAGACTTCCTTTTTTTGATTCTAATACAAGTACTGTTATGCCATTTGCACTTGTTCATAGTGATGTGTGGACCTCACCCATTGTTTCTAATGGGGGGTATCGTTATTATGTTTTATTCTTGGATGATTTTACCAATTTTCTATGGACCTACCCAATTACAAACAAATCTGATGTCTTTACCATGTTTACCAAATTCAACAATTTTGTCCAAACCCAATTCCACACCAAAATTAAACAATTCCAATGTGATAACGGCCGAGAGTATGCCAATAATCAGTTTCATAATTTTTGCAATACCAATGGCATGCACTTCCGTTTTTCATGCCCCCATACCTCCTCTCAAAATGGCAAAGCTGAACGAAAAATTCGCACAATAAATAACCTTATGCGAACCATCTTGGCCCACTCTTCCATGCCCACAACTTATTGGCCCCATGCCCTTGAAACCGCCACTTACCTCCTAAATATCATCCCAAGCAAAATACATAATTTTCAAACCCCCACACAACGCCTATACCGCTGCATACCCACCTATGAACATCTTCGTGTGTTCGGGTGTATATGTTACCCCCTCATCCCACACACCACCATTCACAAATTGACCTACCGATCCCATCCATGTGTCTTCCTAGGATACCCACCAACCACCGAGGGTATAAATGCCTCGACCTGAAAACTCGTACCATCACCATAAACCGTCATGTACTATTTGACGAAACCATCTTTCCCTTTGCCAAGACCCATAAGACCAGCCCCACCACATACAATTTTTTAGATGACCAACCACACCCTTACTTACTTCGGCCCCACCCCATTATGCCAACAGACCCCACCCCTCACGTCCATCCTCCCTCACCAGCCCAACCTACGTCCCCTCTACAAGCCCAATCTTCAAGCCCACAAACCACACCTTCCACTCCACCCTCTGTCCAATCCGACCAGCCCACTCCCTCGCTATCCACCAACTCACCCGCCCCAGCCCACATACCGGACCCACCACCTATGCCACCAAACCGTGCCCATACCCGATCCATGTCTGGTATCACTAAACCGAAACACATTTTTAATCTTTCCACTACCACCATTACACCTATACCAAAAAATCCCATGGATGCCTTGTCTAACCCGGAGTGGCATAACGCCATGACAACCGAATTTAATGCTCTAATTAAAAACAAGACTTGGGAACTTGTCCCGAGACAACCTGATATGCATGTTATTAGGAGCATGTGGCTTTTTCGTCACAAATACAGGTCTGATGGCACACTCGAAAGATACAAGGCTCGCTTAGTGTGTGATGGTCGCAATCAGGAAATTGGGGTTGACTGCGAGGAAACATTCAGTCCGGTAGTCAAACCGGCCACTATACGTACAGTATTGACATTGGCACTTTCACAGTCGTGGCCTATTCATCAGTTGGACGTTACTAATGCTTTCCTACATGGAAATCTAGCTGAAACAGTTTATATGTATCAACCTATGGGGTTTCGTCATCGGGATTACCCCGATCATGTTTGTCGTCTAACAAAGTCACTTTATGGTCTTAAGCAGGCACCGCGGGCTTGGTATCAACGGTTCACCGACTTCGTCACTTCCATTGGTTTTCTACAGAGCAAATGTGACAACTCCCTTTTTACGTACCACCACGGGGGTGACATTGCTTATTTACTTATCTATGTTGATGATATCATCCTTACCACCTCATCTGACCCGCTTCGGGTCAAACTCATGGGCAGCCTCGCGGCTGAATTCGCCATGAAAGATCTTGGACCTCTCAGTTATTTCTTAGGGATTTCTGTATCCCGCACAGGTAACCAAATGTTTTTGTCACAGCAATCATATGCACAGGATATTGTTGGCCGTGCAGGTATGGAAAACTGCAATCCGGTTGCAACGCCAGTTGATACTAAACCAAAATTGAGTGCCACCTCTGCTGCTCCTTTTGAGAATCCTACTTTATACCGCAGTTTAGCAGGGGCTCTACAATACCTGACATTCACGCGACCGGACATTACGTATGCAGTGCAGCAGATTTGTATCCATATGCATAATCCCACATTAGACCATTGGAACGCTTTAAAGCGTATTATCAGATATGTGCGTGGTACAGCGGCGTATGGTCTTACTTTGTCTTCATGTCCCGATGTTTCTCTTCGGGCATACACGGATGCTGATTGGGCAGGATGCCCTGACACTCGCCGCTCCACTTCAGGTTATTGTGTTTACATGGGTCCTAATTTATTATCCTGGTCTTCTAAACGGCAAACCACTATCTCTCGCTCTAGCGCTGAAGCTGAGTACCGCGCTGTTGCTAATGTTGTCGCTGAAGTTTGCTGGCTTCGTAACTTGCTTCTTGAGTTGCGCCGCCCATTGTCCACTGCTACTCTCGTGTATTGTGATAACATCAGTGCCATATACTTGTCCAACAATCCTGTGCAACATCAACGGACAAAGCACATCGAGTTAGATATTCATTTTGTTCGCGAGCATGTCAAACGCGGCACTATTCGGATTCTGCATACTCCGACTCGTCTCCAGATTGCTGACATCTTCACCAAAGGTCTACCACGTGTCTTATTTGATGACTTCCGCTCCAGTCTCAACATTCGCCCTCCTCTTGCTTCGACTGCGGGGGTGTAATAGATTATATATTTGAATTATATTTTGAATTGTAAATATAGATAGTATTTATCTCTTCCCTAATATAGGGCAATGCACCTTGTATATATTGATGGTTTGTATGGAATAATATCAAGCATTGAAACCATAACATTCTTCAGGGAAGTGTTAGGCCATGGGATGTACCTTAACATCAAGGGTGTTAATGGTAACATGATCATTTTAACTTTCATTGTACTTCACTCCCTTCCTTTGTTAAAAGACATTAAAGTGTCACTAAGTTAACATGTTAACATGAATAAAAAGAGAGAAAATTAGGGGGATGAGGTAGGGGGGTGTTTAAACCATTTCTCTAAAGTGAGCTAGTGTGAATGAAGACAAAGTAGAGGATGTAACATCTAGACGGAGTTAACTATGGTTAGAGTATACCTCATGATGATCTTAAATGTACATGCTGAAACATCAAATAACAAATAGATAGCGGGACAGTGATAGTAAAAAGAGGAAAAATAACTACGCCAATGATTGTACGCCACGTGGCAGGGCACATTTTAGTGGCAACCTACTATTCAAGTATAACAATCAGAACTAGACGTGTACAAACCGGGTTCTTTTTAAAACCGAAACCGGTTTTTTTTCAACACCGGTTTTTTTTTCAGTTGTTAAAACCGGTTTTTTATAACCGGTTCGGTGTATAAACCGGTTTATCGAAGGCGAGGTCGTATTATATAAAACCGGTTCGGATCGGTGTATAAACCGGTTTTTAATAACCGGTTTTTTAATCGGTGAAAAAAGGGTTTTTTTTTGTCTGGAAAAAAACCGGAAAAAAAACCGAAAAACCCGGTTTTGCTGCTGTTTTTTGGGCTGCTGTTTATAAGTTACTGCAGTTTTTTTTTTTTTTTTTTTCATTTCAAACAAACTTCAAACATTATTAAGAAACTTATAACATAAAAACCTTCATTTCATTAAGTACTAAAAGTCTAAAACATCAAACTTAAAACAATAAACCATCCAACTTAAAGTCTTAAACATTAGAAATAAAACAACATTAACTACTAAAAACTTAAAGAAGTTAAAGTCTTAAACATAAGCAAGCATATCTTGTCTCTTGAAAAACATCTTTAATCTTCGCCCGAACCCGAGTTGTTTCGAAGGTATTCATCAAGTTCGGCTTCTTCGTCGGTCATTGGTTCAATCAAGGCCATATTCACCTCGTCCTCGTACAATTCGGCTTCGTACTCCAATTCTCCCTCAAGTGAGCGCTTATCTTGTACTCTTTCCACCGCATCCAAGTAATCCTTTAAGCAAATAGACATCTCAACCGCCTTAGAAGTTAGCCTCGTTCTCCTTATCGATAAGACCCTGCCACTAGTAGAAAAAGCGGATTCCGAAGCTACCGTAGAAGCTTGGACACTTAGTAAATCTCAGGCCATGGCGGCTAGAATCGGAAATTATTCTTCCTTTTCTTTCCACCAAGCCAACAAATCAAAGTTTTTAAATTGTTCGGGAGTGAGGTGTTGTAAAAAGTTTGTACCACTATATCTCCCGAGTTCGCTACTTGGTGTGTTAGTAGCTTCATCTTGTTCATTTACATTCCATAAATGACTATAAAAAGCGAAATCGGAATCACTTGAATTCTCGTCCAAAGTGTTTCTCAATGAATCATGAATTTGTGAGCTTGAACCATACTTTGATTGATAAAAAGCATACATGGCATTAAGATGAGTGCTAAATTTACTTTTCAAAACGTGGCTAAAACATGGGTCTTCGGCACAACTTAAACCCAACTAGTCTGCAATTTTATCAATCATAGAATTAACGCCCCTTATGTTATAGCAAGGGTTTAAGGCGGCGGCACAAGAAAAAACCGGTGGTATCGCTCTAAAATATTTTTTAAGTTTTTCTTTCATTTGTGTTACCATATCCGAATACGGATGCCCATATATACTTATCTTGCTTAGTTTAGATGTCATTAAAAATATTTTGTGAATTGCTAAAGGACTTGTGGGATAATAAACACCGGATAAAGCGGTTGTCGACGTTTTAAAAACTTGTAGCATATCGGCTATACGCTCAATAGTTTCCCAACTCCTTGCATGGTAAGGGTTAACCTTACCACGACTCGACAAGATTTCATGAAAAGCCATTAAAGTTTCTTTTTGTGAAATCGCCTTTTCAAACATGTTACATGTAGAACTCCATCTTGTTGGGCAATCCCAATTCGGACCCAAATACGGTTTTTTCGCCTCCGCACAAAACTTTATATATTTAGTATGTCTTTGTACGTTGCTAAAAATATCACGCAACATTCTTCTAAAACCCTCCTTTTGTGACTCAACAATTTTTAAACCGTCTTGAACCGCCAAATTTATTTATGATGTGTGCAACACATCGACTATGAAAAAATGCACCTTCACAAATGGGTTTATATTTTAATTTTAATTGTGTTATTGCAACGGTATTGTTGGAGGCGTTATCAAAAGATATAGAAAATATTTTTTCCTCCAATTTATAAGTTTTAATAACGTTGTCAATAACCTTAAAAATATTTTGACCCGTGTGTGGATAATCGAAAAGTTGAAACGCAATCGTACGTTTCATCATTTGCCATGAATCGGGTTGAACCCAATGTGCGGTGACACAAATGTAAGAGTCGGGTACACCATGAGGTGTCGACCACACATCGCTAGTAAGGTTTACACCGGTTTGTAAACTTTCAAAAAAAGAAATTGTTTCATTTTTAGCTTTTTTCCACATTTGTAAACAATCCCTTCTAAGAGTTGCACGACTTAGATGAGTGTATCATGGTTGGAGAGTTCTTTGAACAAGGCGAGTATACCTTTGGTTGTCGAAGTGGTTGAAAGGAAGGCTTTCTTGAATGACAAAACATGCCATTTCCTCACGAACCACATCAATGGAGTAAGCGAAGATCTCTCCTTCACTTGTCATTGCCGGTTGATCCTTCGAAGCTTGTGATTTCAAAACCTTGCAAAATGGCTTTGTGATGTGCGTTTTCAAAGAGGTGTTTGCTTCCGGCTTGTAGAACCCTTTACAATATTTGCAACGAGCCTTTTTTTCACCCGAAGCCATTTCACACATATCGTAGTGTTGCCAAACTTCTCGATTTCGCTTGGTGGGAACAACCCGAACCACCACATCGCTAGTTGAAGCACCAATGTGAGTCGAATCTTGTTGGCTAGAGGAAGCCATTTGAAAGTTTTTTTTTTTTGGCTAATACTAAATGGTTTTTTATGATTTTGGAGAGTATTAAGAGTGTATTAGAGTTGTGTAATCAACCCAAAACATCATGGGGTATTTATAGGGGTCAAGAATGAAAAATTGGGGAAAAAACAAAAAAAAGTCACATTTGGAGTCCCAACGGTCATATGACCGTTTTCTGCAGGTCTGTTTGTTTTTAACGTATAAAAACCGGTTAAACCGGTTTTTTTATACCATACTACAACCGGTTTTTTGGACAAACCGGTTTTTTTGTCATAATCGGTTTTTTAACCAGTTTTTAAAAAAACCATTTTCTCTATAACTAGAACCGGTCTATAACAGTGGAATTGGTTCGGGCTTAAAACCGGTTATAAAGAAACCGGTTTTTATAAAAACCGGTTTCGATTTTTAATTATGTTAAAAAAACCCGGTTTTTTTGTACACCTCTAATCAGAACATTTAAGTGACACACATGGAGAAGAAGAAGCAGAACCCTGGAGAGCATCTCCAATTAACCCAACAAGACTCAGACCGAGTCACCCAACTCACCATCCCACCCCAACCACCAGAAGCCCTCCACAGCTTCTATGAAGACTTCACCCTTAGAAGCATCCGAGTCGACCGATTCCAACCCGGCTCGATAAAAAGCTCGAAACGAGCCAAGCCTTATCAAGCTCGAGCCAAGCTCGAGCCTAAAACGAAGCTCATTTATTTATCGAGCCCGAGCTCGAGCCTAGCATGTGAAGCTCGTTAAGCTCGTCGAGCCTTATCGAGCTTAGTGTATTATTATTTTTCTAAAATATTTAATAATATTTACCACTAATTTAAAGTTGTTTAGTAAACGAGCCCAAGCCAGAGCTCGAGCTTCACTTATCGAGCTCACGAGCCTAAATGAACTATATTTATATTAGTTGTATTTAATATATTAATTAATAAGATATTAAACGAGCCGAGCCTGAGCCGAGCTCGAGCTTGAGAAATTACCAACGAGCCGAGCTCAAGCTTTGAAAACAAAGCTCGAATCGAGCTGAGCACGAGCTTGAGCACTTATAAGTTAATCGAGCTCGAGCCTGGTCGAGCTCGGGCTCGGCTCGGCTCGTTTGCACCCCTAATATATACATATATATACACACACATACATATATATATATATATATATATATATAACATTAGCACGGTTATGATCAAATACACAATGAAAGAAAAATAACAATGTTTTAAAAACCGGTACGTACCGGCCGGTTATACCGGTAATACCGTTTTTTGGAGGTGAGCCCAGTACGAAACACCCCGTATAAAGGCAAAACAGTATCAAGTTCGTACCGCCGGTAAAATACGGTATACCGGTTTGAATCTTTATACCGGTACCAACACAAGATAATTTTTTGGGTTTTGAACTATTGATTTTTTTGTGGTTCAAGAAAAGCAAGAAGGAGAACTTCATAATAATGATATAGATAACATGTTTGGTGAGGAAGAGCACGAATCGGTTCCTCACACATGTTGTTACTTGTTATTTATGTTACTTATCTTTCGTAATTTAAGTATATTATGTTTGTTGTTTCTACTAAAACTTCGCATGAAAATAGTTATGCTCTAGATTTTGAAGAAGGCCTTGGTAGTGAATTTCATCTTTTATGATTCGTGAACTTGATGTATTCAGTACTCCAATAGCTTGGACATAGCGTACACTTTCATTTAAAAGAATTTTGTTAAAAAAAATTGAATACTTTTGGATTATTTTTTTATATGGAATAACTTATGGATTATCATTTAATATGTGATCATTCACTTTTAGATTATATTTTGAGTTCATGTTGTAATTGATGGATTCGTAGAGTTAACAAGCCAATCCGGTTGAACCATCCGATACAACCCGGTTCTACCGGTTGAACCATTTTTAAGCCAAATCCGGTATGATTTAAAAACCGGTTTTTTAAAACATTGAAAAATAGGAAGTCGTAGGAAGGGTATCAAACGGACTCCGATTGAACTTATTCAAGCAGCATTGGGACCGTCTTATCGAATCCTACGACGTTAGTTTTTAGGTCTTTGTTTTTTTGGGTTTTAGCTTGTAGTTTTTAAAATATGCGTTATATCATTGTGTCATTTTTTCAATTCATTGTGTCTTTTTTCTTTAGCATTGTGTTATATTTTTTAACACTGTGTTATATTTTGTGACTCATTGTGGCATATTTTCATGATCTATTGTGTTTTTTGTATCATTTTCACCCTTCTCATTTTTGTTACACTGTGTAGAATAACTTGACCCAACATTAGCATACACTATTTTTATGCAATTAGGTATTTTATTTATATTAATCGTAATTATTTGATATATTTTAATAGTGATAGTATTAAATGTAAGTAATTAGTAATTACTCGATAGATAGCGAACAAGTAGTTTTGGGTCGCGTATATTTGGCGAGTAATTTTTTTTTTAATCTAATGGGTTTACATGTACACCCGATACCTAATGGGTAACTACCTAATAAAAATCCAATGGGTTTAGAGTTGAGATTACTTTAATTCGTCTGAAACCCGACCCATTATCATCCCTTTTTGTTCATGTGAAAATCCTATTCACGTGTTCCACAATTGGTATCAGAGTTAGGGTCAAATCTAATTAATTTTCAATTCGTTTGTTAACTCTTGATAATCATAAGCCAAATTGACTCAATCAAAATCGTAAAATTGCATGGCCGACTATCTTTTGTACTCGCAAAATCGATGTAACAAGAAATAAAATTAATGGAAAAATCTAGTGGTATTTTGATTATTGTGTATCTTATTCATTCTTGTATTTTGTGGTTGTGATTGACTTGCTTATGATGGTTATTATCATGCTTAGCATGGAAAAATTACTCGTACTTTGATTATTGTGTATCCTTAATTTTTTTTAACATGGTTTCTATCAACTTAAAAAAAATTAAAAAAAAAAATAATGAATTAATATATGAGTAGTTTTTATATCATTTTTATATGGGAGGTATGAAAACTAAGAAATGGGGGTACATTTACCTCACCCAATCTGAAAAAGTGAAAATTATGTGTATGACGGTTCAAATCGCTTGGCGTTCGTGACTTGCTCGCCGCTTGTTTAGAAAATGCATGGAAAATGTTCTCTCGATTTTTGTGACATCCGTCACCTTCAGTTTTGTTATTTATACAAATCTAGTCCTCATTTTTTCTTCCTTTTATGTGTAATTCTTCCCAATAATTTAGTTATAACTTGAGGGACCTAATGTGGTACCAATCCAAAATTTGATAGGTGTATGAACTATAGTTGAATGAAAAATTATGGTAGAATGTTAATACCTTGAACTTTTGTCAAATTCATTTGTCGTTTTAGTAACAATAATATAATAAAATAAAAAAAATCCAAGACACATTTCATTTTGTTTAATTGACTTTTGACCAAAAAAAAAAATTACACATATATGTACTATATTGACTCGCCATCTTCTCCTTCAAAACCGGCGAGAATTCCGGACACCCAGTTGATTTCGGTGACTTCTAAATCGCCACTAAATACCGAATCAATCATGATAACTGGCCAAGTTAAACTTCTAATTACAACCGTGAATTACAAGACAAAATCAGACTTTAACAACTACTAAATCTTTCTAAATCGTGCTACAATCATCGGCTATAATTATTGACTTTCCAACTATGAAAGCCGCATCCTCCAACCTATAAGTACCGATACCAGCTTGGCCTCGAAGACACACCACACTAACGAGTCGTTTTCCTATCATAATAAGCCTCTGTTGTGTCAAGTTTTTGCCGCCGCCGTAGCCGGCGTTTTCTGGCGAACTCCACCTGCGACAATCGAGCATCAACTAGAGGTAATAATATTATTCACCAGCTCGTTTTTTTTCTCTTCCTAAATCCGAGTGCTAAATTCTAATCGTACCGTAATCGTTGAAAGAAATCTTGAAACGAAAAAAGGTCCGGTCCTATGGCTCTTGGTTTGGGAAGAAAATGAATCGAAGCATGTTTCATCAAGGTTCCATAAGAATCTGAGTCCCTGTTACATCTGTCTTCGTTTATCGAAACCATCAGTTTAAGAAAAAGAATAAACGTTTTCATTATGTGTTCAGTTAGTTTAAGAAGAAAACATGGCATTTTATTTCATTTAATTAGTATTTAAAACTTTTCTTGATCCAACCACTCTCTTTGGTCAAATAGTAAGACACACCCTAAAAGAAATGCGCTTTTCATAAACATACATATGCAATAGCTAAATATGTTCTATGGAAATTAAAATTATGCGAATGCATTTCATATGGTTATTGAATTAAATTTATATATATATATATATAGGGGGCGGTTATTCTACAAAAACACACAATCGTGCGAAGCGTGCGAAGGAATACTAACCGTCGATCAATCAATAATCTTACGTCATTAATTAAAAAAGTACGCGGTGTCAATTTCGTAAATAAGTGAGAGATTAGACAGTTAATAAGGGTATAATCGTCAATTTTTCTAAAATCAAATTATAAGAGACCGTTCAGTCTCATTAATCGCTCAAAACTTCTCCCCAAAATTACATAATAAACTCTGAAACCCTAGTTAAAATCATCAATAAACTCCATTTCTACAGAAGATTAACCATGAAATACTCAAAAGTATACGAAAGTAAGTACATTACGTTATTCTGTACTAAATTTTACAATGAAAACCTATATAATAACTTACATTATGCATGATACAGGAAGAAAAAGAGGAACAGAGTATGAAGGTGAAAAGAA
This sequence comes from Ambrosia x helenae, assembly GCA_030844895.1. Lineage (NCBI taxonomy): Eukaryota > Viridiplantae > Streptophyta > Magnoliopsida > Asterales > Asteraceae > Ambrosia > Ambrosia x helenae. The sequence goes on from JAUTDX010007250.1 coordinate 581,033, forward strand.
CGACGTTGATGAAGGTAAATAAGTATTACGTGAATTAATATTGTTAATACGTTGTGAAATTGTACTAAAATACGTATTTCTAATTATCAGGCCCTAGCAAAATTCAAAAAACCAAGGATAAAACTGACAAATCAGAGAGAAGAACAAAAGCAAACCATGACAGGCCTTCGAAGAAAAATGGTACAGAGAATTTTTTTTTGTTATGTGTTACGTGATTTTAGTAATATAACTAGAAATGATTTTGTATATGTTACGTTATTTTAGTAATCGGAATGTAGTGATTCTGTCAAAAATGTTACATGCTTTTAGAAAAATGATTATGTCTATGGTGCATCATAATTATGTCTATATTGCGTTATTTTGGTAATGGAAATGTAGTGATTATGTCAATGTTACATGATTTTAGTAATAGAAAGTATGTCTGTGTTACGTAATTTTATTAATAGAACTAGAAATGATTATGTCTATATTACTTTATTTTGGTAATGAAATTTGTAATGATTATGTCCTTGTTACGTTATTTTAGTAATGAAAATGTAGTTATTCTGTCATTGTTAAGCAATTGTGGTAAATGAAAACACTAGTTTATGATTATGTCTTTGTTAAGTTATTTTGGTAATTAAAATGTAGTTATTCTGTCATTGTTAAGCAATTTTGTTAAATGAAAACACTAGTTTATGATTATGTCTATATTACGTTATTTTGGTAATGAAATTTGTAATGATTCTGGCCATAAATATATGATGATTATGTATATGTTACGTTATTTTAGTAATGAAAATGTAGTTATTCTGTCATTGTTAAGCAATTTTGTAAATGAAAACACTAGTTTATGATTATGTCTTTGTTACGTTATTTTAGTAATGAAAATGTAGTTATTCTGTCATTGTTAAGCAATTTTGGTAAATGAAAACACTAGTTTATGATTATGTCTATATTACGTTATTTTGGTAATGAAATTTGTAATGATTCTGGCCATAAATATATGATGATTATGTATATGTTACGTTATTTTAGTAATGAAAATGTAGTTATTCTGTCATTGTTAAGCAATTTTGTAAATGAAAACACTAGTTTATGATTATGTCTTTGTTACGTTATTTTAGTAATGAAAATGTAGTTATTCTGTCATTGTTAAGCAATTTTGGTAAATGAAAACACTAGTTTATGATTATGTCTATATTACGTTATTTTGGTAATGAAATTTGTAATGATTCTGGCCATAAATATATGATGATTATGTATATGTTACGTTATTTTAGTAATGAAAATGTAGTTATTCTGTCATTGTTAAGCAATTTTGTAAATGAAAACACTAGTTTATGATTATGTCTTTGTTACGTTATTTTAGTAATGAAAATGTAGTTATTCTGTCATTGTTAAGCAATTTTGGTAAATGAAAACACTAGTTATGATTATATGTCTATATTACGTTATTTTGGTAATGAAATTTGTAATTATTCTGTCATTGTTACGTATTTATAACATTTGATAATAACACAGAGATCAATGAAAATGAATTACTCCTACAACAACAGCCTGCAAATTCACCAGAAGAGCCTCAAAAATCACCACAGAGAAAGCAATTTGTTCTGTACTCGAATATAAAATTACAAGTAAGGGCGTCTGTTGATAACATGAATGAGGCGATGGCAAGCTTATCAAGTGCACAAAAAAAAGCAATCAAACAGATGGGATTTGAAGCTTTTTTATCAATGAACATTAAAACAGTGCCAACAAAGTTAGCAAGATGGTTATTAGTGAATTATGATGATAGACGAGATGAATTGAATGTAGGAAACCACATTATTCAAGTTACAAGCAACAAAGTTCAACAAGTCCTTGGTGTCCCAATGGGTAACCAGACAGTAAATGAAAAGAACAAACCAAGAAAGGGTTCATCTAACACGCTTACTGTATGGAAGTCCCAGTTTGAGCATAACAAGATTTTTAATCTCGGATGTGAAGAAGAAAATAATTGAAAGCAAAAGCGGAGACTGGATTTTCAAGTTGAACTTCCTTGTACTTTACAACTCTATATTTGGGCAAGTAACAAAGAGTTCAACAGTAAATCAAATGTTCTTGAAAGGAGTGACAGATGACAAATCAATCAAAAAATTGAATTGGTGTGAGTACTTAATTTTTTGTCTCAAAAGAACGAAGGCAAGCTGGAACAGAACTGAAATGTATAATGGACCTTTGCCTTTTCTTGCGGTATGTTTTTTATTCATAATTATGTAAATGTAAAAGAAATACAAATTACGTAATGTGTTATTACTAATTACGTAATGATCAAATGTTAACTTTATTCACATGACAGATGCTTTTGTACATGAAAAGAGGTTATCACATGCTCCTGAAATAGCACAAACACCAGCAATTAAGTACATTAGCACCCAGAATTTGTCTGATGTTGATAAACATTTGTATGACAATGGGCCATTTTCAACTGATGAAGAAGATAATGATGAGGATGAAGAAGGAAATGATGAAGTAGAAAGTCCTAGAGATGAAGAAGGACATAATGATGAGGATGAAGAAGATGATGGTGGAAATGAAGATGCTGGTGGTGTTGGTGGAGATGATTATGATGGTGAAGAAGGTGATGCAGAAAAAATGGAAGAAGATGGTAAGAATGAAGATGCATACATTCAGCATGATGAACAACAAATCTTTATTGAACAACAAATCCTTGTGGATAATCTTCAAAATCAAGATTCAGAAGAATTCAACAACGTCTTTGAAACAACAAAATCACTCTCTGACATTGATGAATTCTTGGAAAATTACAACACTCCACAAGTCCCTATTGTAAGTGCAATAACTGTATAAAAATTACATAACATGCATATGTATATAGGATTTTAAAAAATCACGTAATGTTTGCAGGCTGGGGATGCAAATGAGGCAACAACAACACCAAAAATACAAAAAGTTGCAACTCAAAAATCAACAGATGAGAGCATAAAAGGGTCAACAAGGAAAAAGACAATGGGAAAGAAGAAAAACAAAAGTCCTTACCCAGTTAATGAGAATGTAAGTAACTGTAATTTATTATGTCAAACATCAACAGAAATCATGTAATTTATTCACGTATTGTTTGCAGGAATGGATTTCAAAAATAGAAAATAAAATGGAGAAGTTTCAAACATATGTTGCTGAAATAGATGAAATTTTCGAAGAAGCCACTTCAAATGTTTTAGACAGCAACATTATACGTGAGAAGCAAACAAAATGGAAGTCATGGGTAAGTTACAAATCAAGTAATGAGAAAAACATAGAAGGTAAAAATTACGTAATGTATATTTAAATGATAAAAAAGTTAGTTAAAAATTACGTAATGGATATCAAAAAAGTATATTAGTAGTTGCAGGTGAAAAGGAAAACCAGAACAGTGTTAGCACAGGGATGCTAGATGCAATAGTGATTGCAGCTGAAACACTAGAAGGTAAAAAAAAAAAATCACGTAACACATTATTTGTCAAAAACTTATTAATGATCAGAATACGTAATTACAGGTGAAAGGGAAGATTTGAATGAAAAGACAACAACTTCACAGAGTGTTAGCACCGGAATGCTAAATGTAATGATCACCGCAACTGAACAACTTGAGAAAACAAATGAAGAAGAAGCTGTGAACGACATAATGGATGCTTTGAACGATGCAACAAGAAATGAACCACCTGTCAATAAAGGTAAAAAATCACGTAACAGATTATTTGTCAAAACTTATTAATGATCATAATACGTAATTACAGGTGAAAAAAAAGATTTGAATGAAACGGCAACAACTTCGCAAAGTGTTAGCACAGGAATGCTAGATGCAATGATTGCCGCAACTGAACAGCTTGAAGAAACAAATAAAGAAGAAGCTTTGACAGATATAATGGATGCTTTGAAAGACGCAACAACAAATGAACCACCGGCCGATAAAGGTAAAAAAAATTACGTAATGTATATTAAAAATGTTTATACTAAATGGAACTTATATGAATATATATAAATTGTTAACTAAAATCAGGAAATGAGGCCCTAGAGAGTGACAGCACAGATATGATTGCCGAGATGATAAAAGCAGCCGACAAAGAAGAAAAAAATGCAGCTTTGCAAACTTCAACCACACAAACATCATCCGAAAATGTCAGTTCGCAATTCTTGAAAGAATTGAATGAGTTTGAAGAGAGATCTAGGAAAGGAAAACAGATCGAGACATCGGAAGGAAACAAAGTAGAAGAAATACAGAAAGAAACCTATGAAGGACCAAGTTTCGATCTGAATATCTCACAAGATGATACACCTACAGATGTAATTCCAGATCTACCATTCCTACAAAACTCTGAAGCTGATATCGAAACACCAAAAACAGTAGGGAGACTAATAGTTAGTCAATCACTGGAGTCAACCATAGCCAATAAACACGTTGAACGTGCAAAAAGAGGAAGGATGTTGGCTGGACCTCAGAAGTCTCCTTACATTCAACGGCAGGTGGTGATGAAGAACAAAATAACTGAAGATGAAAACATAGTTGCGCAGTTTATATTTGCAGCAACCGAGGCAACACAGTAAGAAAAACCTTATATTACTTTAATTTGTCATTAGAAAAATTACATAATGAATATTTTCAGAACATAGTTTATTACAAAAAATTACGTAATGTGTATTAAAACTTATCTTCCACAGTGACGTTGTATTCGAGCCAGCAGATGGGACTCCATTCTTCAAAGTGGTATTTGAATGCTTATACCCTGGGATAACATTATCATCTAATGTTTTGGATGCATGGTCGCATGTGCTGAACCACGACGAGAAGAAAAGAGCTCCGGGTTCACCATTTAGATTGTTTGTTCAAACAAATATTCTGGTATGCTCCTTAGCTTTTTCATGTAATACATAAAATATAATAACGTAATGGTTATGCTAAAATACGTAATATATGCTAAATTTACAGCCAAGTGACTGCTTCACGCCTCAATATGATGATTTAAAGCGAATGGACACCATGACATCGAACTTAAATCTTGCACTTAGCAAAAATGAAATAAAATCAATCAATGAGGTGGATTTGTTGTTCATGCCCATCGTATCTTCGGACCACATATATCTAATATGTTTCAACATGAAGAACCCAAAGATAGAAATACTAGACAACAGCAAGCTTGGAGCGAATAGCAAATATGACAACATCGTAGTGCCATTGGTAAAAAAAATAATTTTACTTAATATTATTTTGATGTTAGTTAATTACGTAATGCTTATGATAAAATTACGTAATGTATGCAGAAAGAAGCTTTATGCAACTATATGATGGTCAATGAACACCCCATGACTCCTAAAATGGTAAGTAAAAATCCAGTGAGAGTCCAAATGGAATGGAGAACTTCACAGAACAAAATCGATTGTGGGGTGTTCACAATGAGACATATGGAGACTTTCATGAGCACATATAGAAGAAAATGGGTAACTGATTTTCAAAAGAAGGAGCAGCTCAACAAGTGCAGATTGATGACCTTCGCTACAAATATCTATCAAAAATCCTACTCTCCGATGCCAACAAAAATAAAAATTTAATTGATCGTCTGGCTAGGGAGTTTCATCAAAAGGAATACAGTGAGAAAGCGAAGTACAAGAAGAACTTATTCCAAACTCTTGTGAAAAGACAAAATGATCATGTTTGAAATAATTTTTAATTCCACGTGTCGGAAAATGTCATGATACAATTTAACATTTGGTTTATGTATGACAAATGTCCTGATACAATTTAACATTTTGCTTGTCACATACTACATTATATGAATGATTATGTATGTTTCTGATTATGTTGAATGATAATGTATGAATGATTATGTATGAAACTGATAATGGTTACCTAACATACAATTACATAACATACAAAAAACATGTATGATAATGGTTATATGTTAATCATGTATGAAACTGATAATGGTTACCTAACATAAAATTACGTAACATGTGAAAAAAAATGTAAAGTAATGGTTATATGTGAATGATTATGCTATGATACAATTACGTAACATGTCAACTAATTACGTAATGAAATGCAAAAAAACCATATGTGTACAAAAAAATCACGTAACAATGTAAAAAAAGAAAATGTTTCAATGTCAATTTAACAAAAAAAACATAATCAATCATCGCAAACTTCATATTCCGAATCTAGACTATTATCCGCATCTGCTTCATTGACGGATTCTTTCCCTTTGTTGTTAGCTGTTGTAGTCCCTTTAAGAACTTCACAGGTGCGCCTATCATGACCACTACCCCCACATACTTTGCAATTTCTTGATCTCTTCCCTGCACGACTAATCGCTTGTTCACGTTTTGATTTAAACCTTTTGCGTGACCCACAACCCTTATTCCTAATACCATGAGGAACACGAACAGCAGCCTCAGTTTGATGTGGAGCCCCAATAATAGCTTGAATAATTTCTTTCTTCTTGGCTGATATCCTCTGAATACCAGCTTCATCTGTCTTCTCTTTCGTCGCTTTTAGCTCGTCTCTAAATAGCTTCAACTTTTCAAAATCAGTAATCAACTTATTAACTACATACTCACTCAAATGCATTATATCACGAACAACATCATTAACACTTTGATGGTCCCCATTTTCATCAGTATGCATCACCAACGACAAGCTCGACCGAGAGGGACTATTGCAAATAACATCACTCCTCCAGCGATCAAGAATGTATCTGCTGGGAATTTCATTTATATCACACAACCTTAAAACTAAAAAAGCATGTCGACACAATAAACCATATCGCTCAAAACGCTTGCAAGAACTTAAAATTGTCAAATCTTCCAGGTTAAATTTAACCTGCAATACAAAAAAGATCTCCATAAAAAAATAAAATACGTAATGAGGTATATGAAACTGAGAGACTAATGAAACAGGTAATTACGTAATGTCTGTTACAATGATATGTAAAAAATTACGTAACATAAAAAAATAAACTATACATACCTCTATCAAACCGGCACCATACGCAGAACGATCTTTTATTAGAAACGTCCCTATATCTCCTTCATGTGAAAGAAAGACATTTATGCATTTATGCACAGATCCGTAAATTTCTTCTTGGACATCAAAGAAAATACTTCTTGTATATAATTTCGCAGCTTGCACCTCAATAGCATAATCAGTCCAAAAATCCGATGTTTTATACCTCGTCTCATGATCATTTTTCCTATGAGTATACCTTTGAGATTCCATGGCAGTATCAAAATGACTAATAAACTCAAGAAGCGTTAATTGAGCATTTGAAACTTGACCAAAAAAATGATTTTCACATTCAGATCTTGAAGTAGTACGCATAAGACCTGACATTGGCTCATCGCGATAAAAAGCAGGAATCCACATTGCTCTATTTGAATAAATGTCACACAACCAGTCGTGGTAAAAGAGATTAAAATCAAAAACAAGTTGCTCCCATCCCTTTTCAAACTCTTCTGGTGAAATAGAATCTGTCCAAACAATGTCGTAAATACGCTGTTTAAAATCATCATTGTTGCATAATGCAGGACCAACCTATAAAAATAACAAAAACACATATTGTTATGAATTTGAATAATCACGTAATAAAAATATGTTATGCAAATAAAAAGCCTTGAAAATCACGTAACATACACAAAATCAAAAAAATCATATCATAAAAAAAAATCAAAAAATCACGTAATATACCTTATCAAAAATACGTAACATACAAAAAATCAAAAATCATAGCAAAAAATGACATATACCTTATCAGCAACCTTTTTCATGATGTGCCACATGCACAATCTATGCCTACTATTTGGTAAAACTGATGCAACTGCTTGTTTTATAGCAGGATCTTGATCGGTAACTACAACAAGCGGTTCTTTACCAAAACACTTCTTGAAACAAGTTAACAGCCATGAGTAGGATTCAATTGTCTCTGAACTCAGCAATCCAGCACCTAGAGTTATATTGTTGCAGTGATTATCGATACCGGTAAATGGAACAAATACCATCTTGTATCTAAAAAAGAAAAAAAAATTAATTAAACTGAAATAATTACGTAAAATGAATAACATAATTAAGTAATGAACTTACTTGTTAGAATTGAAAGTAGCATCGAATGAAACATCACCAAAAACTTTATAACTTCTTTTTGCATGCTCATCAGCCCAAAATAATCCAGTTAACTGTCGTTTAGTGTCATGACTATACTCAAAATAAAAATCAGGAAGAAAGTCCTGCTTCTTCTGCAGCATATTAACTACCATATCCGCATCATACTCACCAATATATAAGTTCAAATCCCTTTTAAAATTTTTGAAATCTGCAGCAGTAGCACCAACTTGTTCAAAACCACCATAAATTTTCCTCATTAGATTAAAAGCCTTAACAGGACCCATGTTTACTTTGGACATATTGCATAACACTTGCATTTGTTGATATGTCAAATTATGTGATGATGGAAGAAATTGCATATCTTCTGGAGAAACCAAATAATGGTTATGCTCTTCAACAAACTTTGAAACTTTAAAATTTTGTCCATTCTCTGACGAAAAAACTATATGAGCATTAATTACAACCTGTTCTCTGCGATGGTTTATTCCTACTTTTACCATTTTGAAGACTATCAAACGCTTTACAAGATTTGAATCCTTCCTTTGAACAAACCAAATGCTTCAACTTAAGAATCTCACCATGAACATATTGACCTCTTTTGCGAACACTAAATCCAACATTTTTTGCATATGTCACATAAAACTCATACGCATGATCAATCGATGGAAATACCATATCAACACATGGCGTCATAGAAGAGGTAACTTGTGGTTTATAAACTGTTGAAACAGCCTGAGTAGAACTACTTTCACCTCTATCATTGAAAATAAAACCTGAAATCACGTAATAACTATTAACACAGTAACATAAATGGCCTAATAAAAGCATAAAATATAATAACGTAATGAAATAACGTAATGAAAGTTACGTAACATGAATATAATAAAACAAACAAAAAAAACACGTAAAAATTGTGACATTGTGATATGAAACAAACAAAAACACAAAAAAAAACGTAAAAACTATCATTAATACAAAGAAATCAAACAAAAAAAGATGAATTTAATAACATAACTAAGAACAAATAACGTAATGCTTCCATTAAAATAGAAAAACAACGTACAATCAATAAAAAAAAAGCTGAATTTAATTCAAATTCTACTAAACAGAAAACGAAATCATTAAAAAGAAAGCAATCGAACAACACATTACGTAATAGATAGCTCAAATTATACCTGCACAATCATTATTCACAGACATCTTTAATAAATGAATAAAGGAAAATCGTTTGGAGATATAATCGAAAGAGAATGAACTGATTTATGATTGAATGAACTGATTTATGATTGATTTATACTTAATTCAAAATCTAAAAACAGAGTAAATACGAATTTGAAAATCTGATCCTTTTATAAAAGATGTGGGTTTTAAATATCGAGTAAAATGACGATACTACCCTTCAAGAAAACGCGCGTAGAAGCCTTCGCACGCTTCGCACGTTTTTTAAACTTTTTATTTGAACCGATCCCTATATATATATATATATATATATATGTTTTAAATATCGTTTGTAAAATAGAACATATGAAAATATATTACTTACGGAATTTATGAAAGTAATATATCCTATGGGATATATGAAGATTATAAATTTCTCAATTAACTTCCTAACATGAAAACTTGTTTGGGACAATTAAGTGACGATCCAAAAATTTATTAGGGAACGCGATAATATTGGGACAATTAAGTGACGATCCTAACATGAAAGTTTGTCTTTATTCATTTTTGGGGTGTTACATGTACACTTATACAAAATACACATACAAGTTCACATTTTTACAATACAATTCTAGTACATTGTGCATTTGCTTACATACGTGCTTTATGCTTAGACATTACATGTAGAATACATTTGTACTTAGTGAAATCATTAACCATGTACAAGCCGACCTTAACATTGGATAGCGCTATTGGATTGACAACCCGCCTAGGTTGATTCTCCCCCTTTTTCATCGGAGAATCCGTGGTCATTGTTAAGTTATTATCCATTTATTGGATAAGTACACCGCCGTTCATTTAGTACATTTATACAGTCACAGGATTGATTTCGCTCATTTGTATGATACATAGTTTACATAAATGCACTATAGCTTGCACTTGAATTGTATAACATTTTCCAACTTACTATATGTATTAAAACTAGGAATGCTCACCAACATTTCATATGTTGACAAAACTTATTTTGTACATGTTTCAGACTAAGTAGTCAATATCGGTGGGATATCGGTTATCGAACCCTCACCGATATTCGGTGTCAAATATCGGTGGCAAATATCGTTACCGATATTATCGGTGATATTTGCCGATATCCCGCCGATATTTTGATTCTCATATATCGGTTATAGCGCCGCATTTCCAGGTTTTGCTTTTTTAGAGGCCAAATTACAATAAAAGCCAATAAAAAACATTTTTTTTTTGGAATAAGCCCATAAATATTAAGAGCCCAACTACCCAAAAACACTTCCAAAACCCTAAACCGAACAGATTTGTCTATCCTTCGTCTTCTACCATTCGTCTGCAACTGCCATAAAATCTGTAAGTATTGTATATTATTATGTTTTAGGTTATATATAGATAATATTTCAAATATTGACACTTTGGAGTCTTGACTTTTGATATTACTATTAGTACTTTAGTATTATATATGACTACATTTAGGTTATATATATATATATATATATATATATATATATGTTAATACATAAATATTAAAAATCTATATGATATTAAAATTACCGATTTCACACCGATATCCCACCGCGATAACCTATATCTCAAATATCGGCCCTTGACTGATATTCGATTTCCAACCGCATTAACTGCTTAGGTTTCAGGTGCAGTTTGATCTTAGTTCCATAGCATTTGATTTTAGTGCTTGCTTTTAATAATTTATTTCAAATTTCCTTTTTTGTTCAGACTTTTGTATTTTTTTCCATTTCATCCATGTAAGACAATTTAAATTATTCAATAATATATATTTACATTTTAGTACCATGTGCTTTTGAACAATCGTCACTACGTGACACCTCGATGATTCTGCGATCGGTTGGGGTGTTACAATTTTTCTCTCGGTTGTAAATAGGGCTGGCAATGGGTAACCTGTTAAGACACGATAAGACCTGTTTGACTGAAAAGTACACTATTTGATTTTTTGACTTTTTTTAATACTTAGAATTAAGAGGCAAAAATCTTTCATTTCCCTTTTTGGGTACATAAAACATAAAACTGTGTTATAAACATGAGATATAAATGAGTTAAACGAGTCGTGTTCATGTTTAGAACTTGATTTGTTCGCGCGCGTCAGAGACCTGTTAACCTGTTAGGGACACGATTTGCCAGCCCTAGTTGTAAACGAGCCGATTAACGCGGTTCGGTTTGTAAACGAGCCAAGCACGAGCAAAGGCTCGCTCGGCTCAAATAAATTTTTATTAATTTATTATATATAATAAATATTATTTGTTGGCCCAGACAATTAGATCAAATACGAACACAGGAAATTTCGGGAGACGAACTTGCGACTCTTTCTATTCAATCAAAGGAACTTACAAACAAGGGACAAATAAAACCATTAACCTAGAACCCTATTTATACTAAATAAACCATACTAATTGTACTCAAATACTACTAGCAATCATAATCTAATACTAACCAAACATCATTATCTATACTAATTAACTAAACTAGATAATTCTAAACATTCAAACTAATCTAAACCAATCTTTCACTTTTGTCCTTCAACTTTCAACTCATACGCGTTTTAGGATTAACTTTCAACATTCCCCCTTAATCCTAAAACCCGACCATACTTCTCTTGCTTTCCCAATCTAACCACTCGGGTCTTGATCACTCTCACTTTTCTTGCTCAGTATCTAGCTTTCTTTCTTGCTCTTCTTTCTTGAACGAACCACGCAGGTTCTTCTTGCAGGCCCGGCTATAAGCATGGGCAGGGTGGGCTTGGGCACATGGCCAGAAATGTCAAGGGGCCCGCCAACTTTTAAACCCACATTTATATATATATATATATATATATGTGCGTGTGTGTATGTACTGATGTTAAGAGTAGTTAAAAACGGATAGTGAAAAGAGAGGAAGAAAAGGAATAAAAAAACGTATAAAACACTGCACACTTATATCTATATGTGCGTGTGTGTATGTACTGATGGGTTTTTTTTTCGGCAAGTTTTAAGTTGCAGTGAAAAGAGAGGAAGAAGATGAATATAGTTTTATAGGCTACTTATATCTAGGCTTTATGGTCTTTTTGGTCAAAGCAATAAAAAACGTATAAAACACTGCACACTTTTTTATGCCATTTCAAACATAACCCCTTTTTTTTTAAGTAGTGATTTATAGAAGTTCTCAATATCTAATAACTAGTATTATACCCGTCCGTTGGGACGGGTTTTAAAATTTATAGCATTCAAACAATGTGTGTATTGAAGATCCTGATAAACATTTATTCTACTGGGATTAGTAGCCACAAAATTTGGTAAATTCTCGCCCATGTTAACTCAAACACGTTCTTCACACCAAAATCGGCATCAATATTGCCAAACCTGATCAAGCGGTTGAAGATTCAAACTTTGAGAGGCAATTGTGGCTAGAATGGAGGTCCGGAAGCATGCTTGCTGCCCCGTTTGTTGGCCAATTTCACGATGTAAATGAAAACATGCATCTGAAGTAGATGCAAAAGCAACAACTTTGTTAACTTTGGATTGGGTTAAATGCCAAATTCGTCCCAGAGGTTTGATCCAGTTTGCCACTTCAATACAAAAAAGTGTTTTTTTTTTTTTTTTTTTTTTTTGCAAATCAACACCTGAGGTTTGGATTTTTTTTGTCAAATTCGTCATTTTCACTAACTCAGTTAAAAAAATCCCATTAAGGTCAGAGGTAGGATTGTCATTTTGCCTGCAAGTTAAAATTTTAATAAAAAAATATTTTATTTTTCTTAAATAAAATCAACCCTTACCCTTACCTCATCCCCACCCCACCCACCCCCTCTCTCTCTTGGTGCTTCTTTCTTCTCCACGATTTAATAATATTAATAATATATATTATATACATATAATAAACCAAAGCCATTTTAATGACATGGCACTTAAAGAGAGTATTCTCTTCATTGAGTGTGCCATGTGTCATCCCATGTGGCAAGGCTTTATTTTAGGAAAATAATAATTTAAAATTTAAAAACAAAATTAGATTTTTATCTCTAATGTTTCCTCCCATAACTTTTAAACGTTAATATCTTTTATATACGAGATTTTTTAAAGAAAAAAATTACACCAAATTAACGAGCGTTTTATTATCTTTCTAACGGGTACCATAGTGCTATATAAAAACGGAGAAAAAAAACGACTATTTTTTTGTGTGGTTTTGTTCGTACAGGAAAAAAACACAAAATGTTCAGGTTATTCATTAATCATGTATATGCAAGTCATTAGTTATGTTCAAACCAGTAAATATGAGTTTTATTTACAACATGTGTTAGCATTGGAGTTGTACATTGTTTTAGGTTAGGTTTTATTATTAGAGTTATACATTGTTTAAGGTTATGCACTAACATTGGAGATACATTGTTAATTCTTTTAGGTTAAGTGCTACCTGAAACTTTCCTGCATGTAACTGTAAAATGCATCAGTCTATTTCAGATTTAAATTTATATTTCAAATTAGATTTCTCAACCCGGGACGCTCCCGGGATATAATCTAGTATATATATATATATATATATATATATTGCAAAGAGATTAATCCTACATGTCATACTATTATGCAATCTCTCATTTAAGAGATGCCACATAAGATGTCAAGTGGCAAGTGTAAACCAATTAAAAAAAAGAATAAATATGATTTAACCTAAATTATTATAATCTTTAACCTAATCTATTAAATACCTAATCTACTAAATCTAAATATTAAAACTTTATTATTTTTTCTCTCATGTTTCCTCCCATAAATTTTAAACGTTAATATCTTTTATATACGAGATTTTTTAAATAAAAAATTACACCAAATTAACGAGCATTTTATTATCTTTCCAACGAGTACCATAGTGCTATATAAAAAACGGAGAAAAAAATGACTATTTTTTTTAACGCGATAGGTATTGTGTCGGGTTAGGGTTAGTTTAAAAAAATTGTGGGTTTGTGTCGGGTCTGGGATTAGGTGATACCCGAAACAACATACCCAAATACCCGAACTATACCCGATCATATACCCATGAATTTTTTAACGCATCACATAACCCTTAGACTAATGCGTTCGATATTTCAATAATTAACTTTTTTTTTTCTTATTCCATGTTAGTTCTTTTTAGAATGATCGATTACAAACTTCCGAATTTATTTGTAATGGCACTAGATTTATACCCCGGCACAGAGATTCGTTTTTTTTATATTTGAATATGATAAAACTTATGGCAGAGATTTGTTTAAAATAATAATAATAATAATAATAATAATAATAATATATTTTATTATGTCATATTAGATATTCAACCCGGGACACTCCCAAGATAAAAATTAGTATTATAATAATTGCAAAAGACAAAACTAAAATAAGTCTTTTATTTTAATTAATGTTTTTACTTTATTTTTAAGTATGTGCAGATTTATTTAATGAATTTTTTTACGTTATTATTTTGTTTATTCATTTTTTCTTAAAAAAAACTATTACACATTTATTATTATACGTTAATAAATATAAAAAGTGTATTGTGATTGGTGAGTTTATATTATAAAGTGGGTTGGGCTCGGTTTGATATATCTTGCCGAGGGCCCAAATTTTTTTCCTCATTCTCAGAGACGGCCCTGTCTTCTTGCTATCTTTCTTGATCGAACCACGCAGGTTCTTAATCTTCATGCGTCAATTCGAAAACGAGTTTCTTGACTGCATTCTTCCTTTCTTCAAGATCTACTCTTGACTGCATCATCTCTTTCTTTCATCTTCAAGGTCCGCTCTTGAAGGCATCATTCATCAAGATCTGCTCTTGATGGCTCATTCATCAACATCTGCTCTTGAGGACTCATCCATTCTTTCTACGAGTTTGCTCTTTCCGGTTAGAATTGATTCCTGATCCCGAAACCAATCTCCACACACCGCAAACCTTTTTCAATTGGAAGTGATTCCTGATTCCGAAACCAATCTCCAACACCGCAAAACTTTCTTTAATTAATCAAGAACAATATTCTCGATTCACCTACTTAACCAGAAACAATCTCGCAAACCTGGGTAATACTTGCTTCACGGTTAGTTGAACATCACCCGAACAACACTTGTTGCCTTACGACCAACAAAACAAACACGCACCTCATTTTTCCTCCATTCAACAAACACAGATGTTACGATCAAAACCTACTGTGTAAAATTTCTTCACGGCTTAAATGCTTGAACCCATGCTGCCGTTACTATAATAGAACAACTCTCGTCTCCATCGCCAATTCAAAAACATCACTAAAAATAAATCGACTTCAATGAACAACTTATCTTTGATTCCATGTACATGCATAAATTGCATGTGGTACATACCCAGGCCTATCCATGAACCATCTTCGAATACTTGACCACAGCCGCCATTCTTGGCCATCACAATTGTCATCATTAGCAAAAACCTCATGACACAACCTACTACCTATTTCCAAGGACCCACTTGAAAATAAATCTATTTCTTTGTTGTTCGCACTCCCAGTAAACGGACTTGAGTGTTGGGCATCTCCATCAACAATTATTCAATAATTGAATATCCCATACTGCCTTCATATGATCTGTGCCTTACCTCCAATTCCATCAAACTTTTAACAATTATTCAATAATTGTATCTGTGACACCCGACAAATTCTGGTTAACAACGTTGTCTAGATGAAAGTCTACCTTAGCGAGTCACGCGTATATTGCACTTAACTGGGTTAGTTAAGTCGGGTTATGGTTCGGGAACTATCGGTTTAGTCTAGAAGATCATTGGATGTTGGTCTAGAGGTTCATTAGATGTCAGTCCTTAATCAAGTGTACAAACGGTGACGATTTGTAGGATCGTCAGGGCATACGGAACATACAAGTCTCGAGTCCCGGGAATTGGTGAACGAGTGTGAATATGTGTATTTACAAGTGTTATGTGTTTACAATCATTATGTGACTTGTCGGTATGTGAATATGTGTTAACATATGTTAAAACGGGGTTTAACGCGCAAAATACATCGAACCAACCCCTATAGGCGATTAGGGGAGGCTAATCGCCTATAGGGCATGCAATTGGGGAACATTACATGCGATTAGGAGGCCAATCGCATGTAATGTCTGGCGATTGGGCCTAAATGCATGAAGTTACATGCGATTAGGATCCCTAATCGCGTGTAAGTCTGCACAATCGCTAGTTACGGGCTGGACGACAAAAAACGACTATAAATACCATACTTGACCTCCTAAACTTCATAATACAAACCCTAGTCGTCCCATAACCCGCCTCAACACACACACAACCTCTGGAACGCGATTTTTGATCAAAACACAAGGTTTCAAGCTTAATCCATCATTCTTTCACAAATCTAAGGTTTGGTTTCCATCCATGCAATCTTTATAAACGTTTTTATTCAATCCCTAATGGTCCAGACCTGTTCTAAAACGAAAAAGCTTTCTGAAGATCGTTAATAAGTGTTGTTAATCGGATTCTAACAATCATACATGTGTTATGTGTGTTTATGATTAATATCTAGGGTTTTTATGATTAAAGATGAGTGATTAACATGTTGTTAGGTTAGTTCAGAATAATATTGATGTCATGATTAATGAAATCTGAGTAATTGATTATTAGGGTTATAGTTATGCATCTTAATGTGGTGTTCATGCTATGTGTATGGTGTTTGGATTACATGGTTGCATGCAGGGCTGATAATACGAGGCTAAACGAAGGATTTTGGTTTAAACATGTTTAGAATAGTTGTTGGGTTGATATTGGATGGTTACACACGTTCTGGATCTGATTTGGAGCGTTAAACGCGCGAAAAACCGGAACAGCAAGGTTACAGGCGATTAGCAACCCTAATCGCCTATGTTAGAGGCGATTAGGAGGCCAATCGCCTATGTTTCATGCGATTAGGGGCTAATTGCTAGTAGATACATGTCTTATGAGCTAAATGCTAGTAGTTACATGTGGTATAGCCCTAAATGCTAGTAGTTACATGTGGTATAGCCCTATATGCTAGTAGTTACATGTGGTATAGCCCTAAATGCTAGTAGTTACATGTGGTATAGCCCTAATCGCCTATAAAGTCAAGGTTTACATGTCTTATGACCCTAAATGCCTATATTACACGCGATTAGCCTTCCTAAATGCCAGTTGACCAACCTAAATGCTAGTTGACTTTTCCTAATCGCGTGTACTGCTGCTGTAAGTGTAAATTAGCATTCCGAGACCTGATTTGACCTGTAGGAACATGCTAGGAACCCCGTAACATATCTAATAACTTGGTAACATATGTTTGGATGTAATTCGGTGATACGTGAGCTATGTGCTATAACTTGTTGTGCGTTAACGTATGTTAAGTGTGATTGCATGATTGCATGTTTGAGAGCGTAAACATAACACGGGGAGTCTCGGGTCACCAATGGGATGTCGAGTCTTGTACTTTGGGTCAGTTAAACAGTCACGGTGTTTTCAAACGAATTTGGTTATGGTCTGGACATCTAGGGACTAACTAACCTGCAGGTTATTAGTCTAAGTACTTGTAACTGTCATATGTTAGGTCGCCACTTTACGGGACTAGCATAGCTGCTGAGTTATTCGTATTACGAAGTAACGCAACTTAAGGTGAGTTTACGGCCCCTCTTTTAAACTGGTTTCACATTTTCGGGGAGAAAACATGTGTTAAAACGATTATTTGGTAACTACTGTCATACTATGGGTTTCTATTGTGTACTACACGATCTTTGGAAGTCCCGGGGGGAACCATGAATGTGCGGGTTTGCACAACGGGAAATGTGAATAGCGCTATTGGGAGTGACCAACCCCGCTCGTCGACTTGGAGGGTCGGCGGGTGCATATTGTCTCAAACAGGAACAACAGGAACAACAGGGTTACTACATCGGGCACACATTTGGTTTACGAGTTAGTAATGGTTTTCCAATCGTGGTAGTAACAAAACATACGCCTAGCTAGCGTACACTGGTTTTCGATTTGTTATAGTATGGACAGGTTGACTTGGTACTTGGATTACAAAACCTGTAAACTCACCAGCATTTTTGTGCTGACGTAAACTTTTACATGTTTTCTCAGGTCGCTAAGGTAGCACGACTGGACTAGGGCGCACGCGTCTGCACGGCATCTAGTTAGGGTTGCATGGTTTTACAAACGTTGAACATTGGTTTACTGTTGAATAATTGTTTTGAATAAGCTTCCGCTGTAAACGGGGATTTTAAACATTGTTTTGAAATTGCATTATGTTCATGTTAGACTTGTTTATTGTGATCGTTGGTTTGGATCCTGGTTTGTCAGGCGCCTCGCGGTAAAACTCTGCAAGTGGATTTTGAGGGTGTGACAGTATCCATCCATCTCAACTTCAACGCAGACTTTAATTTTAGACACACCATGTCATCGATCTCCAATCCCGTATATTTTGAACACATCGTTGCTAAAAAATATATTCCAGCAAGTCAGCAACTGGTTTCATCACTGTTGCCGCATCTCTTGAGAAAAAATAGCGATCCACCAATCAATTCAAAGCTCTAACCGACTTTTGATCTTGAACTTGCAACTTATCAAAACTTTCAACGAATCCTCTCCATACAAAACCCAGTGTTAAACGAGGCAAAATTAGTTCTCCGTTCCGCTCACAAATCCCGATCGAGGTCTTCACAATCTTGCGCGC